>JAEMWC010000478.1:240000-262500 GCA_016490735.1 Pachyseris speciosa
TGTTGTTGCTGTTGCTCATGAAACCCATTCTTTACTAGCGTACGTTGTCTCAACAATGTTCAAGGAGTCTTTTCTTTTTGAAGGTACACGCGACATTTAGGCCGCCAGTGGCCAGCCATCGTAAGCTTGCCTCTGTATATGTTTAAGTTATGATCATAAACCAAAATTCGAGCTATACAATATTACTGCTAGGTTTATCGAATCGACGGCTGTCATTTTAGACTACTGACAAACTAGGAACTGCGCAAAAAGGAGACTAGGGTTATCCCGGTTAATAAATAAATACTAGTTCGTTCCCGATCCTTTTAGTCCGGCTCAGACAGTTCAAGTCCAAACGGAAGCTCTTAATGCTTTCGAGTCTTTTGGTGTAAGCCCGTGAAATTATGATGCAATGCCAAATTTTTAGGAAGCACGATTGTCGCGGGAGAAAAACTCTCGAAAACATGCCAAAATTGTGCATTGGGTGGTTTGCTCCCGCAAGCTTAAACTGTTCTTTGTCGTTATAACTGTTGCGGGTATAAGATGTTACTCACATCCCAGTCATATGGAATCGTTTTACCAGCAGCAGTGCCAGACGAAAGAAGATCTGAGCAACGAAGTGAAGGATGGTTTTATACTTTTTGCTCCTCTTACTGGTGATAATGGAACAATATTGTCCAGGTAGGGAACTGTTACTAACTTCTGTCGTCATGAAATTGAGTTTGGACCAGGAAACAATCGGGCGAGGAGGAGATTACCCTGGGCCTTGGGGTGGTAGTGATGGTAAGACAGAAAGAGGCAAAATTGTTAATGGGTAGGGGAGGAGGAAGAGGGAGAGGGGGAGGGGGGAGGGTGGTACTGTATTTTCCTCTTGTAGGGAACTCTGTGGTACGGTAGTTGTTCTCTTCTAGGGAACTATCACTGAACTAAACGAATGCAATTTCTCCCTGCAGCTGGGGCATCATGTAACTTTGATGATGGACTGTGCTCTGGCTGGTTGCAGTCTTCTTTAGATGATTTTGATTGGACACGTCGTTCAGGCTCAACTCCATCATTTAATACTGGTCCTTCTTCGGACCACACCACTGGATCAGGTGATTTATTACCATACAACTGGATACAGCTCCTTTCATTAAGCAATATATAGCATATTTCATTGATTTACCAGGGTAACCAATCCGCCATCAGCTCGTCTTTTACAAGCTTTTGAGTGAGGGGTGATCCAGGGTATTAAATGGACCTATTCAAAAAAAAAAATTGAAAATGGGGTCATTTACTTTTGCAAAACAAGTGTCCTAATAGTTTATCTAAAATATGGGAATTTACATTAATTTCTAACCATATCCATCGCATGACGTGACCGCTTAAAACATGACAACTTTTAAGTTCAGTCATGTTTTCAGTCATGTTTTCAGTCATGTTTTTCTTTTTTTTTCCAGTTATTTTTAGCAGTGATTTTTAAATCACTGCTAAAAATAACTGGAAAAAAAAAGTTTTGTCTTGGTCAGGATTAAGAGTATCCTACACCTATTAGGCCAATATATGAGTTCTGAGTTGAGTTCTGCGAGCCACTTAACCTGTTTGCATACTTACGAGTTGCTAAATTGAAAGTAATGTACATGTTTAAGAGCGGATGTCTGTAAATATCGACCAGAGTTAGGAATTATAAAAATTTCGGAAAATCCGAAAAAAATCCTGTGGACTACCCTAGGTATTCTCTTAATGAAAATATAAATTTGTCTTTCATCGGATGAATATTTTGGTCATATGGATGGTGTCAAGTTCGGGCGCTTTATAACCTCTGCCAGATCGCTTTTTCGAGGCCATAGACCGGGCTACGGAAAGAGCTCAATTTGAATCTAATTGAAATATCATTCAAGCGACTAAGTTTCTTATCACATTCAAGAGGTTTGAACACGCATTTTGAGTGGTCGTGCCCTTGAATTGATTGCAACTAGAATATTTTACAGATTTTTAAATATTTACAAAATTTTGAGGATTTCGCGGGAGGAAAATTTTGTCGAAATTCGAAGGCCTAAAATCACACCCGGTACCTAATTTCAAACAACAAAAACATTCTACATTAAAAAGCAATCTCAAAGCTTTCAAAATATGTTTTTGAAACTTTGGGCAACATATGAAATGAATTTTTGGGAACGCGAAATTCACGGAACACTTGAGTGAAATTTGACCCTTCTAACTTGACAGTTTTGAGGTTCGGCGCGACACAAATCAATACTCAAACAAATATTTCAGCCAAAATAAGTGTAATTTAGGCAATCTCAAGTCTTACAGTTATACATACATGTTTCATAGACATTGAATACAAAATTTAAAACAATTTTCAGCCGAAAAGAACTCATATCCCGGCTTTTAGGTACTAAACTTGCCTCGCCAAATAAATGTGAACATGCACTGGGTCAAGTTCTTATCACTCAAAGCCAATAGTTCAAAAATCTACACCAAATATCTATCCTGTGTAGCATATAATCAGGTGCACGATATGTTTGTTTGTACCTTTTGGCCTTTTTCGACCTCATTTCTGCAAATACTACCAGCGAAAATCGACGTGTCACGAGTATTGTATAGGTGCTGTTGCGTGATTCGAGATTGTGTTGCATAACATAACAAACGGACAGCTGAACGGAGATCGAACCTAGGACCCGGGAAACAGGGAGCGCTTTCCATTCAACCAAAATTTTCGAGATTTCCGGTTCGAATCGAATGGAACGGGCAAAGTTCCGGGAAAAGTTTCCGAAAATTTAGGAATACGTTTTGAGTGTACCCTATTTACCGGAATTTCCAGAATTACCGAAATTTTCGTGTTCCATTCGCGATAGATATCGTTTTAGTCTCCCAACCGGGCGTGAGCTCACGCGGACAAGCGGTAAAACCAATAAGCGGACGAAGCACTTTCAGCATGTCAATGCACGTGACCTAGAATACTGGCACGTGGTCGGACGCTTTCCATTCAACCAGCGAAATTTCCGAAAATTTGTACCGGTTAATTTTGCTCAATGGAAAGCGCCCAGGCACTTCGTTTACATGAGCTTGTTAGGAAAAAATAAATTCTAGATTGAAAAAAAAAAAAAAAAAAAATGCAAATCACAATAGAACACTGATAACCTGAACTCGTCAGACTTTCCCTGCTCACTTTTCTGATGCCTTTTTTCTTGCAGTACGGTCGTCTTTATAGATCGTTTTCACCGTCACGCAAAAAAACCCGGCGTACAAGAATAAATTCCGAAACCGTTCAATGAAAGAAGCCAAGAAAATGAGATGCGACAAAAAACTAGCAAATGAACAATTCCACAAGCATCAGATCTGTGTGGCACACCGTTTCTGAGTTATCTGCCTAACCTTTCAATAGGCCCTTTGCAGCTGGAGTCACGTGACCAAATTTTTCCTAGAAAACTTTTATATTATGGGCTATAACTTAAAGAATGCCAGAAATGGAAAGAGCGCATCGAAAATACCAATATGGCCAAGTTTGAGCCCCTGGAATGAAAGAGTAAGTTTATGCGACAGTTTGAATTTTCGGAAAATTTAGAAGTTTTGTATAGGAAATGTTGCTGGTGAGCAAGGTCTTGCTCTCCAGCAACATTTTCTATACAAATCTTCTTATTCTTTTAAAACTTCAGACTGTCATAAAATCTCATCTTTTAATGATGGAGGCCTCAAATTTGGCCATTTTGATATTCCCGACATTCTTTTTCCATTTCTGGCATTTGTTAAGCTATAGCCCATAATTTTATGAAAAGTAGGTCACGTGATGGCTTTGCTGCAAAGGGCCTATTTTCACGCAACTTTAAAGAGCTTGTAATTGTATGCAGACGCCATATACACTGAAGTAAGTACATGTACAAGTAAGTTACCCCAAATCAACCAATACAGTGTACATTAACTTATGCGATAAAGGGGTTTTCTTTTTGTTTCTGAGCTACTATAAATATACATATTCGAATTCTTGAGATGTTTTAACTGCTAAAAATCATAAAGGAAAACTATTTTTCAGCCATACAGCTGACCTATCTTGGTCACGCACTATGAAAATTTCCGTTCTTTAAAAACTGAAGACGTTAAGGAACTGGAAACTCGAGAAAATAATTATTTGTAAGTTATCTTCAACCTGATGTAAATAAAAACTCAGAAAATGACGTCACGGTAGGAAAGTCAGCCACGCCCTGACTCGTAGCACCAATTCGAACTGTAACTTTTGCCGACAGCGCCATCCGATACCAGAATCCTGGCGGTGATTCGGGCAAATCGACATTTTAAAGCTCGAGTCATGAAATTAAAATATACCTGGAATAAAAATGAAAATAAACATAATGGGAACTGCAATTTAGGTATACCAGGAGCGCATGGGTATATTCATTGCCCGACTGAGGAAATATTGCACAAATCGCTTAGGGACAAGGGTAACACTTATCTTCTTTCCGGTGCAGTCGATGTCCGCCTTAAAAGACACGAGAGACAATAGCAAAATACATTCCAAAGGGAGAGTTTTTTTTTTTTTCATCATAGAGGGGAGCAGATGCTTATTGCTTTGATAGGTAATCGTTTATAGCACGAATTTTTCCGGCAAAGGAAGTAAAGGTAAAATTTATGGGCAAAATGTTATATCACACGATATCTTTTCAGTCCCAAGTTTATTTACAATCCTCAAGACATGCTCAAGGATCCAGCCTTGTTTTATTTCCAGCTCCTTTGGGAATGAGTGCAAAGTGTGCTGGTTCCCTCAGCATGTTATCAAATCTATTTTTATTCGCAGGCTACCTTGTCTTACCGGGAACAGCTCTCAGAATAAAGAATATCAGCCCATTGACCCTAAAAGTTGACTTTTTTTCAGAACTAAGTTCCGGTTGAATGTTGCGTAGAACTTGGGTTTGGAACTGAAGAAAGCATAAAACCGGGTCGGGTAAAAGATTTTTCTTCAATCCTACAGCGTATATCTTTATCTCAGTATGCTGTGGGGGCTGGCCATTAATTAATTCAGAGGAAGAGTGCAAAAAATAAAATAAAATAAAACCCGCGATACGGTCACGTGACACTGGTCAGCGGATACCTTGTTTTGACAGGTCAATTGGCTATATGATGGATGTCTAGTATCAAAGACGTACGCTGGGTGTAAACTGTAAACTAGCTGGTTAGCTGCTGGGCCAGGTGGAGTATGGCCGCCATGTTGGATTATTATGATTATTATTAGGATATTATTAGTTATTGGGCAACACCACCGTCGTCGTCGTCGTCGTCGTCGTGCGCGCCCACGAGCAATACCGCTAGCCATTCTTACCATGAGAAAAGCAGTTGACGGGTTTCTATAGGAATGGTGCTCCGCTCGCGGCCCTTCGGGCCGCTGGAGCTCCGCTATAATAAAACTGAATTTCTCGGGGAATGTGCATGGATATTCCTTATCTTGGCCAATCAGCAAGCACTTTATAATTCCTGATTGCTCTTTCACTTAAGAAAATACTAAAAAGATCAGACCGAGAGCAAGGAAATTGCATGTAGAGAGTTATACATTAGCTCTAGCTTGCAAAACACGCGTTATACGCGTTTGACACCCGTTGATTAATACATCAAGTTATGAGGCAATAGGTAAACCTATTTATTTTTACCTGCCTTGCAACTCCGGTGCGCGTGCAGAACACCATACAACAACAACATCTTTATTTCATTCATTAAATATACAAGTATCACACCACCTGCAAATAGCAAGGCTAATCGAGGCAGGTGGTGTGAGGACGGCTTAAGAATAAATACAATAGTTGAGGTGAAAAACAAAAAGAAAAAGTACCATATTTAAAATAAAGAGGGTCAGTCACGAGAGTAATTGTAATAAGAAAATCGAGGCAGCTATTTAGATAAGCGGAGGCTAATAGTTTTTAAAGTCGGAAATTATTGTGTTTAGGTCAGCATAACTATCCTGAACTTCAAATATTTTCAACAGAGTTGAATGAACTTTTTCCTTAAAGAGTGATTTTGAAGAATTTCGTAAATTTTCGGGTATACTATTCCAAATTTTGGCTCCCATAGTAGAAAACGAATCATTTTTCTGATTTAGTCTAGAGTAGTTAATGTAATAATTTCCAGAAGAGGAGGAGCGAGTATTGTAAGAGTGGATTGTCTCAGTAGATTTAAAGAGATGGGAAATATTATAAGGGGCAATGTTATTGTAAACATCGAACCTTAATATCGAAGAAAGCTTAAAATAAAGCATTGTAACAGGCATAATATTTGAGTGGAGAAAGTAAGGAACAGCATGGGAGAGGAAAGGTGCGAGGTTAATTAGGCGCACAGCTCTCTTTTGTAATTTAAGGAGTTTCTCTAAGTGAGTTTTTGCAGCCTGGCCCCAGGCAACGAGGCCATAAGAAAGGTAAGGAAGGATTAAAGAATTGTAAATCCCGAAGAGTGTTTTGGGAGGAACAAAATGTCTTAGTTTAGCTAATATCCCGATGTTTCTACTAATTTTTAGCGCAACATAGTTAATATGATGTTTCCACGAAAGATGGTTGTCAATCATGACCCCTAGATATTTGGCGTATTCCTTACGTTCAAGGTTAAAATATTTATTTACACGGCTATCAAGAATTTTAATATTGACGTCGTTATTTAAGCGCTTCTGGTAAGGATGAAAAATTATATAGTTAGTTTTCTTGACATTAAGTGATAGTTTATTTGCTGTTAGCCAATCGACAATTTTAAGTAACTCATCATTCATTACAGTTTCAAGGGATCTCAGATTTTTATTTGCATACAAAAGGTTAGTGTCATCAGCGAATAAAAAGAATTCCAATTTGTTTAATGCTTTATATATATCATTCACATAAATGAGGAAGAGCAAGGGCCCTAGTACACTCCTTGCGGGACACCACACAAGGTATTTTGTTTTTCAGATACATGTGAGCCAATTTGTGTCGTTTGAACTCGATTTGTCAGGTACGACGAGAACCAGTCATTCACTATTCCACGAACTCCATAGTGTGAAAGCTTCTGTAAAAGAATAGCGTGATCAACAGTATCAAACGCTTTTTGTAAATCAATAAAGACACCACAGGAGAACATACCCTTGTCCATGTACGATTGAATTTTATTAACAATGTCCAAAATGGCATGGTTAGTCGACCGACGCTCACGGAAACCATATTGTGACTCATAGAGAACATTATATTTATTGAGAAACGATTTTAGTCGATTATACATTACCTTTTCAAACAGTCTATTGAAAACTGAAAGAAGAGAGATAGGGCGATAATTACTAGGTTCGTCTTCGTTGCCGTCTTTATAAATCGGAATAATTTTAGCATGTTTAAGCTTAGAGGGGAAAATTCCCATGCGCACTGATTTGTTTATTATATTAGCAATAGGCTTCGAAATAATTTGACGTGAGCATTTAAGGAGGTGCATAGGACAAGAGTATAGTCCGTGGGCTTTATTAGACGGAGCCATGATAATTTCAAGTTCGATTTCCGAGGGCAGTACAGTTTCGAATACGAAAGATCCAGAATAAGTGGTTCTCGGTAGATAATCAGAAAATTGCCTACTACTATTTGGCAATTCAGAGGCTAGCCTGTTACCTACAGAAGCAAAATAAGAATTGAGAATGTTCGCATTCACCAAAGGATCATGGGATATCTCTTGGGTTTTAGAGTGCTTCATTTTCGTAATTACTTTCGTGTGCTTCGTTTTACGATGTATTAAATCATTTATGCCTTGCCACATTCGCTTTAAGTTGTTTGTGTTTCCCTGAAAGTAATTATGGAAATAAAGCTTTTTACTTAGTCTCGTTAATGATAAGATTTTATTTCTATATAATTTATATGTAGCAGAATTACCCTCCGAGAGAAGTTTATTTTTTGTCTGAATAGATTTGCGAATTCCAGAGGTGATCCACGGTTTAGAGAAACATTTAGCTTTACGTCGAGAGGTATATTTAAAGGGGGCATGTTTATTAACTATTTTATTTAGTTTGTTGTAAAAAGACGAAAAGAGCTTATTGACGTTCGTTTCGTCATCAGGAACAGAATGATCCCAGTCAATAAGTAATAGATCATTTATAAAATTTCTCTCTGTAAAATTAGAAAAATCTCGTGAGAGTAATCTGGCCGGTTTTTCTTTTGATATAGGTGTTTGTGAAATACAGAACTGCGCGAAGTGATCGCTAACATCCGAGATTAGGTTCCCGCTGATGATATTTCCTTCTATCTTATTAGTGAAAATATTGTCAATTAAAGTAGCAGAGTTTCGGTGTACACGGGTTGGTTTATCAATTGTAGGAGTTATGTTAAGGCTCTGTAAAGTGAAAAGAAAGTCTTGAACATAATTACAGGAGTTAAAGTGCAGAAGATTTAAATTAGTATCAGACATTATATAGATGGGTTTGCAAGAAATAATGAGATTTTCAACTGTTTCTTCAAAATATTTTAAGAAAGTTTCAGGAGAATTATGCTGCCTATATATTACTCCACAGATAATATTTGCTGCGTTAGTGCAGCTTATTAAACTCGAGAGTAAAAAGAAGGTGTGTCTCAACCTTACCAACCCTCGCTAATACCAGCTCTGCTTCCGTATTCAAACCACAGTTAGCAATACTGACTTGTAGGGTGTCTGTGAAGTGGAGATCAATTGACCGATTGCAGTCTCTGATACGCACGTACTCAGTGTGCCCGGGTATTTGCTACTTGAAGCGCACTTTCCCCCAACTAACGCTCCATATTCACATGCTGTATCGTCCACATTAGCGATCAGATGTGTTCTAGCTGGCAATGAAGCTTTCTCATTTTCAATGCTAGAGAAAACTATATAACACGAAACTACGCTACCAAAATGGATGCCGCAAAGCACAAGATTACACTGTGAAATCGTAAATGGTTTGAACCCAGGAGTCATATCATAACTAAGTGAAGCACGATCGTCCGGGTGAGGGCGATCGTCGAGGGCGATCGTCCGGGTGAGGGCGTCGTTCTACTTAAACGAGACCAGACGCTAGCACTTCAACGAAAACTCAACGGCAAACTACTTTCACTTAAGAAAGCTGACGTTATTGACATTCGACGCTACAACAGACTGAGGTGCCACGTGCCACAACCACCGAAACTTTACGGACTGCCCAAACTACACAAACCTAACATACCTATGCGACCCATAGTCTCGTTCTGTGGTTCGCCGACTTACCAACTGTCTAAATACCTGACTACTATACTGAAACCACTGACTGACGAGTCACGACACAAACTACAGTCGACTGAAAACTTTATTGACGCCATTAAGACAGCACAAGTACCTGACGACTACAAACTAGTGTCTTTTGATGTGAAATCACTGTTCACCAGTATTCCACTCCAACTGGCTCTAGATTGTACTGAGACCGCCATCAAGAACTCCACGTTACAACTGCCACTACCAACAGACGACTTAATGGACTTACTAAACCTTTGCCTCACGTCTACCTACTTTCAGTACAACAGCAAACACTACAAACAATTGCACGGGACAGCTATGGGCTCACCAGTTTCCGTTGTTGTAGCAGAGATCGTCATGCAAAACATCGAGGAACAAGCCCTTGCGACTTACGAACGAACGCTACCGCTCTGGCTACGTTACGTCGACGACACTTTCACAGCTGTACACAAAGACGAAATCGACGATTTTCACGAACACCTCAACAGACAGAACGCCCACATACAGTTTACCAAGGAGATCGAGGAAAATGGTAAGATACCTTTTCTAGACTGCCTTGTTAGCCGTGACAACAACAGACTACAGACGACAGTTTACAGAAAACCCACACACACTGACAGACTACTTGACGAATCATCTTACAACCCTACTTCACACAAAGCAACGACAATACGGACCTTAACGAGACGAGCGCAACTAGTTTGCGACTCGAGCGACAGTTTAGCAGACGAACGCAAATACTTAGACAACGTTTTCAGTAAGAACAACTACAACCGCGACTTTGTTAGACGCAACACTTACAGGACAGAACCAAACGCTACGAACGCCAACCCGACACCAGTAACTACAGCGACTATACCATACATCAAAGGAACTTCTGAGACTATTGCACGGATACTACAACCTTACGATATCCGTGTCGCTCACAGACCCATCACAACTTTACGACAATTATTGACGAACGTTAAGGACAAAGACGAACCAAAGGACAGACAGGGAGCAGTTTACAAGATCGAATGCTGCGACTGTCAGGCCACTTATATCGGTGAGACTGGCAGAAATTTGAACGTAAGATTGACTGAACACAAACGAGCGACGAGAAATGGTGACATCAACAATAACATTGCTGAGCACCATTTACTGACAAACTACACAATCGACTGGAACTCTGCTAAATGCATTACCTACTGTACTACCACCAACGGATCGCACTGGAAAGTTGGTTTACTAACTTAGAACAGACACCACTAAACCGTTGTCAACAGCTTCCCGCACCTTACAAACGACTTATTGACGATATCAACAATAGACAAACAATAGACACACCGACTAATTTGACTAACAGTACACCTACGAACATTTGACTAACAAAAGACGGATCGAAACGCACCAACCACGGTTTACAGTCTTCACAGCCAATAACATCACGGCTTAACTGACAGACAACCAATAGCATCACGACTTCGTTGACCAATCACATCAACGACCAGAGTACTTATACCATCTCCTGACGTTACCCCAATCACTTGACTCTGATGATGACTTCTGCTCAGGTTGTCGAAACGTCAGTCAATGTCACCACAAACAGTCCTTCTCAGGACTACACTCACCCGGACGATCGTGCTTCACTTAGTTAAGATTAGACTGTATTGGGACGTTGTTATTTGTGCACATGCTTTATATAATGAGGTGTTAAAAAAGTATTGCACAACCTATTAGGTTATCTCCTCATCTGATAGACAATCAAGACAAATAAAAAAGTGCTTAACTAAAACAAACAAACAAAAAGAACAAATTATTGACATTGCACCAGTGGATTGTTTGCCACGTTCGAGGACCAGGAATCTGTAATCATGGTACAACGGCAACGTATGAAAATTTGAACTTTAGCTCATTCCAATGGCGCAACTATAACATGTAGATCAGTGATCGAATTTTTTTCACAACCCGGAAATAAAACTGATGTAGCCGGATCTCCTTGCGTTCAAGTTACGGACAGCACAATCTCGACTCACGCAACAGCTGTTTCACGAGACGTGTGACGTCGAGCGTGTGTGCGGGGATTTGGCTGTAGTTTTTGGATCTTTTTGCAGAAATGAAGACGAACAAGGACAAAAGGTACAAACAAACATATCGTGCACCTGATTATATACTAAGCAGAATAGATATTTAGTGTAGATTGGCTTTGAGTGATAAGAACATGATCCGATGCATGTTCACATATGTTTAGCGAGGCAAGTTTAGTACCTAAAGGCTGGGATATGCCGGAGTACTTCTTGGCTGAAATTGTTGTAAATTTTGTATTCAATGTCTATGAAACATGTATGTATAACTGTAAGACTTGAGATTGCCTAAATTACACTTATTTTGGCTGAAATATTTGTTTGAGTATTGATTTGTGTCGCGCCGAACCTCAAAACTGTCAAGTCAGAAGGGTCAAATTTCACTCAAGTACTCCGTGAATTTCGCGTTCCCAAAAAATTCATTTCATATGTTGCCCAAAGTTTCAAAAACATATTTTGAAAGCTTTGAGATTGCTTTTTAATGTAGAATGTTTTTGTTGTTTGAAATTAGGTACCGGGTGTGATTTTAGGCCTTCGAATTTCGACAAAATTTTCCTCCCGCGAAATCCTCAAAATTTTGTAAATATTTAAAAATCTGTAAAATATTTTAGTCGCAATCAATTCAAGGGCACGACCACTCAAAATGCGTGTTCAAACCTCTTGAATGTGATAAGGAACTTAGTCGCTTGAATGATATTCCAATTAGATTCAAATTGAGCTCTTTCCGTAGCCCGGTCTAGGGCCTCGAAAAAGCGATCTGGCAGAGGTTATTGAGCGCCCGAACTTGACACCATCCATATGACCAAAATATTCATCCGATGAAAGTAAAATTTATATTTTCATTAATAGAATACCTAAGGTAGTCCACAGAATGTTTTTCGAATTTTCCGAAATTTTTATAATTCCTAACTCTGGTCGATATTTACAGACATCCGCTCTTAAGTACGGTTGCTTCGCACTATTTTATTCTCTTAGACAGTTCTTAGATATAACCCGAGCATAAACGCCCAAAATAAATTAAATTCAGCCACTTTTTGGCAATTCTTGGTTCTTCGGCCCTACGCTTCACCTTTTTGGAAGCCATGGGCAATGAAGAAATTGGGTCTTATCTCTTTCTTCCTATTTTTGGAAGGATACTACATGTACATCGAGACATCGTCAAATCTAAAAGGCGATAAGGCAAAGCTTCAACTCTCTGTACCCGGAAATAGAAAAGAAGTGGGATGCTTGACGTTCCATTATCACATGTATGGAAGGACAATGGGATCTCTGATTGTCTTTAGTGGAACAAAGACAATTTTCAATACGTCAGGAGACCATGGCGATTATTGGAGAAAAGCTTCAATGGCAATACCTCTTGGACAAACAGTACGTTTTATTCCTTTTCGTTTCTCTATAAGGAAAAGACAGGTTGCTTAATAGCTGCTGAAAACATGCTAATAGGCCCCTTGCAGCTAGCGATCACGTGGTGGATACCGCATAGCTGGAGAGCAAGCATTCCAGCGTCCATTGCTAAACAAAGCTTTTAAGCGGGACTTTTAAAAAGAAAACAACGCGCGCTATGTCCACTTATTCCCTTTATTTTAGTATTTCCCTTTATTTTTAGTATATTGAAGTCTCTTTTTGCTTTATGAACGTGTGTGGAGCGTTTATTGGAGTTAAATTTGCTCGTTGCGGACACGATCTGCCGAGTGGAAACGGGAGCAACATGGCGCGGACTTCACAACATCAACAAGCTTCATCATCCACTTCAGCGAGTCTTCGAGTCGTTCTTCTGACACAGGTCCCGCAAAGAAAAAGTCCTGTTATCGCTGCTGTGTTCCAGTGTGCAATGGTGACTCGTGATACGATGATTCCCTCATGTCTTATCGAATCGCTTCAGAGAAAACGAACGCAGAACTGAGAGCTACCTGGCTGGTATTCAGCGAGGTCTTGGAGTCGTTCTTCCGACACAGGTCCCCCAAAGAAAAAGTCCCGTTATCACTGCTGTGTTCCAATGTGCAATGGTGACTCGCGATGCGATGATTCCCTCATGTTTTATCGAAACGCTTCAGAGAAAACGAACGCAGAACTGAGAGCTACCTGGCTAGTGAAAATTGGAAGGGATGTGGGACCCGATTTTCAGGTTTGAAGGAAATTTTTATAATTTTCAAATATTTTAAAATTTAAAATTTATTGATGATCACTCAGTAAATAAGGTTTTTGTTTATCTGTTTGTTTTCTTATTTTTTCATTGTTAATTTTGCGTAATAATTCATTAGCTAATGAGTAGTACAAGAATATGCGGGAAGTATTTCCGGGAAGAAAATTACAAACCTCCTGACAATGCAGGGAGGTGTTTTCTCAAAGATGATGCCATCCCCACAGTGTATTGCTGGTCAGGCAAGGTAAAACAGCGAAGAAAGATCATACGACACGTGGAGAAATAAGTTTTTGCCAAAGTAACTTACCAACATAGAGATGAGAAAAAATGCTTTCTTCTACTTCTAACTAATTTAGATAAACAGTCAGTGGTAACAAGGAAGTAGTTTTTTCAAACACTGCTGTTAAATGAATTTTATCCTACATTTTCAAATTTATATGCCTTTGAATTACACTTACCACTTATGATATTACAGTAAATTTATCAACATCATTTGAACTTTTCTAGGGAGACGCAAATTGATGAGAGTGATTGTGAAGGTGAAACTGATGTGGGAGATGAGCCCAGGCACCCCAGTGCTAGCAACCAGATCCAACTATTGGAAGGACAACTCACAACTGTTCAAGTTGAGCTACGCAATGCAAATGAAGAATTAAAGAAAGCAAACAAGAAGCAAGTGCCGCCATTTAGACAATCAATAACGTGAAGGCTTGCTTCCATTGAGGGCAGCATCCAAATCATTCACCTTTCTGTCAGGGCTGCATTCAAGCCAAGGAGACTTTGCGTTGAAATAAGCGTAGAAGGAAATAAATTCAGACGCCCACCCTCAGCAGAATTTGCATACACCATTGCTGCTCTTGGTTCGGGTGCGATTCCTCTTTTCATGGCAGCAGTGGTAACTTGTCTACTGGGGGTGAGCTGCTGTACTAAATTCTCAAAATTGCTTACTCTTCGAGCAACAAGACCAAATTTGCTTGAAGTTATTCGTATCTTTCGCAGCAAGTGCCATAAATTGCTTTTGCTCTGTGTAACTGTTCTTTCCTGAAGTTCAACAGCTGTCTCCTTGGTAATCTGAAGAGAGTCCAAGATTGCCTGTTGCTTGCTGTTTAAGCAAATGGCAATGTTGTTTTCAAATCGATTAACAGCATCATCTAAAGGTAAAATTGGGAATGCAGTACAGGTGAAATCATTTATCACGTATTCCTCTGAAAGCTTCTGTTGATAGGAAAGTACTTAACCTTTAGGGACATTTCCAAATTTTCCAGGGACAACAGGAAGGCGACTGGCGTGATCTTTCTTTGGAACCAGAGATACTATCAGGGGGCTTCGAGCTTCGTTCAATTCCACTATAATGCTCTTTGGTGAGGGTGTCATACTGAGGTGATGGAGAGTACAGTGTACTTTTGATGAATTTGTTGTAATCTGATCCCGTTTGTGGTTTCTTTACCAACACCTCCTGGATCTCCTGCTGATGTATGATTTTTCCCCTTGGAATGCTCCGACGTTGTTACATAGTTGTGCATATCAAATCATCGTGAATGGATCGCAAGCCAAGCTGCTTGCAGTGGGCCAGATCAAAAAAGAGGCCTATCACATGGTGGCAGTATCCACTTATTCCCGCAACACATGAGCACTTTCCAGAGAGTAACTTATCAGCGAGGCCAATGGAAACCTCTAATGAATGAGGCGGCTCATTCTTCCTCATTGACCTGAAGCATTTGCAGGTAACTCTTGCGGATCCCGGGATGTAAGTTACTACAATAGAGTTAAAAAGAAACTAATGACTCCACTTGCATTGTTCATGGTGACTTTATTTCCCAAATAAATACAAAAAGTTATTTCAATTTTTTAAATTTATTTAGCAAATAAACGCAAAAGTTAGACCCAATAATATTAAGGTATTAGAAGTAGAAAATAAACATAACCAAAGAAGGAAATTAAGTTATATTTACAGTTGTAAAGCATAGTTCTTACCATTGATTTCATGCAAATAACTTGGCTCAGCGAAAAAACTTGTAAGCCTTTGCTGTATTCTGGCAGCCAGATTTGTCCTTCGCGTATCTCTCCACATCCGCAAAACTTAAATCCGGAAGGGGAGACAGATCTTCTGTTGGTGTAGCTACCTGGTTTTCTGGGATTGAATGAGTTACAATCACACATATGGCACCCAAGAAAAACAAGAGTTCGGTTGAGGCATTGCCGAGCTTGCGAGATCGAAGTTTCTTGTTAGACTGAATTTTTAAAGGACACCAAGGCAGCTTCTACTTAAGCAAATGTTCGGCGATAGAGCTCAAATGTCGCAAATGATATAACATGACTCGACTAAACGTAAGTAACAGAAATACCTTGAGAAGTCTATGGCAAGCCGTTGCTGCCAAAAGCCTATCGAGTTGTAAATCCTGGTCCAAATGTCTTTCAATATCATCGAGTTAGAAAAGTTACATGGTCAGTTTTGAAATTGCGTGGTCGAGTTCTGGAGAACCATCGCTAGCGAGTTTTCAATTTCTCGCTAGCGAGTTTTTAAATTCTCGCTAGCGAGTTTTCAATTTCTCGCTAGCGAGTTTTTAAATTCTCGCTAGCGAGTTTTCAATTTCTCGCTAGCGAGTTTTCAATTTCTCGCTGGCGAGTTGTCAATTTCTCGCTAGCGAGATTTCAATTTCTCGCTAGCGAGTTTTCAATTTCTCGCTAGCGAGTTTTTCAATTTCTCGCTAGCGAGTTTTTCACAATCGTGCGCAAGCGCAATATGCGGACGGATGTTGTAGACGGTGGCGGAAGCTTTAGACCATACATAGATGGAAGTTGAAGGCCGCGAATGGAAGCCGTAAATTTTGCAATTTTGAACTGTTGTTTTCTTTGAGGGCTCGAACTGGCGGGGTTCAAGTGTACCGATATTTCATTGACCCAAAGAACATGATGAAAACAAGACGCTCTGTGAGCGTTAACTCGGTACACTTTGGACACCTTGTGAAGTGCAGAAGTCGAACGCACGCTTTCTGATTCTCGGAAACAATCCGTATGAAAAATGAAAATGGTTTGCTTTTGGGTTCGCTCAATGCATCTTTGTTTTTGTACGAGGGAATCACGTAAAACTGTTTTCGGAGTTGGCTATGCGAAAATAATGTCACTGGCTCCCACTTGAATTACTTTTATAATTCAGCCTCGCTGTAGTTATTTGAAATCGTGGTATCGTTTCATGACTGTAACTAATTTGGGTCGACCTAAACTGTAATTAAGCTCGGCTCAGGAAAAGTACAGTTTCTGACCCGCGCTTTAATACGGATCGAAAGTAATTTTAAACTGATTTACTTGTGAAATGAACTACTGTACAAGCCAGACTCCGTGGCGCCAGTACGTGACAAGAAAAAGATCATTATCAAAATTTGCCATTAAGTCAAGCATTATTTGTGGTGCAGGAAGCACAACAAAGTTCATCAGTGTTGGCATCGTTCAACTATTATGACTATTATAAATTTACAGTGGCTTAACATAATTTTTCCTAGGTTTTGAAGGAAAAAAAGAAGGTGCATTAAATGTCCTTTCGTGACATGCGATGCTGAACACGTCTAGATCCTGAAGACTTTCGTTGTTTTTTACAGTGCAAGATATGCAAAATTACTGAATCACAACTAAATTCCAGCCGACAAAGAATATTTGTGTCACTTTGTCGAAAGAAATCGACAAGCTGCTCTGCCTAACTATTTCACCTCATGTTGCAAACCTGTATTGAAATCGCATCAGACTACAGCAGCAATGAATACCCGAATGCATGCACTTAGCCACTACGTGAACGAGCTGGCTTCAAGGGCCCTTTGATCAATTTTCGAACCAATAGTCGGTTTTAGCGTACGTCTACTTCTGCACTTCGCAAGGTGTTGAAGGTGTCCCAGGTAGAAGCTCATAGAGCGTCTTGTTTGCATTATGTTCTTTGGCTTAATGAAATATCGGTACACTTAAATCCCGCCAGTTCGAGCCCTCAAAGAAAACAACAGTTCAAAATTGCAAAATTTACGGCTTCCATTCGCGGCCTTCAACTTCCATCTATGTATGGTCTAAAGCTTCCGCCACCGTCTACAACATCCGTCCGCATATTGCGCTTGCGCACGATTGTGAAAAACTCGCTAGCGAGAAATTGAAAAACTCGCTAGCGAGAAATTGAAAACTCGCTAGCGAGAAATTGAAATCTCGCTAGCGAGAAATTGACAACTCGCCAGCGAGAAATTGAAAACTCGCTAGCGAGAAATTGAAAACTCGCTAGCGAGAATTTAAAAACTCGCTAGCGAGAAATTGAAAACTCGCTAGCGAGAATTTAAAAACTCGCTAGCGAGAAATTGAAAACTCGCTAGCGAGAATTTAAAAACTCGCTAGCGAGAAATTGCAAACTCGCTAGCGAGAATATAAAAACTCGCTAGCGAGAACTCAAACTTTCAAAATGCAACTCAACCATGGTTCTCCAGAACTCGACCATGCAATTTCAAAACTGACCATGTAACTTTTCTAACTCGATGATATTGAAAGACATTTGGACCAGGATTTACAACTCGATAGGCCTGGATCCAGCTCTCCGAGGCCTAATCGGTCAGTTATGAACGTGAGTAATGTCGGACCGTTAAATTAAAAAGTTGTACTCAAAGTAAGCAGTGTTCTGCTTGAAATTAAAGCTCGAAATTTCGCGAGTCGAGTGTTAAGCAAACACACTTTCGAAATTTGAAGAAAAAAGACAAGTGATTTTCTGATCGTAGTAGCACTTTAAGCAGTAGCATCACTCACGGGTTTATTACGAACCAACGAAAAATAAGGTGAAGGACGGAATGATCTTCCTTTTTCTATTCGCAATATACCATCTAAAATCAATTTTAAAAAAAGCAATTTTCAAATATTATTTTGCTCAGTACTAATCTCCTTGTTTGGTGCCATGATGTATCTTTGCGTGTCTGTGTCTGTGTGTGTGCTTATATGTTCTTTGTATTAAGCTATAGATAATATGTATATTTAGCCAAGTCTAAAAAGCGGAGCTCCACGATTATTATTTTTGTACTAGCATCGAGCAACTTCGCATGACTTTTCTTGAGCCAATTCGTGTTGAAAAAAAATTAAATAGCAGGAGGGAAAACGAAGAGTTTTACGATCCCATGAACTATTCGATAAAATTGTTTTGAAAAAAGAAAGCAACAACAACAACAACAAAACATTCTTGAGTCCAAAATACTTTCAGAGATGAGCTCCTGCCGCCGATCAAAAACAAAACATTGTAAGAATCGAAAACAAAGAACAATGGACTTGTTTCTTCTAAAATTCTTGGAGAGGTTATAGAAATTAAACAAGTAACAAGCATATATCGTTGTAGGCTACAAAAAATGATCAGCAAACTTGACATAAAGCCTCGGCCAAACGCTCGCAACATTTCAACGCAGCATCTTGCAACATTGTTGGGCACAACATGTCGCACACGTTTGGTCACCGTGTCGCGATATGTTTTAACATGTTGGATGGTGTTGGCTCAAATTTGAAAACGGTCAAATTTTTCGTGCAACATTTTGGATGTTGCATGATGTTGTACTCGTTTGGCCACATTTGCACAACATTGTTGCACTAGGGCATGCGCGCTAGGTCGATTTGCTATTTCAAAGCGCCAGAACACAACATGTTGCACACGTGTGGCCACCCTGTTGCGATATGTTGCAACATGTTGGATGGTGCTGACACATAAACATCGCCAACCCGTAAAATGTTGGATTGAAATGTTGAGTGCGTTTAGCTTGCCCCTTCACAACATCATCACAACATGATACAACAATGTTGCAAGATGTTGCGTTGAAATGTTACGAGCGTAACAACCTACGTAATAGTTTAGAGTAGTCAACAGGAATTGGCCGCGTTTCAAAACATTGCAAGAAATCAAAATATGTCATTGCGTATGTTTGTATGAAATTCATATTTCGTAGTAGGTTTGAAAAATTGCTAAGTAATTTTGACATAAACATCCGTAGAAAAGACAAAAAGTAGAACGAGCCTTATGGTATACAGTAGTCAACAGGAATTGACCGCAGGTGAAAAGTCACAAAACAACACAATATTGCAAGAACAAAATACGAAGCGAATGTTTCTTCGACGATTTTTGGAGAGGGTGGAGAAATAAGACAAGTAACAAACATATCACGTAGTAAGCTACAAAAATGTCAAGCAATTTTGACATGAATGTCCGTAAAAAGGGAACAGCAGTACGAACCTGGAAGTTTAGTCAGTCAGCAATCTGCATAATAGCCCCATTTCACACAAAATCGTTGCTTGGCTAAGCAGACACAAGACCCTAAAGTGCCTTGATAGTTTTACAGTTACTTTCCATTTCCACCGAGGAAGATTCTTCATTTAAAGCTCTTCATCGGTAAAACATCATCCAGTTATAAAGTAGACAGCACTTGCGAGACCACACGGACTTAATATCCCTCGCAAACCCGTTAACGATAAAATTATCAAAGTCAGCCAACACATTTCACTGTTTTCTTTTTACATCCAAACGATGATTTTTACAGTCTGTGACTAAGCAGGCAAAACCCCTAAAGTGCCTTGATAGTTTTTACTATTTCTTTCCATGTCCACCGAGGCTTGAAGCTTCTTTACTTTAAGTCTCAAAGAAAAGACATCATTCAGATGAAGACAGCGTTTACGAAACCACATGAACTTTTCCTTCGCAGACCCGTACGCCAGCCGACCCATTTCGCTGTTTTGATAATCCAAATACTGATTCTTACCAGCTCAAACAAACTCGAGAATTAACATAGACGGCAAAACTTCGTTGTTTACAGTTTTTGAACAAAGTTCCCTGACTTTTTCAAATAAAGCGTACAGCGCGTTAGTTTTTGACATTTTGTTGACATCTTTTTGACAGCTTCCGGTCAGATTTTGAAACACACACATGCATTTGATCGGCTTTTTTTCCCGCTAGCTTGAGCCTCTGTCTTCAATAAAATATTAAAGCTTTTAGAAAACAATTTCCCTCGCAGACCTGTACACTATGAAATTACCAAAGCCAGCTAAAACATCCAAACGTTCATTCTTACCGGTTGAGACCAAAAACCTAGTGAATTAATTAAAATTACACTGCGATACTTGTCTTTTTTCAGTATTTGGAAGAAGATCTTTAACTTTGTTAAATTAAGCGTGAAGCGCGGTTGTGTTTGACATTTTCTTGACAGCCTTTTGACAACTTCCTGTCAGATTCTGAGACACGCACATGCATTTGATCGCCTTTTTCCCCCTCGATTTTTTTCCTTTTAATAAAATTTAAGCCTTTAAAAACAATGCTAATGCCGCTAAAACTTTTCAATCATATCCTGCTAAAATACGGAACATGGCACACGGTGAACTATAATATGACTTTTCACATTATCATACATGGACGGGTGGACGTATGTACGGTCGGTCGGTCGTACGGTGACCAAAACAAAATTTTCTCAGACAGATGGGTTACCATATTTTCTTACCAATGGTGCTTCGCGCGCTCGCCTTCGCTCGCCTTCGGTGGAGCTCCGCTATTAATAATTAAATATTATTTAGGGCACTAATTAGTTCTTACCATATGGTGCCCCTCTCCATTCTATTTTCTTTACCTTGTATTTATTATAAAAGTAATTTTTAATATAATTTGAATGGAGAAAACAATAAATGAAATGAAATGAAAACGAAAAGACCAGCTCCCAGTCGGCCTGTTTGCTCAATTGGTAGAGTACTGCACCAGTATCACAGAAGTGATGGGTTCGACTCCCGTACAAGCCAGAACTTTTTTCAGGCTTTGTATTCACTACTGCTTAAAGGCCCATTTTCACCCTTGATCCAACGCGGTCGTTTGTTTTTGTTTTGAATCGCGCTTTTGTTAAATGATGCCTCTGATTGGTCAATCATTATTATCGGGCTTTGGATCTGGTTCATCACGCCGAGTTGTCGCTTGTCCGCGGTTAAAATCCAACTTGCATACCTATCCCACGTTATATATCGTTTTCATGTGACGTAACATCATTTCCGGTCGTCATATTGGTGTACAACTTTCTATGGCGTAATAGTAGTTGATAGCATGCAAATGCGAGTTTCTGCATGTAAAAGTGAATAATTCAGTAGTTAAAAGAAGCGAAGTCTGGCGGAATATGCCGTTGTCACTTGCTCTCTTCCTATTTCTGAGTATGCCTAGAAGCTGAACCACAATTTAAGCGGCGTTATTTAGACAAAATTTCCGGCGTCTGGAATCGATCCTGTTCTTTCGTATGGGTTGAGGATGAGGATTGGGTAGAGACAGTGTCCAAGACATACGACTCAAAGCAATTCCTAGCCGAAGCGCTTTCAAGCAAGGTATATTGACGATATATTCTGGAATATAAACAAAAAGTGTAGTCACGCAATTCATTGATCAAGCGAATTTAACCACCACCCGACTATCAAGTTTACGGCTGTGATATCCTGCACTGAAACTACGTTCCTTGACAACAGCATTTTCAAAGGTGACCGATTCGCAAATGAGTCTATATTGGACGAAGTAAACACATTTCAAACCTACCGGCAGGGAAACATTTCAGTACACGCATTTCTCCAGTTGCACCCACTAGGGATCAAAAAAGGGCTTCATCAAAGGCGAAACACAGGAGAGTCTTCTCCAAAACATCCCGGGAAAAGTTAAGTTATCGCATTTTAAAGCACATGTTATCGAACGAGGATACCCAGAGAATTGTAAAACAAACAATTGCCCTTCAACAGAAATACAAGGAAAATAAGCGAATTTTGTCTTATGTCACACCATATATCGCTCAATGGTGCCTAATCTAAAACAAATACTCATGCAAAAGAGGCATTTCATCCAACAACAATCACTACTTAGCGAAATATTCAAGGATCACACAACTGTTTCGTACTAAAGGAGCAGATCCCTAAAAGATATTGATACGCTTTGTTCGAGCTAAACTCTAAGCTGGCTATTGCACGTGAAAAGGAGTTGTTTTGACCTGTCACCCTACTGTTGTCACCGCTCGGTGTCGATTCGTAAGGTCAGTCTTCTTGTTAAGCCCTGAATTCAAAGCCGGGACCCAGTCAATGCTGAATTGATCCCAACGTTTGGTGACCCCTCCAGAAGCAAAGTGCTTCTCACAA
>JAEMWC010000478.1:267500-292500 GCA_016490735.1 Pachyseris speciosa
ACGTTACAAAAGTGCTCAATGAACGTTGCGAAAGTGTCCTATGAACGTTAAAAAAGGGCCCAATGAACTTTACAAAAGTGCCCAATGAACGTTCCAAAAGTGTCCTATGAACGTTACAAAAGTTCCCAATGAACGTCACAAAAACTCCCTACGTTACAAGCGTTCCCTATTTTTTCTTGACAAATGTCCCCTATTTTCTTTACAAAAGTGCCCTTTCTTCTGCATTTAAGAGCGGATGTCTGTAAATATCGACCAGAGGTAGGAATTATAAAATTTCGGAAAATCCGAAAAAAAATTCTGTGGACTACCCTAGGTATTCTATTAATGAAAATATCAATTTTACTTTCATCGGATGAATATTTTGGTCATATGGATGGTGTCAAGTTCGGGCGCTTTATAACCTCTGCCAGCTCGCTTTTTCGAGGCCCTAGACCGGGCTACGGAAAGAGATCAATTTTAATATAATTGAAATATCATTCAAGCGCCAAAGCTTCTTATCATATTCAAGAGGTTTGAACACGCATTTTGAGTGGTCGTGCCCTTGAATTGATTGCGACTAGAATATTTTACAGATATTTAAATATTTACAAAATTTTGAGGATTTCGCGGGAGGAAAATTTTGTCGAAATTCGAAGCCCTAAAATCACACCCGGTACTTAGTTTCAAACAACAAAAACCATTCCACATTAAAAACCAATCTCAAAGCTTTCAAAATATGTTTTTGAAACTTTGGGTAACATATGAAATGAATTTTTGGGAACGCGAAATTCACGGAGTACCTTAGGGAAATTTGACCCTTCTGACTTGGCAGTTTTGAGGTTCGGCGCGACAAAAATCAATAGGTGGTTTGCAGCCAATCTCTAGAGACACAGATAACAATGGTGAAACGAACAAATGCTGGTGGACGAACAAAATGCCACCAGCATGGCGGCGATGACGTAACGTGCAAACCACCTATACTCAAACAAATATTTCAGCCAAAATAAGTGTAATTTATGCAATCTCAAGTCTTACAGTTATACATACATGTTTCATAGACATTGAACACAAAATTTACAACAATTTTCAGCCGAGAAGTACTCCGGCATATCCCAGCTTTTAGGTACTAAACTTGCCTCGCTAAATATGCACTGGATCATGTTCTTATCACTTAAAGCCAATCTACACCAAATATCTATTCTGCTTAGTGTATAATCAGGTGCACGATATGTTTGTTTGTACCTTTTGTCCTTGTTCGTCTTCATTTCTGCTAAAAGATCCAAAACCTACAACGAAATCTCCGCACACACGCTAGACGTGCCACGCGTCTCGTGAAACAGCTGTTGCGCGAGTCGAGATTGTGCTGTCCGTAACTTGAAACGCAAGGAGATCCGGCTACTTCAGTTTTATTTCCGGGTTGTGAAAAACTTTCGATCACTAATCTACATGTTATAGTTGCGCCAATGGAATAAGCTGAAGCTCAAATTTTCATACGTTACCGTTGTACCATGATTCAGGGGCACCCAACGACAAGTTTCGGTAGATATCTGTTCGGTGGAGGGTATTTCGCCTTGTGCTTTCACTCGGATTTTCGTAACTAAAACGTGGCCTAAAAGATTCGAAATTGGGAAATCATAGCCCCTGAAGTTTTCGGAGAGGTCGTTATTACTGTTTTTGGCAGTCAAAAACGTCAGCTAGCATTTTCCAAAAGAAAATAGTTCCCTAAAAAGTTCGTGGAAAGTTCATTTCAGCTTGCATTTTCTCAAAGGAAGATTTTGTTCCCTAACATTTTCGGGCAATTAAAATTTCAGCTAGGGAATGCGAACAGATGAAATTCTACTAGCTTATGAAAATATCGCTTTAAACAGACTTCAAACACCATAAGGCACTTAAAAATACCTTTCTACAGCTCTTGGTTGATTTGGCTCGTTGGGTGCCCCTGATGATTACAGATTCCTGGTCCTCGAACGTGGCAAACAATCCACTGGTGCATTGTAAATAATTTGTTCTCTTTGTTTGTTTGTTTGTTTTAGTTAAGCACTTTTTTTATTTGTCCTGATTGTCTATCAGATGAGGAGATAACCTAATACGTTGTGCAATACTTTTTTAACACCTCATTATATAAAGCATGTGCACAAATAACAACGTCCCAATACAGTCTAATCTTGTGCTTGCGGCATCCATTTTGGTAGCGTAGTTTCGTGGTATATAGTTTTCTCTAGCATTGAAAATAAGAAAGCTTCATTGCCAGCTAGAACACATCTGATCGCTAATGTGGACGATACAGCATGTGAATATGAAGCGTTGGTTGGAGGAAATACCCGGGCACACTGAGTACGTGCGTATCAGAGACTGCAATCGGTCAATTAAGCTCCACTTCACAGACACCCTACAAGTCAGTATTGCTAACTGTGGTTTGAAGACGGAAGCAGAGCTGGTATTAGCAAGGGTTGGTAAGGTTGAGACACACCTTCTTTTTACTCTCGTGTTTAATAAGCTGTACTATGGTGTTGTGCACGCGCGCACCAGGAGTTGCAGGGCAGGTAAAAATAAATAGGTTTACCTATTGCCTCATAACTTGATTTATTAAGAAACGGGTGTCAGAAGCGTATAACGCGTTTTTTGCAAGCTAGAGCTAATGTATAACTCTCTACATGCAATTTCGTTGCTCTCGGTCTGATCATTTGTGTATTTTCTTAAGTGAAAGAGCAATCAGGAATTATAAAGTGCTTGCTGATTGGCCAAGATAAGGAATATCCATGCACATTCCCCGAGAAATTCAGTTTTATTATATTTTTTTGCACTCTTCCTCTGAAATAATTAATGGCCAGTTCCCACAGCATACTGAGATAAAGATATACGCTGTAGGATTGAAGAAAAATCTTTTACCCACCCGGTTTTATGCTTTTTTCATTTCCATACCCAAGTTCTACACAACATACAACCGGAACTTAGTTCTGTAAAAAAGTCAACTTTTAGGGTCAAGGGGCTGATATTCTGTATTCTGAGAGCTGTTCATGAAGATTATTTTGCTGTTTAAGAATAAGGGACTTCGTACCTCTACGGTAGTCCCCGGTAAGACAAGGATGCCTGCGAATAAAAATAGATTTAATAACATGCTGAGGGAACCAGCACACTTTGCACTCATTCCCAAAGGAGCTAGAAATGAAACAAGGCTGGATCCTTGAGCATGTCTTGAGGATTGTAAATAAACTTGGGACTGAAAAGATATCGTGTGATATAACATTTTGCCCATAAATTTTACCTTTACTTCCTTTGCTGGAAAAATTCGTGCTATGAACGATCACCTATCAAAGCAATAAGCATCTGCTCCCCTCTATGATGAAAAAAAAAAAAAACAAACAAACAAACAAACAAACAAAAACAAAACAAAAAAAAAAACTCTCCCTTTGGAATGTATTTTGCCATTGTCTCTCGTGTCTGTTAAGGCGGACATCGAATGCACCGGAAAGATGATAAGTGTTACCCTTGTCCCTAAGCGATTCTTGCAATATTTCCTCAGTCGGGCAATGAATATACCCGTGCGCTCCTGATATACCTAAATTGCAGTTTCCATTATGTTTATTTTCATTTTTACTCCAGGTATATTTTAATTTCATGACTCGAGCTTTGAAATGTCGATTTGCCCGAATCACCGCCAGGATTCTGGTATCGGATGGCGCTGTCGGCAAAAGTTACAGTTCGATTTAGTGCTACGAGTCAGGGCGTGGTTTACTTTCCTACCATGACATCAAATTCTAAATTCAAAATAGCAAGGTTTTATGACTTTTTATTTACATCAGGTTGAAGATAACTTACAAATAATTATTTTCTCGAGTTTGCAGTTCCTTAACGTCTTTAGTTTTTAAAGAACGGAAATTTTCATAGTGCGTGACCAAGATAGGTCAGGGGCACCCAACGAGCCAAAGCAGCCAAGAGCGTTAGAAAGGCATTTTTAAGTACCTTGTGGTGTTTGAAGTCTGTTTAAAGTGATGTTTTGGTTAGCTAGAAAACTTTGATCTGTTCGGATTCCCTAGCTGACTTGTTAACTGCCCGAAAATTTTAGGGCACAAAATCTTTCTTTGAGAAAATACTAGCTGAAGTTAACTTTCTAGGGAACCATTTTTTCTTTCCGAAAATGATAGCTGACGTTTTTTACTGCCAAAAACAGCAATAACAACCTTTCCGAAAACCTAAGGGGTTATGATTTCCACATTACGAATCTTTAAGGCCACGTTTTACTTACGAAAATCCGAGTGCACTCTATAATCGACGCCGAAAGCCTTAGGCGAACTACCCTCCACCGAACAGATATCTACCGAAACTTGTCGTTGGGTGCCCCTGATAGGTCAGCTGTATGGCTGAAAAATAGTTTTCCCTTATGATTTTCAGCAGTTAAAACATTTCAAGAATTCGAATATGTATATGTATAGTAGCTCAGAAACAAAAAGAAAACCCCTTTATCGCATAAGTTAATGTACACTGTATTGGTTGATTCGGGGTACCTTACTTGTACATGTACTTACTTCAGTGTATATGGCGTCTGCATACAATTACAAGCTCTTTAAAGTTGCGTGAAAATTAAAAGTTTAGGCAGTTAACTCAGAAACGGTGTGCCACACAGATCTGAGGCTTGTGGAATTGCTCATTTGCTAGTTTTTTGTCGCATCTCATTTTCTTGGCTTCTTTCATGGAACGGTTTCGGAATTTATTCTTGTACGCCGGGTTTTTTGCGTGACGGTGAAAACGATCTATAAAGACTACTGTACTGCAAGAAAAAAGGCATCAGAAAAGTGAGCAGGGAAAGTCTGACGAGTTCAGGTTATCAGTGTTCTGTTGTGATTTGCATTTTTTTTTTTTAATCTAGAATTTATTTTTTCCTAACAAGCTCATGTAGACTAAGTGCCTGTTTGCCGGGTCCTGGGTTCGATCTCCGTTCAATTGTTATGATATGCAACAAAATCTCGAATCACGCAACAGCACCTACACAAGACTGGTGACACGTCGATTTTCGCTGGTAGTATTTGCGGAAATGAGGACGAAAAAGGACAAAAGGTACAAACCAACATATCGTGCACCTGATTATATGCTACACAGGATAGATATTTGGTGTAGATTTTGAACTATTGGCTTTGAGTGATAAGAACTTGACCCAGTGCATGTTCACATTTATTTGGCGAGGCAAGTTTAGTACCTAAAAGCTGGGATATGAGTTCTTTTCGGCTGAAAATTGTTGTAAATTTTGTATTCAATGTCTATGAAGCATGTATGTATAACTGTAAGACTTGAGATTGCCTAAATTACACTTATTTTGGCTGAAATATTTGTTTGAGTATTGATTTGTGTCGCGCCGAACCTCAAAACTGTCAAGTTAGAAGGGTCAAATTTCACTCAAGTGTTCCGTGAATTTCGCGTTCCCAAAAATTCATTTCATATGTTACCCAAAGTTTCAAAAACATATTTTGAAAGCTTTGAGATTGCTTTTTAATGTAGAATGTTTTTGTTGTTTGAAATTAGGTACCGGGTGTGATTTTAGGCCTTCGAATTTCGACAAAATTTTCCTCCCGCGAAATCCTCAAAATTTTGTAAATATTTAAAAATCTGTAAAATATTCTAGTCGCAATCAATTCAAGGGCACGACCACTCAAAATGCGTGTTCAAACCTCTTGAATGTGATGATAAACTTTGTCGCTTGAATGATATTTCGGTTAGATTAAAATTGAGCTCTTTCCGTAGCCTGGTTATAAAGCGCCCGAACTTGACACCATCCATATGACCAAAATATTCATCCGATGAAAGTAAAATTTATATTTTCATTAACAGAATACCTAGGGTAGTCCACAGAAATTTTTTCGGATTTTCCGAAATTTTTATAATTCCTACCTCTGGTCTATATTTACAGACATCCGCTCGAGGATTTGGCCATCTTACTGCAAACGGCAAACGGCGGTTTGCGGTTAGCGGTTTCACGTTAGCTGTTTGCCCGTATCCGGGACTTAAGATTCGCGGGTAACAAATAGCCGGCCGCCATGTTTGTTTTCATTCATTCGTTCAATTCTATTTTAGCTGAGAAATCGTCTTCAAAAATGGCGTTTCTATGAAAAAGAATTCGATAATTAATAGGCGAAAGAGTTCTAAAAAGTTGTATTTCCTCTCAAACGTGGGATTGTGATGTTTTAAGGTGCAAAAATCCTTGCGGTAAATCACTTACCTCTAGACCGTGGTCTAGCCGTACAAACGTGAACCTCAAACCGCAAACCTGACGGCAAGGCACTGGTCACGTGACTTCTTGACGTTCGCGGTTCGCGGGAAATGCCGAAAAACCTCAATCTTAATCTCTCTATTATCGTTAGGAAACCCGAACGGCGAACTTCGCCGTTCGGATTGAATCCGGCTAAAATCGCTAAAAACCAGCCTAAAAACTACCAGACAGTAAAGAGTACAGCATTGTATCAAGGTAAGTTGATTTTATTAAGAAAGTGTGATATTTCCTGTTTGTTTCCCGTACAAATTAAAACTTTTTATTACAGTCAGTAACACAACAACATGTTTACGCGTCACCATTGTTGAGCTTGGGTAGCCTGTGCTACATGTAGCTCCATTTGAACATGAAGTTCGAGTGGCACCATCGTCTAAATCAACTGAATTCGGTGAAGTTAATCAATTTGATTTGTAAACACTTCAAGTTTTCTTAGCAGTCTACAATATATTGATCAGTGACATGGGCTTCTGTCAGTGAAGAGTAGCATGGCCTCTGAAATATATTTTGATTGTTGACGTTGGAAACCGGTTGTAATAGAGCGCTTGTGTCGACGACTGTAGGACTCATGAAGCCGAAAAATTTAAAGGAAGTTAGATTGATGAGGTTTTCGTAAAGGTACATATCGAGGGACAATTATTTTAGCTGCGATTACATTCTGGACTACTTTGTGTCGCTGCGGTTAAATCCTTTGTGTATCCGATACGCAGCACACCGAATATCACGATGCATTGGAAACGTGGTACATGCACATGTTTGGGTTGTATCACTATACAATAAACGAGTTTTAAAGAGGAGATCTTTTCACTGAACGGACTCATTAGAATTTTCTGTTTTCGCCGTATAAAAGGGCATAAAAAGGTTGCGAGATCAGCCGATGGGAATATGTTTATTTCACGAACAGCCGGTCTGTTTTTGGCTCATTTGTTTGCAAAACATCAAATCTTCTCTTAGGAGAGAAATGTTACATGTGACAATACTATGAATATAAATTATCGGTTAAAATCATGTCTTATTTGCCCTCAGAGTTAGAATTATTGAGCTTCCTTCAAAGAACTTTGTAAGCGCAACAGAACCTCCGTTCCCGGGATGACGTCATACAAGCGCTGAACCCAATCTCCCCGTAACTCGGTCGTGAAACAAAATGGCGGCGTTTTTGGTCGTAATTTGGAGACTTAACTGGGGCACAGAAAAGCGAAGATTCAACCGAATCAAAAAATTTTTTCACGGTTGTGCTTCTAATTTAGAGACGAATCATTGAAAATGAAAAAAAAAATTGGGGTTAGGGGCACTTTAAAGGAAGCAATAAAGGAAATTCTTCATGACCTCTAGATATTCGCTTGGTTGGTGAAAACAATCGCTACCAGGGCCGCGTGGAAGTGTTCTATGGTGGAATTTGGGGCACAGTGTGCGACGATGACTGGGATTTGAAAGACGCCAACGTGGTTTGCCGTCAGCTTGGATTTGAAGGGGCTGTGGCCGCAGTGAACAAGGCGCCTTTTGGAGAAGGAACAGGAAAAATATGGATGGATAACGTCCAATGTGCTGGGAATGAGTCCTCGTTGACAGAGTGCAACCACAGAGGATGGGGAAGTCTCGATTGCGGTCACCATGGAGATGCTGGTGTTGCATGCATTTCAGGTAATTCTTAAGCTTATCTTTTTAAGCTAAGAAACAATTATGACGACAGGAGAAGTCGGAGTTGACACGCAAATATACTTGTTGGAGAATACTTACACATGTTACAGATCGGATGCATCAGCCAACCCATATCATTGATTTGCACCTAGTATCCTAACCGCGTGTTTCCTGTATATCGTAGTCAATTCAAGCTGTTCAGTTTACCCACCTTGAACTTTAATACTGACTGATGACATAATAAATAAATAAATATAAAACGCGCCGAGTGCATCGTTGAATTATATAAGCACGCGGGAATTTTAAAGAACACGAGAGAAGTCCCTAGAAAAGTACAAGCCGTAAGCGAGTACTTCTCGTACTTCTCGATTGTTCTTTAAAATTTCCATGAGCTTGCATGTATTACTCAACAATGTAAGAGGAACAAGTTTTAAGATCCTTTTATAAAATGTTCCTGAGATTCGCGCGACCTTTCATACCGGAACACAAAAATATTAACGGCACTCCAACCTCAAAATTTTTCTTTTGTTTGCAAAATAACGCCATATATGGATTGAATTACTTATTTTTATTATTTTTCCTTTATTTTCTTTATAACAGGTCAAGCGATTTGCGCGCGCACACCCTTGTGACGTAGGCTGCGTGTATTATAGTGCCACAATGCACGCGAGTGTCGTAAGGCGCGTAAAGGCGCGTGCATCTGTTGAGATATAACACACTCAATTCGACCAATCATAGCGCGCGCAATTATTTGAATATTTTATAAAACGAAATCACAAAGGAAGCAATAATGAGAAATGCTTGATGATATCTTAGATGTTCGCTTGGTTGGTGTAAACAGTCGCTACCAGGGCAGGGTGGAAGTACGCTATGGTGGAATTTGGGGAACAGTGTGCGACGATGACTGGGATTTGAGAGACGCCAACGTGGTTTGCCGTCAGCTTGGATTTGAAGGGGCTATCGATACAACGCAGAGGGCGACGTTTGGTAGAGGAACAGGGCAAATATGGATGGATAACGTCCAATGCATAGGAAATGAGACTTCATTGACAGAGTGCTACCACAGAGGGTGGGGAAGACACGGTTGCGGTCATGGTGAAGAAGCGGGTGTTATGTGCATTCCAGGTAATTCGTAAACCTCAATTCTGTAAGCTAAGTAACAATTATGACGACAGTGAATGTCAGAGTTGACCCACAAGCATACTAACTGTGGTGAACAATTATTCTTGGTTTTCACATGACGTCATAAAAAACTAAAATTCAAAATTAAACAGACTTTTGCATTTTTAGCTTCATCACGTAAAAGAAGTTTTAGAAATGTATCTGCTTGCACGTTTTCAGCTCGGTAGCTTGCTTTGTTTTGAAAATAGAGCAATTTGAATTTTAGATTTTATTACAGTGTGTGACATAAACATGTCTGCTCACAAGCATGTCACGTACATGAAAACATCGATTCCCTGTGTGTTTTTTTAAGGTCTGAAAAGCCAACATGACAAGAGAAGCGTCTATGTGAATTTTTGCAAGCTCAAAATAGAGAAGAAATCCTTTGAGATAGCAAAAGTAAATTCCAGATGTTTTCACTCGTTTCCGGCCGCCACATTTGTGCCCCTCGGAGGGACACTAACATGGCGTTTCCATACTAAACTCTATAATTTTGAGTGGTAGATTTTGCCGAATAACTCGAGTACGGGATACCGCACAGCCCTGAGACTTAAGTATGTTGTTTATTTATTACTATTCTACAATATCTCAATTTATTGACTTTATCTATCGAATGGTCGATGATTTTATTGTTTTACTTGCGTGACTGAAAACCAAGAAGAAATGTTACAAACCTAATAAATTTTCCAACCCAACCCGTAGTGATTTCCGCCCTGTATCCTGGCCGCTTCTTTCCTGTATATCGTAGTCAATAAATAAATAAATAAATAAATAAATATTTCTTTATTGATCAGATGAAAATACATATCAAGTAGATGTTACAAGATCATTCAAGATCGAAATATCTATATAGCTAAGTTAGAATTAAAGTTAATCTACTAAAAAAAACCTATCTGTAAAAGTTTCTGTGTTTATAAACTCAGGTCAAGATTTCAGTTTACTCATCTTTAATTTTAAGACAGACCGGTACCATACACCAAAATAATAAACTTTGAAAGAAAGCAACAATAAAAATGCTACTTCATGATCTCTTAGATATTCGCTTGGTTGGTGGAAAAAGTCCCTACGAGGGCCGCGTGGAAGTGCTCTATAATGGAACTTGGGGAACAGTGTGCGATGATGACTGGGATTTGAAAGACGCCAATGTGGTTTGCCGTCACCTTGGATTTGACAGGGCTGTGGCTGCAAAGCTGGTGGCGCATTTTGGTGAAGGAACAGGACAAATATGGATGGATAACGTCCAGTGTACTGGAAATGAGACCTCGTTGACGGAGTGCAACCACGAACGGTGGGGAAGTCACAACTGCGGTCACAGTGAAGATGCAGGTGTTATATGCATTTCAGGTAATTCTCAAACCTAAATTCTGTAACCTAAGTAAGAACTATTTTTTTTTAACAAACTTTTATTATGTACACAATCGTTACACAGAGTGACTTACATTACGTTATACCTACATACATCGATACATAACTTTGTACCCAGTTACAGCTACCAATATACACATAGTTACTGTACACTTAAATCAACATAGTTACACTAATGTGATAAATTCTTCTGATCGGCTTCTCGTAACATGCAATCGTAATAGAAAATACGTCTACGTCAATATATCTAATAATGGTTGCCACTTTTCGCTGTGGAAGTCTAGTCGGTTATTCACAAAGGCAATGTGCTGTTCGATGCGTTCTATGTATTTTAATTTAGCTATTAGGTGGGATAATAAAGGTGGCGTTTTTCTTTGACGGTTATTATATATAATCTGCTTACCAGTGATGATGATATGATTTAGTAGCGTCCAAAACGGAGACTTAGAAGTGTAACCCAGCATAATATCAATTTCATTAAATGCGTCTATTCCAAAATGAAGGTCGTTTAGCCAAAGAAACACTGAATTCCAAAAATCCTGACTAATCTTGCAATGAAAGAATAAATGCTCGAGAGATTCTGCTGTTTCTTCACAGAAAGTGCACAAATCCGAATCGGTGAGATTAATTTTGCATAGAAGCTTATTAGTATATATAATTCGATGTAAAAGATTGAACTGGAAACATCTTGTTTTAACGTCAACAGTTACCTTGAAAGGGATTAAATAGATAAGATCCCAATTAATTTTGTGATTGGGAAACATCGTTTCGTATTTTTGTTTAGCAGTAGGAAGGACGCATTTTTGCACAACTAACGACCAATACAACTTCTTAGAAGTTAAAGCGGATACGCTGACAACCTCGTCATTGAGCTTTAAAGATAAATCTGTATTTCTTTGGTTTAGGTGAATTTTGGCATTGTTGTCTGTATGTAGTAAATTTCTCCACGAATCGGGAAGAGCCTGTGACAGGCCTAAGAGTAACAAATAGTCGTTAAAATTAAATCCTTTACCTCTGAAGTGGTCCCATGATAACAACCTACCATCATCTGATAAAATGTCGCCGACATGAATGATTTCTTTTGCGAAGAGCTTTTTGCTAAAAACTGGTTTATTATCAATGCGTAGAAACTGATTGTTCATTAATATTTCATCAAAGACCTGATTGCTGCATGAGATTCACTTATCATTGATAGTGGACGATGCAGTTAAGCAATCTCGATAAAAACTTGGGAAGTGGTCGCACGAGATATCAGAGGGATTGAAGTTACAGCGCAAAATAAAATCGCCCCCATAATCTCTTAAGAACTAGGATAGAACAACTTTCCAAGGGCTGAAATAGCTCTCTGTAAATTTTTTGAGAGTTATTATGCGTTGTGTGGTAATTACGGATTCAATGTGAGGCATACGTAGACCTCCATCCTTGTAATCACTGATAAGCGCAAGGCGTTTAATCTTATCTTTCCCTTTTCATAGAAATTTAAACATTATAGAGTTGACTGTTTTAATTATGGTCTTGTCAAGGCTGATCAGGGATGCACGATACATGAATCTAGGTAAAGCAAGAGCTTTGACGATTTGGATCTTGCCCATTACTGTGAGATTTCTCCACTGCCAAGAGTTTAAGGTCTTTTTTAGCGAGTCTAAGATTGCGCTGAAGTTGAGTTCTTGTTTCAAACGCCAGTTATATGTGAAAAAGACACCAAGAATCTTTATAGGTTTATTGACTATTTCAATGCTAAGCGATTCCTCGCAATTATGACAACTGCCTAGCCAATACGCTTCGGTTTTTTCATCGTTTAATTTTAAACCCGAGCATTCACCGAAAAGTCTCAACGTGTAGAACAAATTATCTAATGAAGCTTTATCGAGCAAAAAGGTAGTGAGGTCATCAGCAAAGGCTGCTAATTTAATTTCTCTGTTATCTATATGAATACCTTTAATGTCTGGGTCAGTGCGGATTGTAATTAGCAGAATTTCGAGAGCCACAATAAACAAATAAGGTGACAGGGGATCACCTTGCCTTACACCTCTTTAAATCTCAAATAAAGGGGTGAAGAAACCATTATTAGTCACACAGCTCGAGATGTTGGTGTAGAAGACAGAAACCCAGTTGATAAAGGATTGGCCAAAGTTAAAGGATTTTAAAGCCCTTAATAAGAAATCCCAGCTTATGGAATCAAACGCCTTTTCAAAGTCAAACGCAACTAACAGTCCAGGGAGTTGTTTGATTCTCGTGAATTCCATGATATCATCAATGGTTCTTACGGCGTCGAAAATAGTTCTACCTTTAACGTACGCGTATTGATCTGCACTGATAATATGGGGGAGGACCTTGATTAGCCTTAAAGCTAGGGCTTTGGAGGCGATTTTTGTATCCACGTTTAGTAACGAGATTGGCCGCCAATTCTTGATTGCTCTTCTATCTCGGTTTTTCTTTTTAACCAGTCTAATCACAGCTTGCTTTTGGGAGTTTGATAGTTCTCCGTATACAAATGAATAATTAAATGAGTTAGTTAGAAGTTGGCCAAGAAGAGGCCAAAATTCCTTATAAAATTTAGGGTAAGGCCGTCATTTCCGGGTGATTTTCCGTTAGGAAAGTTCTTCAACGCATTATAACATTCCTCCTTGGATAGACTGCCTTCACAAAAGGCTTTTTGATCTTCGGTTAAAACCGGTATATGGTCGACGTTATCCAGGAAACTAGAAAAAACATCTTCCGACGCAGTAGATGTTTGTTTAGTATACAGAGATTTATAATAATTTTCAAGTTCTTTTAAAATGCGTTGTGAATCTAGAATAACCTTGCCCTGATTGTCGAGTACTCTACGAATAGATATCTTGCGGGATGAATTTTTTTCTAGATTAAGAAAGAACTTAGAGTTCTTTTCACCGTTTTCATACCAATTCCATTTAGATCTTAAAATTTTACCTTGTACGATATAGTCATAGAGACTTTCATATTCATTTTTGGCATTTTCTAGCTGCGAAATATTTTCAGCAGAGGGGGCCAAATTGCATTTTTCCTCACATTGTTTCAGTTTGTCTTCCGCCTCTGATAATTGAGCTCTGCGTTCTCGGGCCTTCTCTTTACTATATTTTATTGTCACTTGCCTGATTTGGTATTTGACCAGATCCCACAAAAGTCGCTTATCAAGAATATCCGTAAACTCGGCTAACCACTCCGCGTATTTAGAATTAATAAGTTGAGTATAAGTCTCGTCCTCAAGAAGACTGGAGTTGAATTTCCAGTATGAAGGTCCGAAGGGAAGGTCTTTAAGGCTGTTCACACTAAGCGAGATTGCGGAGTGATCAGATTTAATGGCTATAGTGATTTGGACGTTTTCTATATCATCCTGCATATCATTGGATATCAACCAGTAATCAATGCGCCGCTGGATAAAGGGTCTTTTTTGCCTCCAAGTGAACTGTTTTTTATTAGGATTACGTATTCTCCAAATGTCAATGAGGTTGAATGCGGACATTAGATCTTCGATTAACTGAACCGTTTTTTTGGTTTCAATTTTGCCGCCAGAGTTGTCAAGGTCGGCATCTCGATGGACATTGAAATCACCCCCGATAATGATTTGAGACTGGGGATCAAAATCTAACTCGTCTAAAATGGTTGTTATTTTCTCATAGAATGTCCATTGTTAATTTGGCTTAGTTGGTGCGTACAAATTTAAAAGAACATATGGAGACTCCTGAATCAACGCCTCGAGGAGAATAAAGCGACCGTTTTCGTCACATTTGACACTTTTCAATTCGCATTGAAGTTGGTCACTAATCAGCACAAGCACACCCCTACTATGACTAGTCCCATGGCTATAAATCATCTCACCACGCCATTGAAATTTCCAGTTGTTGACAATGTCAGGTGTGCTGTACGTTTCTTGAAGAAAGATCAAGTCAGTCTTTTGTTTTTGTATCCAGGTAAAAATAGATTTGCGTTTTCCAAAGTCACGAATCCCTCGAGCATTTAGAGACAAGAGCTTAAAATTAACCTCTCCCATTGTGAGTAAAAGAAGTGAAAAATACGAAATAATAGGAAAAGGGGGCAAAGAATCATGGTTGCATGCTACTGAGAAGCCAGTAAGAAGCGAAACTAAAACTAAAATATTGAAGGTGACAAGGGAGGACAATACACATACAATTAAACACAACATTAAAGAGTGGTAAAAATTCTGCACTTAATCCATACTCACCGCCCCAAGACGAGTTGTTGGGCATTCTTCTGCATGTAGACGTGTTGGCTCCCAAGTGGCATCAATGCAATAAAATTACTAGTGTCCGCTAAAATTTACATAAACCATATGATAAAAAAATACAAAATTAATAACAAACAAGGCGTACAAGAACCTTGGGAATCTGAAAGATAACAAAATTGTTCGTCCATACTATTATTCTAGAGGAGTATCTGGCGCGATGTACTTTCCATTTATAAAAAAATTGATCGCGATGCGCCTTACTAAAGTGGGCCTTGTAGCCTTTGCTTAGAGCGTCTTGAAACTTCTTCTGTTGCTTTTTCCTTAACTGATAAAGTTCCTTAGGTATATCATCATATATAAAGAAGTTCTTTCCCTTTAAATGCTGGCGCGCTTTGTTCATGACTTCTTCTTTATCGGAGTACCGTAGGAAGCGAGCAATGATCGGACGAGAGCCATTTGTTTTAGGCTTTCCCAGCCGGTGGATTCTTTGAAAGACAATTCTATCTCTGGGATTGTCAATCTTCAGCTCTTGCTCCATAAAGTTGTAGATGATGTCTTTTGTGTTCTCAGGTTGAGTATTACTGTCGCGCTTACTGCTCTCCGAAGTCTCCTCGATACCAAAAAAATTTACATTTTCTCTCCTACTGTACGCCTCCAAATAGAGGACCTCTTTTTTCCATTTCTCTAGCTCAAATTCAGCGGCTTTGGCGTTCTTCTTTAGGTCGGATATATCATCTTCATTGAAGGCAATACTTTCCTCGAGTTCGTCAACTTTCTTATCAGTCATTTTAGCTTTCTCGTCAAGTTTCTTAATATCCATATTAAGCCTACTTAAAGATTCTTCTATTCCGGCCACAGTTGTGTAGACGTTATCCAAGCGACGTTCAATGATATCTAATTTCTCATGACGCTTCAAGATTCGATCTAATTTCTCACCCATGTCCTCCGCTATTGAGGCAGCGTCTAAAACGGCGTCAGTCGATTCTTCTGCTTCATCTTCTTCCGATATGTCTCTAGCTTTTTTCTCCTCTGGGGAGGAAGTCGATGAGCGCATTTTTCTCTTCGCGGGCAAAATATGTAGTATTGCCAACGGAGCGAGCACAGACAAGTCTTACTCCGCCATCTTGATTTCACCGCAGGGGAGGTCGACGTTGACTCACAAATATACTAACTTTGTGGTGAACGCGTATACATGTTACGTCTTTCAAACTAACCCATATCAGTCATTTGCGTCTGGTACACTTGTCGCTTGTTTTCAGTATATCATAGCCAGGTCAAGTTGTTCAGTTTAATCATCCTGAAATTTAATACTGACTGTTAATATAAAACGAAATAATAAGCTTTGAAAGGACGTAACAATTATAATAAAAAATGCTTCGTGATCTCTTAGATATTCGCTTGGTTGGTGGAAAGAGTCGCTACGAGGGCCGCGTGGAAGTGCGCCATGGTGGAATTTGGGGAACAGTGTGCGATTACTCCTGGAATGTAGAAGACGCCAATGTGGTTTGCCGTCAGCTTGGATTTGAAGGTACTACGTTCATCGTAAGGAAGGGGGCGCATTTTGGTAGAGGAACAGGAGAAACATGGATACATGATGTCCAATGTACAGGAAATGAGACCTCGTTGACAGAGTGCAATCACAGAGGATGGGGAAGACACGGGTGTTCTCATGATTATGATCTGGGTGTTATATGCATTCCAGGTAATTCTTAAAGAATAAATTGTTTAAGTTAAGTAACAATTATGACGGCAGGGGAAGTCGAAATTGCCGCTTATACATCTTACAGACCTTAATAAATATATATTAACCCAAGCCTAAAACAGAAGCTCCACGATTATTATTGTGGCTACTGCCTCGAAAAGGCGAAGCCACTTAGTCATCGGGTTGTAAACTAAGGGACCGTTCATTTCTTTACAAAGGAGGAGGGCTGGTGGGATTTGAGAAGCACCGTTTAAAAATCGAATGAGCGCCCTTAGCTAGCCTTTTTTTTTTTCACATCCCCCCATTAAAGCCGTATTTTTTCGGATGACCCCCCCCCCCCCAAAAAAAGAAAAAAACAAAAGAAGAAGAAGAAATTAACCCTATTGCAAGAGTTTACCTCTTTTTAATATTCTCTGTTATTCGCTACTTCACGTGATTGTGCTTGCTATGAAGACAATATTTACAACGTTTATACTGCAGAGAGCTGTTTATTAAAAAATACACAAATCCAAAGAGAGACAAGTCAATTTCGGACCCCCTCAGTTGTATTTTGCTTCAGTGCCCTAGCATTTCTCAGTGTTGGTTGGCCAGCGCTCTGAGAGGACTCGTCTCCTGCAAGCAATGTTTTACAATTGCCTTTACTTTCTCACTCTTGCCGCTCTTCAAATGCTGATTCAGCCCGTGGTGGTTTAAGTATTTGTTTAGTTCTGGAACACGTAGCTTTTTAAGCTTGGTTACATGTTCGCACAGCTCAGTTCAAAGATCTCAAATCTCAAAAAGTCTCAAAATCTTTATTTTAACACGGTAAAAATTCATCAGGTGATAATAATCCTCAGATGATTTATCTTTTGCCTCCCTACTTTCCTTTGCCTTTTGTTGTGATCTCTTTTTCTTTTTAAATTCGGGCATTTCAAGATGCTCAAGGTAATCCACCACAACCTTTGATTTGACAATAAACTTATCTGTAAACAGAGCAACGCTTGTTGGGTCGGATAAAACCAGCCTGCCACTTGTGTATTCTTTCTTCGCCTGAACCGTTGACTGCCAGTCATTTGGATCACGCCCTTCTTTTGGGGTCTTCTAGTAGGAGAGGTAGTGGTATCCTGGAAGGATGGAATGGTCTGGAACTGGTTAAGGGAATCTTTCTATGGGTGGTCCAGTCCATTCATAAGAAAAAGAATAAATCTCTGCTACCCTCTTTTGGCAGGACAACTTTAGTAACTCCCTATAGTTCTCCCCATGGCAGGGTACGAGTTGAAGCCCAGTGGTGAAAAAAACTGAACTTGTCCACTAAAGAGCACAGAGGAATGGTGGAAAAGTTGAATGTCATTTTGAAAAAATGTGAATGGACACGATTCCACACTCGTTCAGTCCGATGGGCTTGCTTTAAAGCAGGGCGAAGAATTTGCCCACAGTTTCAACGTAAACAGATCGAATGTATAGAAGCTAAGTTGACTACGGTCACGCAAGAGATGGAAGCACTAGAAATAAGAAGAGAAGTTATGATAGCATATTCAAGGGCATACACAAACAGCACCTCAACAAAAGGAGAAAGAAAAAGGAAAACTGGAGAAAGTCAAATGAAAGAAGGAGAAAGGAGACTGAAAACAACGTTTTACGAGTTTATGGAATCTGCGTTGGAAACCCGCTAGGAAGTGATCTTCCACAACGCCTTGTGTACCCTTTTCCTGGCCTTCCAGGAAGATTGCATTAAAGATTAGGATGATGCCACATCGTTATTTAGACGAGATGGGCCGACCATACATCGCAAAGCTTTTGGAAGGGAATTATTTCAGTGGTGGTGCAAGAAGCACAGAAGAAGTACGGAAACGAAACCTAAATATCACAGTCTTTGTTTAAAGTTCTCTTTAAGTAGCTACAAATATTTTTTGTTATCTTACGTTATTTTCCGCTGAAGAAATGTTTGTAATAAATTTTTATCCTGTCTACTATGTTTGTTCTATACCAATTCTTTTAATATTAAAACAATATACCATTTCAAAGTTTTGCTAAAATAATCCCCCTCCCCCCTTTCCCCATATTTTATGGCATGGCCTCCCTCGAAAGCCATTTTTTCGCATGCCCCCCTCCCCAAATCTCCCTTCCCCCTTACCTCATATAAACTGAATGGTCCGTGCGTGCGTAACAGTGCAGGAAACCCAAGGAATCAAAAGAGGATGTTCAAGTTTCAAGTTTTATTTATTTACAGCAGGCACTTAAGTTATTACTAGGCTGACTTGCAAATGATTTAATTCTCATTCATTATCTGTAGGGGTGACTTCAGATTTTATTTTAACCCAACCTTGTTCCCGGCGCAATCCAGATTCTATAATTCCTACGGGCCCCGGAACATTTAGATGAAGTTCGTATTCTTTTAAATTATAATTGTATTGATTTGCTGGCTATCAATGAGACAAGACTTGACGGGAGTATTTTTGACCAGCACTTAAAAGTTGAGGGCTATGATGTGATTCGTTGTGACAGGACTGTTAATCATGGTAGATTTGGTGGGGTTGTTTGCTTTTATATTCGTTCGGACATAAATTACGTTGTCCGCAAGGATTTGGATAATCAGCTCCTAGAAATCTTATCCATTGATATCCGCAAGCCTAACTCAAAACCTTTTGTAGTCAGTTCGTGGTACAGACCGCCAAGCTCATCTCCTGATCTAATTTTCCGCATCTTGATACTTTGCTATGAAGACTAGATTCTGAACATGTTGAACATTATGTTATAGGTAACATGAATTGCAATTTACTATCTAGTGATAATATTCATTCAAGGGCCCTCTTGAGCATTACCGAAATGTATGGTTTGAAAATATTAATTGATGAGCCTAAATGAATCACACCTTCGTCAAGCACTATAATTGATCTTATTTTCACTAGTCATTAAGACAATATTACCTGTCCTGGGGTGTCTCACGTTGGCATAATCATAGCTTAATCTATTTATGCCGTAAAATTTCAATTCGCGCTCCTTAAAAATGCTACTTCATGATCTCTTAGATATTCGCTTGGTTGGTGGAAAAAGTCCCTACGAGGGCCGCGTGGAAGTGCTCTATAATGGAACTTGGGGAACAGTGTGCGATGATGACTGGGATTTGAAAGACGCCAATGTGGTTTGCCGTCACCTTGGATTTGACAGGGCTGTGGCTGCAAAGCTGGTGGCGCATTTTGGTGAAGGAACAGGACAAATATGGATGGATAACGTCCAGTGTACTGGAAATGAGACCTCGTTGACAGAGTGCAACCACGAACGGTGGGGAAGTCACAACTGCGGTCACAGTGAAGATGCAGGTGTTATATGCATTCCAGGTAATTCTCAAACCTAAATTCTGTAACCTAAGTAAGAACTATTAATTACGGCAGGAGAGGTCGACGTTGACTCGCTAATATACTAACTTTGTGGTGAACGCGTATACATGTTACGTCTTTCAAACCAACCCATATCAGTCATTTGCGTCTGGTACACTTGTCGCTTGTTTTCAGTATATCATAGCCAGGTCAAGTTGTTCAGTTTAATCATCCTGAAATTTAATACTGACTGTTAATATAAAACGAAATAATAAACTTTGAAAGGACGTAACAATTATAATAAAAAATGCTTCGTGATCTCTTAGATATTCGCTTGGTTGGTGGAAAGAGTCGCTACGAGGGCCGCGTGGAAGTGCGCCATGGTGGAATTTGGGGAACAGTGTGCGATTACTCCTGGAATGTAGAAGACGCCAATGTGGTTTGCCGTCAGCTTGGATTTGAAGGTACTGCGTTCATCGTAAGGCAGGGGGCGCATTTTGGTAGAGGAACAGGAGAAATATGGATACATGATGTCCAATGTACAGGAAATGAGACCTCGTTGACAGAGTGCAACCACAGAGGATGGGGAAGACACGGGTGTTCTCATTATTATGATGTGGGTGTTATATGCATTCCAGGTAATTCTTAAAACATATATTATTTTAGTTAAGTAACAATTAGGACGGCAGGGGAAGTCGACGTTGACACGCAAGGATACTAACTTTCTGATGAACGCCTATATATGTTACACACCTTATCCATTTTACAAGCCAACCAATATAAGTTATTTTCGCTTAGTACCCTGGCCGCTTATTTCCTGCATATTGTTGTCAATAATAATAACTTATTAAAGTTCCCCACCACCGTACGTAATTTGACTCGGTTGTTGTTAAACGGCGTCCAATCAGAAAGAAGCAATCAGCAGGACGGTTTCTAGCTGGCAAGTGAAGAACTTGCTACGAATTTCGATCGCTTGGAAGACGTGCGATTTTGATTTTCTTCGAGTGCTAGCTCGGGACCGATTGGGCGCATTTTCGATCGAGAGGCACGAGAAGAAGTTTGAATCTTTTGGCCTTCAAAAACAACAAATCAAATTAGAAACAGCCCGCGAAGCCTATTTAAAACGCGGGTGAAACGTTAAAAGCAAAGCGAATAACGTATCAAATAAGAAATAGCCCCCAAAGCCGATGTAAAACGCGGGCAAACGTTAAAGGCAGGGCGAATGACATATCAAATGAGAAATAGCCCGCAAAGGCCATATAAAAACGCGGGCAAACGTCAAAAGCAAGGCGAATAATATATCAAATAAGAAATAACCCGAAAAGCCCATTTAAAACGCGGGCAAACGTTAGAAGTAAAGGGCGAATAACAAATCAAAAGCCCGCAAAGCCCAATAAAACAAGAATACAAAACGTGAAAAACGCACCCCAAACACATGAAAAACTCATAGCTGGAATAGGAACACGCGCGAAGGAGTACAATGATAAAGTTCACAAGCCCCCAAAGATAGTTCATTAGCTTTTACTTGAACTGGAGCCTGAACTTTAGCTGCCGCCGGAACAGGTTGAGGGACATCATCCAGTTGAGCAGCTGCAGCCGGCGGAGGTTGGTTAATTGATAACACAGCTTGAATTTCGGCAACGGCGTTAACTGGATCGTGCGGATCAGGCATGCTAAATGACTTGCTGAACAGCTTCTATAGAATGGCAACATTGCTTTGATCGTTGTTACTTTTGTTCTGGTGTGAAACTTGTTTTTTTCTCTCGACTGGATATAAATAACAATCATCTTTACTCGTTTTGGAAGCAAAGAAGTAGTTGAGTTGTTTCTCTGTTTTGTTACGTTGTAATGTTTGCAAGCGAACGAGTCTTTTTACTCCGCTTGGTTGACTGTTTTTCGACCTAGGTGCCTCAACAGCGTTAAGAAACTTTTGTCGTTATCTTATTAACACGTAATCGCGATGAATCCTCGTAAAATTAAGGATTAAAGTCCCGACTAATTATAAACGATCACACATTTTCATCCAACATCGTCAGTTGTCAAACATAACGTTTGGTGGCTAAACGCACAAACAATGTTTGACCAAACACTAGACAGAGGGAGTCCACAGAACGATTTTTTGCGTACTATCGCTGAAATTCCGATTTTATGTGGTTCAGTTGATTGCTTTTACCGGCTGTGCACGTTTTGTTAGTTGGGGTGGCTTCGTTTACAAATGTTGGATGAAATTGTTTGATCTAGATCGAACATGGAAAGCCTTTTGCGAATATTAAAATGCAATGTTGAGAGAGGTGGCTAAACGGTTAAACACGATGTTGGATGAAAATGTTTGATTGTTTTTTAGCTCATGGATGACGCAGTCATGCCATGAAGTTTAGGAGGCACTTTGTTGTCACTCACTCACTTACTCACGCACTCACTCGATTCTGATTAATTTTTTTATTAAACCTGGATGAAACATTCTTCTGTCCCTCTCCCGGTAAGTATTTTATTTGTCCCCGCAGTCCTCTTTGCACAAGGGTTGCAAGTTTCAGGGGGGTAGTAGAAATGCGTAGATTCTTGCTCGACTATTTATGTGTCATGAAGTGAGTATGAATGGCGGCGATCAGAGCATGTGAAGATTGTAAAGCGAATGACTTTTCGTCCGATCCTCTTGAATATGCCTTCGTGGAGCGGAAAAGTGGAAAGTTAATCTGATTAAGTACACAAGCTGCAAGAACTGAAGTTGGAAATCGACGAAAATTGCACGCTGATAACTTAAAAGCTATGACGAAATTGCTTTTCCTATCGACGATGTTCGTGTTGTCACCTGAACGAAGAATGCAGCAGGCGGGAATGGATGTCTTAATAATCAAAAAAAGTTATTTCGATGCCACTTGCAATGAAGGGCACGGTTGGAGTTCAAGACGAGATCAAAGAGAAAACAACACCAAAAGCATATGTTTATATAACAAAACTAGGCATGCTATGGCCACCGAGTGTTTGGAAATACATTTCCTGCGACCGTAAGCAAGGAAATAAGACATTCCTATCCTCAAGCGCTTTAGGCAAGGACCAAAAGCAACCAATTTGTTTGAGCAAAGGATTGGAACATTCAGCAATGGATTGAATGTCCCGTCACATGATGAGTACTGCGTGTTGTTGCATATCAAGTTAAAGCTTAGATCTTATGTTTGACACAACATACAACGTCGCAAACAAAGTAACCAGCAGAGCTTTTCTACCACAAAAACCCGTATTTAGACATGCAACACATTTGTTTTGTGAAAAAAAATATGATCGATTTTACTGCTCTTTACAGGCACGTATTGAAATATTATTTCTTATTTATCGCAAATTACTCATGATTACTGAAATGTCTGAAATAGCCTTGCCAAGTCAGATGCATGTTACAATGGAGGCTATTGTTATTCATTGGTATGTAAATGAAAAAGCCACGTATTCTGAAATCTAGCCGCCAAAACAACGATCTTGTTGAGAAAGTCTATATCCTTTGGCTTCAATTAACGATCAGTAAGAAAATTATTTTTGAAAGTAATTCAATATTGTGGCAAAAATGTAACTTTCGGGGTGTCATACAACACTCTCTTCGATGGGAGGTTTGTCAGGTTGCGTGCGGGCGAGAATAATAATAATAATAATAATAATAATTAATAATTAATAATAATAATAATAATAATAATAATATATTTATAGAGCGCCTTTTCTACAAGATTCAAAGGCGCTGCTACACTAATCAAACATAAAAAAATAAAATAAAATAAAATAAGATAAAAACTAAAACATCATTTTAGAACCAATTATAAAATAGCGCATCATGAGTCTATATTATTTTTCATAATGTTATTTCTTATAAAATAGCAGTAATCAGAGATTAGTAAGTGCGTTCGAATGCAATATACGCCATATTCGCTTCTTTGTAGATAGCATAACGCACTTTCTGTACACGTCAGAAGTAGGACGAGGAGCTGGCACTGCAGACGAGGTGCACGTGGAAAAAAACGCGCGCGCATTCTGATGCCTTAAGATGCGCGCACACCTTGCCCGTGGAGTCTATGACGTATTTCCATTACTTGAAAAACCTAAAAATCGAGGTTCTTTCTGGTAAATGCTAGTTCCCAGGCTTCTCGCGTTCAATTTAGGTTGCGTTCTCCTGACGTCGAACGCAATTATAAATGTCCCTGGGATTTGCACGGGAATTTATGCCGGAAATCAACTGATGAAATTTGACGACACTCCAACCCCCAAATTTTGCTTTTAGGTTCAAAGCAATGGCAAATATGGATTGAATCACATATTTAATTTTTCATTGCTTTTAGCGTAGCATCATACCCATAGGAACCCGTGAATTGCTTTTCTCATGGTAATCGTGGCTAGCGGTATTGCTCGTGGGCGCGTACGCATGGCGACGACGACCACGTTGCCCAATGGCGCTTTTGAGTCACGGGCGTGAACCGGAAATGAAACGTTTTCTCTTTTAAGTCGCCTTGGCGCTACCATATTTGTATTACCAAGTGCCTTTACTCTTATAGAGACGATTTACTTGAAAATCGTATGAGCGCAACCACTGCCCAAAAATGAGAAACGTCCACTTCCGGTTGCAGTACGTCGCTCAAAAACGCCTTTGTTTAAACTCCCTAATAATGATAATGGAATAATACCTATTTGAAACTATCATAGCCTAAAACTTTTGATGAAATAAAGAAAATAATTAAAAGATCCTAGAATACTTATTTACAAGCTCAACGCCATTAATTGACTTTCAATGCAACAATTTTTATGAAATAAAAATAGATCCTAAAATACTAATTTACAAGGTCGGTTTCTAAAATTAATGGACGCACGCTTGGCAAGCGTTTACGCGGCAGTCATCAATGAAATCTCCTTGTGGAATTTTGTGGAAGGGTGTCCTGGAACCTATTACGCATGAGTGTACCGACCTTAAAATCTCAAAAGAAAGTAACGTTCTAATCCAAGTAATAGCAATGTGATAAGGTTCCTCATTCTTCTCTGAGAGCTTCTCGGCTAGGCGTTTGAGAAAGCAGTTGCAGGCGGCTCCCATCCCACCGTTAGTTCCAAAAACTAGGGGAGTGAAAGATCCCATTTCAACGTCCAGCACCCTCTGTAGGTACTTTCGCTTTTTCTCCTCCCCCTTTCTCCTTGAAGATTGTGCATTAATGACAATGAATAATAATAATTATTATTATAACAACAACAACAAAGCACTTTTCAAGGGCGAAGTGTTTGGCGCAGATGCGATTCAGAATCCTCAAAGCCAGAAGAACGATTAGAGGTATCACTAAACTGGTAAGTGATCTCTTGTTCGTTAGAAGGGTCAAGGAAACCTTCAGCTCTCTCTTCGATGCAATCTCCAGGCAGGGAAGACTCATTTG
>JAEMWC010000478.1:297500-530000 GCA_016490735.1 Pachyseris speciosa
TGTACCTTTAAACAATGAAAACAATAGGCTTTCCCAAACGTGTCTGCTTTTATTGAACAGTGATTTGTTGATTGAAAACTCTATTGTTTCCGAAACCATAAATGTTCTCTCACTTTCCATGCACATCATTCACAAACTTCTATCGGTCGAGTTATTTCTTTGGTGAAGTGTTTCCAAACATGCAAGTAGAATCAAGCACTACGCCTTCTTTGACGGTAGAAGAAGTGGAACAAGTCCATCGACAAAGGGTAGCCAGTCTTATCGACCATGTTTTTCAGCTAACGTATGCCGCCTTGTTAGACGCACTCATCCAAAAAGAAAAAGTAAATCGCTGCAATGGCTGCGCTATCAACATCCCAGTCAAAGACAGCACTCCTGCCTGATGATGGATAGCGAAGATGCTTGGTTTTATTTCCGAGATGACGCGGTGGAGAAAATGAACCTCAACGATGTCCTGAAGATAGCTTCAAACTAGGTAAATCCTGGGAAGCGTACGTGAGCGAGCTCCCAAAGACGCCTTGGACAAGTCTATACCTCACATCTCTGGAGCTTGAAGTATGCGGTGAAGTTACTCAAGCGAAGCAACTACAAGATCGAATTTTGCATTTAGTTTATTATGGTCCCAGTGGTCGCAAGTGGAAAAATATCAGTTAAAGGGTCAATTCAGAGAAAAATGACCTCAGTGAAGTTCAATGTCCTGAAACTATTGTCAGAAAAGAAGAAGAACCAATGAACCTTGACCTTGTAATCAATGAAATTCAAAATAAGCTGTTTCTGTAAAAGTAATAAAGCATTTACACGATTTGATTTTGACCCAGTGTGTGTTTATCTGTCTACACGTCAACATGGGTCTTACTCTTTCTGTTCTTAGGGTACGATTTTACTTTTATTGCCTCGTAGCAAGGAATATGTCATCAAGTGACACTGCTTCACTCACGGAGACATTTTGCGCTTTACCGGGATCTACGCTTGACAAGTTAAAACGTCCTCATTCAGAGGTGTTTACAAAAGTTCACTAATGGAGATTATTAGTGTTTTTAAATTTTGTCGAGCCACTGGGACTGACTGACGAGGAATGGGAACAACTGTTTGATTTTCTCGTTCCCACTCTTACCCAAATACAAGAATAGATATATTTAACAAATAGATTCCATGTTGCCGTGCGTCTGTTCAGTAATAGATCACAGATGACGTCAAAATGTGGTAAAAACAAAGAAGTGGCACACGAGCCGCAGGCGAGTGTGTCACTGATGTTTTTACCACATTTTGACGTCTTCTGTGATCTATTACTGAACAGACGCACGGCCACATGGAATCTATTTGTTTTATATAATAAAGAAACAAAATGCAAGCGAGAAACTTGTTTATTTTCACATTTCTGGAAAGAAAGTGGGTCGTGATGACGTAATCTGTGCATCTGTCCTCTAATAGATCATAGCTAAGAACCAATCACAACGCGCGAACTATTCACCTTATTATATAAAAGGGGATGCAGCATGAAGAAGAAGAAGTCAGTCGAGTGTCGACGTTCGCAGTAGTCACTAGTAATGGGTTGCTGGCCGTCCTCACCCACTTTGGCATTAGAGCGCATTTTCAACCGCATTCGCTGCCTACTGGCCTGTTGAGGGGGTCAAGTGATTGTTCAAAACTCCGAGTTTTGCGATGGAAAAAACACTGTCGAGCGTATATCTCGATCCAAGTCAACCCGCAACTTTCGATGGTTTAGATGCTGTGTACCGAGCGGTCAAAGAAAAAGGAAAGAATGAGATCTCTCGGAAACAAGTTCAAGGTTGGTTGAGTCAGCACTACAAGAGAAGTCGCGTCATTGTTCCTGGTATTGATGCACAATTTCAAGCAAATCTGGTCGATGTTCAAAATTTAAGCCGATACAACAAGGGATATAAATACCTACTGACGTGTATAGACATCTTTAGCAAGAACGCTTGGGTGGTGCCTTTAACGACAAAACAAGGCCGAGAACTGGTCAAACCTTTTCAGGCGATTTTATCCTCTGGTCGTAAACCAAACAAGCTTTAAACGGATCAGGGCACTGAATTTGTAAACCGACTGTTTCAAAACTTTCTTCGCGAGAAGAATATTGACTTTTTTTACCGTCAACTCTGGGCTCAAAGCGTCAGTGGTGAAGCGTTTCAACCGTACATTTAAGAACAAGATGTACAAGTACTTCACAGCTAAAAAATGGCCCTCCTGAACCGTGTGGCCCGCTTGGTTCGATAAATGTCGCGTTACAAGCAGTTTTTTAAAACTCTCAAATGTCCCTTCCTGACACATCTTCAAATTTCCTGTTTCACGTGGAAGATTTTCAAATCTGCGAGATGGGAGCATCCCCAATCACTCTTCTATTTGCTTTCCTTTGATTTTACCTTTTTGTTCCCGGGATTTTGGGTTTCAAATGTGTTGGAAACAAATGTGATTGTGTGGAAGAGCTCAAAGTCGTAGATTGTTCAAGAGCTGGCTTGAAATTGACGCCTCAAGCAAAGAAAACACTGTTAAATTATTCCACGCTCTTGTTGCGGCTCAACGCATTGGTTGAAGTCAATTTTTCTGTGTTGGAGGAACTGTTTCCCAATTTAACAAAGGTGGACTTGAGGGACAATCCGCTCGACCGCAAAGGATTCGCCGACAAGAGAGTTATAAAAGTAATCATGATCACTGACTGTGAAATCACGGCGTCTGTTAAAACCACGACGATGAGGGTGACCAGAAAAACTCTAAAGACTAGAAAACTAGCCCAACCAACAACGACTACAAGTATTTTACCATCATCAACGACCACAAGTACTTTACCATCACCAACGACTACAAGTATTTTACCATCGTCACACTCTGGAACTTCCATAATTATCTATATGACTGTTTTTTGTGAATTCAACCGTTTTATTAATGCCGGTCATTATCCTTTGTTTAAGAGGTGTGGGAAAAATTTTTAAATTGAAGCGTACCAGAACACTTCCGAAGTCCTGTGAGCTAAGTCTGTTCAATTTTGATGCTGATAACGAGGAACACGTAGTATTTGATGTCACTACTTTGTAAATACGCAACGGATTTAATCTATTCACACCAAAATCCAAAGAAAAATGTGTTAACTTTTACAAATCGTTTAAAATATAAGTCTGTTGCTGTTATTCTAGGGACTAAGTTTAATTTTCATTAAAATTGTGGTAAAATTGGTTATGAATTTCATTGAATGTGGTGGCTCCTAAAAGAGCCGTTTGCTTTACCTACAGCATCCTGTAGGATTTACAGTGACAGACCGAGTTTCCTCCGTTTCAAGAAATCGTGGTAACTCCTTGAAAACGGATATGCTGTAATAATCCGATATCTCGTTTCACAGCTTGGCTTCCAGGAGTAATAAATGCATATATCTTTCGTTGGAAAACCCCACGGATCAAAACCAATCACTTTTGGCATTTTAAAAAGACGTACATGAAATAGTATCCATGCCCGTCTTTGAGCCCCTCCTCGACGATGGCGTAGTCGCTTCGATCCTCCCACGTCTTCTTGATCAAACGAGCTTGACAACTTGTTAAATTAAAGTTTCTCCTAAACTTGGACACGTGTAATATTTTGTCCAGATCAACATGTCTGACGTTGATGTGCTCAGCGTGGTCTTCGCTGAGTATCACATCGCACTTTTCAAAGGAAAAAGCCATCTCGATGGTGAAGCAGTAACGCAGATAACAGTCTGGAAGAACGAAGTGAGTGAATGAGAAAAAATACAACATGACTAGCAAGACAAGGCAAAGGAAACAAAACAAAAAGGTTAATAAACCGTAAAAGCGAGATTAAAGTCGGCGCGTTTGTAATCATCGTCTCTTTGAAATCGCGTTGTAGTCGGTTTGGTTGAGTTGTAATTGAGCTTATTTATGCCGTAGAAGCGGTTAGTTTGTAATCATTCAACGCTTGCAATCAACGCGCACTCCTGGGAGAAAAAACACAGCTAAAAAATGGTCCTTTCTGCCCGATCTGCCCTCTCTGCCCGATAAATTGTGTTACAACCACGTTTGTTCAGTTGTAATCCAACTTTCAAACCGTGACGATGAAGACACTAAAATGCAAAAGTTGTCCCATTCCCGGCTGTGGCTCGAAAGTTTTAGTTCGCTTAGCAAATCATTTAACTCAAGTACACGGATTAACAGACTTAGAACGCAAGTATTGGTTACAATTTGCGAAACTACAAAACACCAATGTGGTTCGCGTATACGACAAAGAGACTGAACACAAAACGATTTTTCTATAAATGTGAGAGCATGCCGTTCAATCAGTCAGTTGTAAGCATGGATCCAAGATGGAAACACCCCTTCGCGCTCTTGTGGCAGGACCGACCTGTTGTGGGAAAAGTCAGTTTGTTAAACGTTTACTCGAAGCGGGAGAAGAAATGATTGATGGTGCCCCGAAAAATATCATTTGGTGTTATGGCATTTACCAACCACGCCTACGATGAACCAACCACGGTTACGATGAAATGCTTAAAACTATTCCCAACAACACCTTTATCGAAGGCGTCCCCACCATTCTGAATTTAGTGGTCTCTGACGATTTGATGCACGAACTGAGTAACGACCAGAGAATAACCACTTTGTTTACCAAAGGCTGTCATCATCGGAACCTAAGTGTTATCTTTATTTCGCAAAACATTTTTCACCGCGGAAAAGAGCTGAGAGATATGAGTTTGAATTGTCATTACTTGGTACTGCTCAAGTCTCCGAGAGATAGCAGTCAAGTCAATCATTTGGCGAAGCAAATGTTTCCTGGTCATGTGAAATACATGCAAGAAGCCTTTCAAGATGCAACGAAACAGCCTTATGGTTATTTGTTATGCGATCTCAAACCGGAAACACCTAGCGACTTCCGGTTACGCAGTAACATCTTCCCTGGGGAGACGCAATGCGCCTATGTTAGAAGGCTATAAAAAGAGTAAACCACTTCAGTTTACTTCAGTTGAGCATGGCCCAGTGACTGAGAAAGAACCACGACCTTTTGAAGCTCCTGGTAAAGTGTACACCCGCTCAGCGTAAAGCAATTTTTAAAGTAGCAGACGACACTGTGGTGAGAACCATTTGTGAGTGTGTTTTTAACGTTCTGAAAGGAACAGTACCTGTCAGTAAACCAGCCAAGAAAGAGGTTTTAGTTCAAAAGAAATCGCTGATCGCTCTAGCTGATAAAAGTACACCGCTCCACAAGAAAAAGAAACTTTTGGTTCAACACGGAGGAAGTTTTTTAAGTGTGTTGTTACCACCCATGCTTCGTGTGCTAAGTTCAATCCTTACGTAAGGGATGAATCATACTCGGCGCATGGTTCTCGTGCCTGAGAACACACTGGAAAGATTACAACAACGCCAGCAGATCTTAACCCCACCCGTGACACAAACTCTGAGAACCTTAGACAAGGAAATGAGCGACATTTTATCCAGCAAAGAATTAGATGATGAAGCAAAGGCGAAGCTGTATAATCAAGTGTTGCAGCGCTATTTGACTTATTATGATCCGCGAAAAGGTCAACCCCTCCACGTCAAGCTAACAGCCGTTAAGCCCACAGAAACCCCCAATCCAGAGGAAAGTGAGAAACAGGTAGAGGAATCTCCTCCTGAAAAATCTCAGATCACCTCAGCCGTGGAGCAAGAAGTGATGAAAAGTGTACCCAAGATTTACAAGAACGGATCGCGTCAATTGTTATCTTGTCATTTAATATTATAGTTATTTATTGATTATTTAGAGTAATTTTAGAATAATGTAGTTCTAGTTGTTGTATAATTTGTTATAATTACCCGGGCTGCGCGCGTCTCGCGCGGCGCCCGGGTCATAAACTACCGACGGTTCTTCTTTTTCGTCGTCGAGTATCATCCACAAATGGCACTTCCGGCGTTTCTGCGCAAGCGCGAACTATTTTTAACAACAGTGATGCGTGTTGTCACGTATGGGAAAATGTCGATTCATCTTGTGGCTTTTGAAGTCTGAACAAACAATATGTTAAGAGAAGTGTCTGCGAATGTTTGGAAGTTCAACGGCAAGAAGAAAGTTTTTAACATGAGTAAACTTAACGGCAGATGGACTGCCGTGTTTCCCCGTGTCTGCTTCAGTAGACAGCGAGTAGTCTCTAATTTTGGCGACGGTTTGTGGGGGCACGTGCGCGCGCGAAGTTGCGAGGAGAAGCGACGCGAGGGGAGCGCCAAAAATTAGAGACTACAGACAAAGGGAGTTTGACCTTTCAAGGCCGAGTGATTGGAGTGTAAATCTCATATCAACAGCAAGAATGATGCCTGTTGTCACGTATCGGAAAACGTCGATTCACCTTGTGTCTTTGACGTCTGAACAACTAATATGTTAAGACAAGTGTCTATACGAATGTTTGCAAGTTCAACAGCGAGAAGAAAGCTTTTAACATGACCAAAATTTAACTCCAGATTGACTGCCGAGTTCCCGTATCCGCTCCATTGAGATGTACATTTTGTTGAATAACTCAAGTACGGGATATCACACACCCACATCTCAATTTCTGGACTTTAATTTTTGAATGATAAGCGATTATATTTTACAAATGTACTAGCGTCCCTTGAAACTGTCCAGAAACGTTCCTTTCTTGTGTTTCAAATGACCCTGGATTGACGTATTTGTAAACAGTTTCACTCTGCTAATTAATTTTCTACACACATTTCACCGAGACTCCATTCACATTTATGCGAAAAAATCCAACATCGTTCGATAAGCGTTTCCTTTCTCAAACAATTATCCATCGAACCGAAAACAAGTGTGCTTAGTTTTTTTTTTTTTTGGAATCATTACACTATTTTTATCATCTTGCATAACGATAAACCTCTGTGGCCTAAAGGTCATTGTTCCTGCCTGTGACGCAGCTAACCCGGGTTCGATGTCTTTTAGTGGTATATATCACGGGCTTTTGTTTCTCTTTTTCTTGTTCTTTTAGAAGGGGTCTAAAGAAATAGACTCCAACACAAGCTAAACACAATGCTTCCGATGTAAGAAAGACAGACTTCCTTCTATTCTTTTGTTTAGCACTAAGTTAGGGATACAATACTGTTTTTTGCAAGCCCGGGTTTAGGCTAATTGTAGCCTCTTGTTCTGATAAAAAATTAGGTTTTTATAGTTGTGACTGATGAGTTTACCGTGTCTAAATAAAGTTATCCTATCTTATCCTATCCTATCCGTCAGTGTCAGCGGCTACTTTGTTTACCGTTCTCTACAACTGTTTCTTCCGGTTGTATTGTCTGCGGTCCTTACTTTGTTCTTCACTGTTTGCCATCTTCGTTTCTGTCTATTGTGTTAGTTCTTTTATTCCCTTTATACTCGTTATATTTGCACATTTTTCTCATTGCACTTTCTTGCACAATGCAGTCGTCCTTTGACGAGGCCCTGTCGGGGAAGGGGGGGGGGGGGGGAATAGAAGGGGGGAGAGGTTCCCGTGTCGCTTGTCTGAATTTTAAAATCTCCCATGTCGGTGTTTAAATCGCTAATTCTCGGCCTTGATTTCACTGTCGGACTTTTGCCGGGGATGATGTCTTTCGTCGGGACTTCATTTTATTTGCTTTCGCTACTTTTTGGGCCATGTCGCTTGTCGGAATTTACCCTGGCATGGCCTCTTTGACCTTCCTTATAATTCTTTTTTATAAAGTCACGAGATCAAAGAATTCACGAAATAAAGCTGTTGCCTGGCGATGAATATATCACGATGATATGGGCTTAAAAACTAAAATAATGAACATTCGTACGTACGTCGGTGGTAAATATTGTCTTTAATTATTCGATACTTTTTCCCTTCCTTTTCATTGGCCCAGAGCCTACCAAGTAGCCTACAAATAACTGCCTACAAATAATGGTCTGCTCGTGCGCAGTACCTTTTAAGTGTGATCTTGCAAACAATATTCTGCTCATGCGTAGCTGTGTACACGCGTCCAGGCTCTTCAAATTCAGTAAAAAAAAAATAAAAAAAAAAAAACGGGAGATCGTTTCACGCTTTCCGAACATAATTACGAAAAGCAAGCTCGCTGATCGAATGATAAAACTATTATTGAACTCGGTTTTCGCAAAATATCGTGATTTGCTAGTGTCTCGCAGATCAGTTATTTTCCTCAGCCTTCGGCTTCGGCAAATAATTGAACTGCTCGTCACTGACAAATCACGATATTTTGCTCAAACTCGTCGAATAATTGTGGGGCTAATGTGTGGGCTCAGTCCCGGTATCTGCTCAATCTTCGTTCGGTAGAAAATAATCACCCTCTGTATTTCTTAATGTAGTAAATACTCACTCTCCGTATTTCCTACGGTAGCAAATACTTGCCTTTGGTAGCAAATACTGGCCCTCTGTATTAGCTACCGTAGTAAATACCTGCGCATATAGTAAATACCCATTACCACAACAAGGCTAGTCTTTTCCAAACGAGGACGTTTTCATTTACAAGGGAGCAGGGATGGCGTAGTGGGGAGAGGACTCGCTTCCCATCAATGCGTCCCAGGTTCGATTCCCGGACTCGGCGTCATATTTGTCAGTCATAGACTGTCAAGTGTCACCCTCGTTAAACAAAGTTGATTGATTTTTTTTAAGTAGTATTCATAACTGCGATGATTATTCAAATATTCATTCTTTATTCTGGAAAATCTTATTCAAGGTTGAATTGTAAAGCTTTAATTAATTTAAGTCCTAGCTATATTCTTGTTTTGTTGCAAACTTCGATTGTCAAGCATGTCAATTACACACCTCAATTACACACCTCAATCAAGGTTAACTAAATTTTATGGTTTCTAATCTTTGGAAAAATCTTCCAGAGTACATTAAATGTGTATTTTCAGTTTTGACGACTTGTGGCTTACAATTGTCAATCAAAATCTATGTTGATAGCTAGTGTGGTTTCGTTGTCTGATGGTTGTGAGCTCTCTCACGCTCAACGAATTGCGAGTCCAACCTTTTTCGCTTTGCAGGTTTCAGGAGGTTTTTTTGAGACAAATATAAAGTGTAAAGGGACGGCGCGCCAAAGATCTTCGAGTCTCCCTCAGTCATTGTAAAGACTAAGGGCCCGAAAGTTTGGTCTTAGTGGATAATAGCATGTGCTTTGCGAAGGCAATAACACTGGACTGTCGGATATGAGCTGCTTAACTCATTTTTTACGTGACAGCAAAATATGCGACGTAAACGTCGCATGCTTTACGTCGCATGCTTTGAAAAACTATAACTTTCCCAAATCTCGGACTATGATTAAAATCAACCATTTTCAATACCAGGTGATCATTTTTTTAGACTTTATCACCCAGTAAACTGACCAAAAGTCCCAATTTTCATTGAATACGAGCATTTATTCTGTTGCAAAACCCCAAAACGCTCCTAAACTGCGGAAAAAAATACTCAACTTTGTCTTCAAGTTTTTAATACAAAAATTCCACTTGAAGCTAAATGTCTACATTTGCAGCAAAGTTCGACTCCAATTCTTGCAATCTGTTTCACATTTTCCTGCTCACTTCTTGAGCGCGTCGTGGATAACGCTACTTGATTTCAGTTGCTCTCACTGTCTGTAATTTTCGCGTCTGTGACCCAGTGGAATTCTGGGTATTGCTTGTGCAACGACGAAATGGCAGTCCCGCCAATTTCCATTTTAGGTATTTTCTTTAGAACCGTGTCGAGCCACCTGGTCCTGCTGACAAAATATTGCACTGATTGCATTATTTACAAGTCAAAACTCGCCAAAATTGTCATGCCAGGTCCAGTAATCCACTCACAAAACGGCTAAAGACACAACTTCACTCCGATCCGTGAATGACCGTCACTCGCTCGCATACTTTCGGCGGCCTATTTCGTGTGAAATTGCTTCTCACCTCCGTTTTCTTTCAAAGGATTGCCTCTACTCATCAATCCAGCTTTATGATGCTAGGCAGGGGGCTTCTAAGATGGGAAATGGCTCGAAAAACACACTTATAAATCAAATACGCAACGAATTGGACCTGCAATGATCGTTTTATATAAATAAACGACAGCTAGCGTGACGAGCGTGATAACAAAGATAGAGCCTTTGGTGCTGTGGACCAGCGAAATCTCCGTGGTAACCCCTTATATGAAGTGGCCAGGTCGATTTAACCTCCTACCCTCCGGAAATTGCAAAAAAGGCGACCAAATCGCCCGTAGAAAAAGAGTTAACTTGTGCAAGAACTTCGGCTAGATCGTGTGACGCCGCTGAGCGTTGTAAGACTGTTGTCGGGCACAAATGATGGTACTAAATCGCTCGCAACATCTTTCATTCTCGCGACGCGGATTTTCGCAGCTCCCCGCAATCTGAACGCCTAGAACAGGTTAAACTGAATAGGCGAACTCGACCGAGACTGTAATTAAGTTCGGCTCATGTGAACCGCGCGTAGTTAGCATATGGTACAACGAGAAAATACTATAATTTCACATGTCATTATTTCCAACAAATAGTAGAGCTGATTCGAATACCATGGATCTTATTTTTACGGGAAAACGGATTAAACGGGAAATCAATCATTACAATCGGCGACTGATATCGGTAATCGATAACAATTGAATTCATGGTAAAAGGATCTTATCGATAGGCAAAATTAATACGATCAGCACGGTGGTGTACAGCCCTCTAGCTATACTGCCTCGCTGCCAGGATGTCTCTTCTATTGGTCATTTTGGAGTTGCACAGGGACCTGGTGATCAATTTATTATTCTTTTGTTTGCATGTTAATTAGCCCTCTTTGCCTCGTCGACATATATAAAATACAAAAGAATTTTGAAGCGAAAATGAAGCAAAGAGGGCTAATTAACATGCAAACAAAAGAATAACAAATTAGTCGCCAATTTGGAATAATAAGGTGTATGGACTTAAAACACAGTTTAAAATCCATACAAACATCCTTAATTTTGAGGCTGCGTCCCCCCAACAGAACCATATAAACTCTTAGAATATTTTTCAGTTTTGTGAAAATTGTAAAATTCCGTCATGTGCTTACTATTTGGAATTAACTGATATGAAAATCACTTTCTTTTGCCCATTTTTACGAATATCAGACAAATCGTAAAAAAAAATAAAATAAAATAAGAGTTTATATGGTTTTGGGGGACGCAGCCTCAAAATTTTAGGGGCGTTTGTATAGGGTTTTTGAACTATATTTTAAAATGGCCTATTTCGTTCTCCTCTCTCTTAAAGTGCATATCACCCCAAAATATTTTTTCGCTACATTGAAGCTTTGCACCGCTTCGAAACGCGTTTCACCTTTCGTTTCTCTTTTTTACCAATTGCTAACTTTTTATAGTATTTCAAAGTTGCGAAAAATTGAGCATCGTTGTTTCACGACCGACTCAGAAGGGGAGTGGGTCTATTCCCGGGTTGACGTCACAAACTGATTTGCATGCATGTTTACAAAGACTTGATGCGATGCAAATCAGTTTGTGACGTCAACCCGGGAATAGACCCACTCCCCTTCTGACTCGGTCGTGAAACAACGATGCTCAATTTTTCGCAACTTTGAAATACTATAAAAAGTTAGCAATTGGTAAAAAAGAGAAACGAAAGGTGAAACGCGTTTCGAAGCGGTGCAAAGGTTCAATGTAGCGAAAAAAATATTTTGGGGTGATATGCACTTTAAGGGAACGGAAATAAGAGAGACGCCGGCTAGGAAAGAGCTTTTGCACAATTTGTTAAACTTGAGGAACTGGAAGGCCCGCTTAAATTGTTTCAACATTTGCTGCAACATTCGCTCACCCGATAATACCAGCCGCCAAAAGGGGTTTATTTACTGAATAGTCTTTCATGGGCTCCTGTCTTTCACAGTGTTACCCATCGGGAATCACCGAACCCCTGACCAAGTTCCAGAGAACCGGCTACAATGCTCTAACCACTGAAAGAAATTGTGAACATTTACATTGCACCTAGATATGCGTCTTGTTGGTCGTTTGGTGTAGAGACAGATACTGAAAGCTGATCGCCATTCTACGTGAAGTAAATACTCCCCTTCGTCTTAAACGACTATATTCGTCTTGTTTCTATCCCTAAGATGACGAACAACGAGTCGTATAACCAGATTTACTTTAAATGGTCATCTAGTTTTGTCTCACACCAATGTAAATAGAATGAGAGGACAGCTTACCTTGAAAATGTGTTGATGGTTTAACTGTCATTATATACTTAGCGCGGTTGCTCGCTTACGATTGTGTAGAAACATCTCACTCAAAGGGCTGGCTCACACGTGCGACGCAAATGCAACTGCAAGTGCAAACGACGTTCACATGCTGAACGCAAAGGCAAGGAAGGTGAGATACGCAAGCGCAGTCGAAGTCTTTGTCCAAGATGGCGGACAATACGGAGGTTTTGGTAGTACTGCCTTTCCTGCTTTTCGCACACCGACTGATAAAGAGACGACAAAGACGTGTCCAGATACTTTTTTTTCCATTTGGCTTTGAAATCACTGCAGCTTTTGTCACAGAGTGACGGATATTTCCTGACACTCTCTGCAAGTTTTTCACTAATACAATCATGACCGTGGAAGACGCCATCTTGGGTTCAACTTCAACCGTGGAGGCATGGAACACGTGTTTTGTTACCTTGAGTTTTCATTTGCGCTTTGTTGCCCCGGTTCACACGTGTGAAATGCAAGCGCAAGAACATGAGTGGGTGCTTGCGCTTGCGTTTGCATTTGCGTTACGGTAGTTCGCACGTGTATTTTCCTTGCATTTACATTTGCGTCGTACGAATGAACCAGGCAAAAGTTGCCACTTCCTTTTTAGTGCTTAAATGAGCAGTCCACTATCGCCATGCAACGTCAGAAGACAAGCATTGCCACCAACACAAACCCAAATTTTATGATTTAATCGCTTTAGAAGTTACTGTATTATATAGGACAGTTAAATATTGATGAGTGGGTTTGGCTACAGATGTCAAGTCTGGAAAGTTGAGAACACTGCGGACCCGCCATCAAGAAGAAATGCCCGCCATTTGAAGTTTGGTCGGCTAATTCAGTATAATAGTGTGTCCGTAAATAATAATATAACTATATAATATGTAATATAACTCATTTACTTTCTTTCCTCAATGTTATGGGCTCATCTGTATCTGTGTACTTCACTCCTTTTGGTCTTTAACTGTCTCAGTTATTCATCTTTACAGTCGATGGTGGATGGTCTAGTTGGGGCGGATGGACAACTTGTACCAAAACCTGCGGATCGGGTACACAAGCTCGAACACGGAGCTGCACGAACCCACCGACCCAACCTAGCGGTAAAGCATGCACAGGAGCACCAAGGGAAGAACGTGTGTGCAACAGGCATTCATGTCCAGGTGAGTTAAAGTGATCAGTACTTAACGATAATTTCACAGAATTGAACGGAGAGTTTCTGGAGGAGTTGAGAAGATGTGGTAGTCAGTTTGAAGTTGGAAACCAGCTAGAAACTAGGAAACCAAATTCAAAACAATATATATTTATGGTCCCATAGCATACATTTCCTCTTTAGATACCAATAAAGGAGCCTATCACACCCTTTTGTTGCGCCCAATTTTACAGCCTTTGTTCTCCAAGTAAGTAGACGTATTCCAGGGACACCCACGACAAGTTTCGATAGATATTTGTTCGGTGGAGGATAATTCGCCATATTTACTATTCAATACCCAGTGCCATTGTTCTCTCTCTGCACTAAATCACTGATTGCAGTCTTTAAAGATGCTAAAACAACTGTGTCAGGAAAACGGGGTCGGTCCTTTTTGTCAGCGGGGAAATTCTCAGGGGTAATATGTACTAAACGTGCTAAGACAGTCATGCTGCAATATTAAAAACAGGCTGAAAAATATTGCAGTGTACAGGCTGCAATATTTTTAATATTGCAGCCTGTTTGTTTTATGACGCTTAGTAAATATGGCTATTTTAAAACGGCCTTGTGTTACGCCAAAACAACGCCAATCCTTAAATACTTTGAGGATCCAGCGCCATTTCCTCCGACTGTTTTCAGCGACCCAACTTCTTCCAACTCGGTTGTCCTAATGGGCTTCTCACAAAGCGCTCATCTGAAACAAAATTAAACACCACACAATACTCACTAATAAAAATGCCATGGTGCGATTCAATTAAATCATGTATTAAAAGAAGGAAAATTAAACGGGCTATAAAACTTACCCTCGTTCTCCAAACCACCAGCTTTAGGTGAATCTTCGCCAGTATTAATATATTTCGAGTTCGGTTTTGTTGTGTTCTAAAAATCGCCTCTTCATCCTCGTCTGTTTTGAAGCCATTGTCATGCACTTCTTTCATGTCTGGTCACAACTGAAGGAAAAAGTTACTGTGGACGTGTAAATACCACGGTATATCTCATTAGGGCCGTTTATTCGAGAGAAGATAAGCCGCGGCTTACTCTGGCCACGGCTTACGTAAGACGCGAACACTCCGTATAAATGGTACAAAATGTACGTTCACGGCTTTCTCAAGCTGCGGCTTATCCTGGCGTAGGAGTTTTTACTCGTATAAATGGTTCCTTTCGCGTCTTACGTAAGCCGCGGCCAGAGTAAGCCGCGGCTTATTTTCTCTCGTATAAACGGTCCTATTGTCTATTGTTTTCGCATGGTTCGCCGGAAAACAAAGAATAACAAAGACATCTATTCAAATTATCATTAGTAGCAATTGTTCAGCAAACCCGAAAGTTGGAAAACATCACATGCTCAAAAACAAACAACACAAAACACAAATCAACTATTAAAACAAAGGCATCTACACTACTAGTGCGAAACGAACCGCATTTCTCAGACTGCAAGTTGTTTTGCAGTAGTTCAGAGACCTGCTTGTTGAAAAATGTTGAAAACAACAACGCATACGCGCAATCAGATGTTCAAACGCTACTGCTTTTATTGAGATGCAAGGCGTCTCAGTCACTAATTCCCAGTTGAGCTAATCAACAAGTGCTAATTATATTCTTTAGTGCGTTCAGGAACAAAGCAGAAGAGGCGCCTGCAAGCGGTGATTTAGTGCAGAGAGAGAACAATGGCACTGGATATTGAATAGTAAATATGTTAGTTACTTCGGCCGACAGCAATATGTGATATATTGCAGTCAGCTTCGGGCTGCGTCCTCAGCTGACTGCAATATATCACATATTGCTGCCGGCCTCAGTAACTATCTAATACTTAGGCCCCGTCCACACGTATGAAATTTTTCTAGCTAATGAAAACATCACGTTAAACACTCTTCAAACACCATAAGGTATTTAAAAATGCCTTTCTACAGCTTTTGGCTGATTTAGCTCGTTGGGTGCCACTGATATTCCATCGCTTTCTAGTCTGTATTCTATTAAGTGCTAAAAGAAGCTTTTAAAACTTGAGAACGTGCGAATTAAGGTTCCGAAGCTTTTTTGCGTCAATTACCAATCGACCGCTATTGGTATTTTGCGAAACAACGCGTCTAGCGAGGACTCTCGGTTCATTCTTGCATAATGCCGTAAGCCCCGACAGCGGACTACCCTTGGCGGGAGGCGACCAGAGACTAACGCATGATCATCAAGCAACTAAACCTGACTTCCGGTGGCGTTACTGATGCCAAGTCACAGGCTTTTCCACAAGAATAGATATTCTGCATATTCCGAGAAAACTGTTTTCTTTTCATTCTGTTCATTCATTCTATCGGCACTTTCCGAGAACAAAATAGGTCCATGTGCCAAGGGACTCGGGTAATCGGTTCGTTACATCGGAAACGTCCCTATAACAAATATGCGGAAAAACAACCAAAACCTTCGTTTTACTGCATTGAGGTGACATGTAGTTTATAATTGTTTCGTAACGGTGACACGTTGCGCCTCCCAGTATGTTCGTCGCGATGTGCCCTAACATCTTTATGAAGTTGTTCTCTTGTTTACCGGATTAAAGGACTTTCATCGCGGTTGCTCTGTTCCTTCCGCATTCATCTTTTGTTGCGTGGGGTTTTACCGGGTTTCTGGATCGTGTCCTTAACGAGTATTTCGTTATATTGAGGTTCTGTTCCTATGTTTTCTAGTTTTTTTTTTTTTTTTTTTTTGCGAGTCATTCTTTAATTTAAACGTTTCAGGCTCAAACATGAAGAAAGAAATCAACATTCAGTGTCGGTTGAGAAGACTTTCTTGTAAATGCAAAGAGTGTAGTCTATACTTACCGCAGACGTTTCATTGTTCAAGAATGTGATTAAATTTGATCATGAGTCGCATATTTTTATGAAGGAATAGTCAACACTGGCTACGCATCACTGACCATGTCTAAATACACCGCCACTTTGCGAAGTGTAAAGATTATAAAATTTGCATATACTGTCTAATGTCGGACTTGAGTGTTGCAATTTGCATCTGAAGGGTCCTCAACTATGCTATTTAGTTGGTGCCCTCAATTTGTTAATTTTATTTAGTCCATTTTTACTGCATACAATATAATAAATATACATACACAAGTTAGCAGCGGGGAAGGACTAGAAGGGAACCGAAGAACCATACGGGCTAGTCCACCCAGTTTAAAACTAGCTTATATTGTAAAAAGAGAAAGAAAAAGAAATTGTTAGAAAAAGTAACACATATAAATTGTTAAATTCAATGATATCATGCCCAAGTTACATTCGGGCGATCAGGATCAAAGCCCCTTATGTTATTCTTATAAAAATCTCTGCAATGTTTTTTTGAAGCATGACAAGCTCAGGTCCTCAACTATGCTATTTAGTTGGTGCCCTTCTAAAAAATATTAATTCAATGCCTACGCTGAAAGATTTTTGGGCTTCAGACGCTAAAATTTATTATTGACTCTCCTTTACCTTCATGCCTCAACCCGATCGATTCGAAGTGGGAACGAATTCACGAGCGGCATTGAAAACAAAAGCAATCATGCACCACATGACAGTCAACCAGGCGGAAGTTATCTATGCGAAAATACATCTCACGAGATGTCTGCTCCAAGGCGAAGGAAAGGCGAGGAAGGTGATTGATTTTCTGACTTCTTATCCTCTGTGTTTGTCCTCCCCCTTTGAATAATCGCCACTTGCACAAGACATGACTCCGACGGGAAAATGATATCTTTTTTCTGGAAACCGGAAGTGAGGTGCGGTGAGAAGCACGTCACGCCTTTTTCCGGTTGCGAAATAATTTTGCGTGACAAAGGTGACATTTCGCACGCGTAAACAATAATTACACCGTCATTACACCGAAAACGTGTATTCAAGGAAGACAGAAAGTGGCGTCTACCTGCACTGTTCCTCTTCAAGAGTCTCTCAAATCCGAATTATCAACTTTTAAACCCTTTACAACCAGGTACGTTTCCTCTTAAACCGCGAAGATACGTCTTGAATTTGAATAATTTGCTAATTCTCGCTGAAATGAACTCGGATCATCTCGGATGAGTCACGTAGTCTGTAGTGACCAACCTTTCCTTCTTGGTCCTCATCGTATCTCGTCATAAATTGAAGAACCAGGCTTGAGTCTGTGATCTTACAGAAAAACAGACAAGTCGTCCTTAATTTGCAGAAAGCAGTCAAATTCAAAGGAGGTAAGCTAAAGCTTGATTCACCCCCGCTAATTATAGAAGTTAGCGAACTAGAAGGATTCCAAAGTACTCCCCCAACAACAATATCGGTGAGAAAAGGTTCTCGCCTCGAGAGAAAAGCAAGTTTATTCTGTCCTAGAAATGCTTTGTTTTTAAAGATGCACGCGACGCTGGGTCGCCTTGTGTTTGCCTGAAATGTATATGACGACAATTCCAAACTCCCAGCCACGTGCGTGCAACAACTTAACCGAAGCTGCGGCAGTCTAGTGTTTAGGCATTGAATTGGCGGGGAGCATGCAGCTAAAACCAACGAATACCGTATTTACTCGATTTTGAGCGTGTCCGATACGGCGTTTATTCAAGGGCGCTAGGGCGGCGTTCATTTCAAAATCACATTTCTTAAATCAGAGACAACAATTACGGTAGATCATTTGTAAAACAGAGAAACATGTTTGAAGTTCTAATGTCTCGATTTTTTGCTGGGATGGAATCATAATTCTCTGGCTTGCACTGTGCAATTGTTTTTCTTTTTCCAATCTTTCTTTCTAATAAAGTCTAATAAACACCGCATTCTACTGGGTGCGGCATTTATCCCAGGGCGGTGTTTATTGGTACTTTTGCTTCCGTCTGCGTTTAATCGAGGGTGGTGTTTATTCGAAGCCGGCGTGTAATCGATCGAGTAAATACGGTAGTACTAAAGACGAAGAGACTGACCTTCTCGTTCAAGGGAAGGTTTTTCCCTGCTCTGCATTTATTGAGAACCAGGTAGTCTTTTCGAGAGCAATTCCCAAACGCTGTGGTTCCCTTTGCGTGGCTCACTCAGAGGAGCGCGCGTTTTCGGCGAAACTCGTCATCCCCGTACGTGCTTAACAAAGTGCATTCTAGTTTTAATATTTTGCTTCTGAATGCGGCTACCGAGCAGTGGCCATTGAATCAAACCGTTTCATCATCAGAAGTGGCAGTCATAAGAAGATCGACACAAAGATGTCAAGAATATTTTTGTCCGTTCTGGTTCTTTCACTTGTGATGGTGGACCAAACCGAAGGCTGGAGAAGGCGCCGTAGACGGAGATGCCCAAGGACAAACTGTGCTGTGAGTGCGTGGACCTCGTGGAGTGCATGTACCCGTGCCTGTGGTTTTTCTGGGACTCGGTATCGTACGCGGACAGTGACCCGAGGGGCCTCGTGTGGAGGAACTTGTCCATATGGACTCAGGGAGACTGACCCTTGTAACAGAAAACATTGTCCAGGTAGTAAACTCCTTGTAGCAAACGTTTGGTTAATTTGCCTACAGGTGTAGTTCATAGTCCCCGTTATCTGGCTACGATAAAGGTGGCCCGAGGGAAAAAGTGAGCTGTTCACCGAAACGAAGTATACGTAACCACATATCGATCGTCAGTGCCGGCTCAGGATGAACGTCGTACAGCAACCAGGCAAGGGGATCATGACATTTCTTAACAGGGAAACACTCGGGGTGAGGGGAGATATCAATGTGGCCAAATTGTCAGACCTCCAAAAGGACAGCGAGACAAAGCTGCACCCCACAATGTGCCATAAGAAATATAAATAAAACTGGTTTATCTGACAAACGTTCTTTTTTATCCAAACACCGTCCAAGAGAAAGGTTTAAAAGATAGTAATACAAATACCACTACTTTCTAACGCAAAGTGGTCGATCAGTTGGTCATCAAACACCATTCTCCCCAGTCGCAAAAATACGAAGTCTCCAGATAGGAAAAAAAATATTATTATTTTTTAATATTGAAAAGAACGGCATCAAAGAAAAGTTTCGCTCTTAAAATAGACTGTTCACAGTCCCCTATTTTTCGGTGGGATTATCGACACTCGTACGCTTCGATCGAACGATTGTGCCCGGCCCGTTACAACCAAGATTGCGGCAGCTGAGTCTTGACAATCCCACGGAAACATAGGGGACTGTGAACGGTATACTCTGTAAGGTAGTCCAAAATCCACAATCCAGAAAACGTTTGCCTCTACAATTCATCTCCCATGTTTCATCCGTTGCCATTGATCATATTCATTATGTGCAAGTTGGTTTCAGTTCAATAGGAAGGGAATGAATGCATATATAATGTTACTTACCCGTTACTTACGAGACGGTAAGGTCCGTATTGGGATAAACATTCCTCGAGGTTCGAGGACACAGTTGAATCGGACGGCTTATTTCCTCCTTAATTTAACAACTGTTTGTTACTAATATAATGCATTACACTGATGTATCGTTGTGTCCTTTTTGGTCGCCAATAGCTCGCTTCCAAGTTTAATTCGTAAAATCGCTAGCTGTCCGCACGCGGGATACGGATGAGCAAATCAAGACCACTGGAAGGCGCGGCATCAGCCAAACAGGCGCAAGGATTTAGGATTCCGACCGCTGAGCTGTTTGAGGAAAAAAATAGGTCTACTCAACAAAATATTTTTTTTATAGGAGAACAATTGTTTTTGTTACGCAAGGTAATTCGTGATTCGGCAAATGTGTGGCTCTGAGCCTTCGAATCCAACTGAAGTAAGGAGTTCATGATTGCCTTTGTGAATGAAGAAAGGGACAACGAATACTCAAAGAAATTTTTCAATTAAAATAAAACCTGAAGTATTCCGGCGTAACAAAATAGGCTTCTCTGGCGAATTTTGGTTCAGTGGTCTCCGCATCACTGCACCATCCTCGTTGCAGCGAAATTCAGAATGCGAACTTGTTCGGCCTTCAATGTCCAGAATAGGCGCTATGCTCCTAGTGGGCGAACTGCATTGGTAACTGTTCTTTTCTGCTTTCTTTAGTTCATGGCGGTTGGTCGAGCTGGTCTATGTCGACACCATGCACTGTTACCTGTGGCAGTGGCATACAAGTGCTTTCACGCAGTTGCTCAAATCCGGCACCGCGGTATGGCGGAAGACCTTGTCAAGGAAGCGCACGAAAGACGCAAGTGTGTAACAGAAATCCTTGTCCAGGTATGTAACCATTTTCATGTACAGCGCAAGGGAACGGTGTAAACACATTTAGGACAGCCTGCCGTCAGGGAATAGGCGACATTTGCGTGCGGCTGCGTTTTCTTTTGATCTTGAAATGATTTAATACGCGCGAGCCAACCATGTCAAAAAAAAAAAAAAAAAAAAAAAAAACTGCAAGAACAACAACAACTGGTCTTCTGGTAAACGCTCACCTGACCGTCGGCCTTGCTTTCTTATTCAGTTCATGGTGGTTGGTCGAGCTGGTCTGTGTCAAAACCATGCAGTGTTACCTGTGGGAATGGGAAGCAAGTGCTATCACGGACTTGTTCAAATCCCGCCCCAAAATATGGAGGAAGACCTTGCCGAGGAACCGCGCGCAGGGAAGACGTGTGCACAAAGAGACCTTGTCCAAGTGAGTAAATAATGATAATGATAATGATAATGATAATGATAATGATAATGATAATGATAATGATAATGATAATGATAATGATAATGATAATGATAATGATAATAATAATAATAATAATGGTTTATTGCAGAGTATCCAACAAGTGAGGTTCTTCATCTACAATATCTACACTATAAATCAACTCAAAAAAAAAGTAAAAAAAAAAATAAAATAATAATAATACATGTAATAATAATAATAATAATGATAATAATAATAATAATAATAATAATAATAATAACAATAATAATAAATAAATAATTAATTAAGAATAGTATATGTGCGTATTTACAATTGTCACTGCTTAAAGTTCCCTACATGAAAGAAGTCTCTTTACACTACGACAAAAGGAGTTATTATAGGAAATTAACGCATCAAGGAATTATTTAGGTCGCGTTAAGTTTAATTAGTTAACTTTAATTTTCACGTCATTAATTAAGTGGTGAGGTAATTCACGCGGCCTTAAGGTGATTCCCCACAATTGCGTGGCGCATCCTTATTTTTACTGCGCATATTGGAAACATCGCCTATTTGCCTTAACAATTTCCCTTTCTCGTCGTGTTGCAAAGAAACGAGTACGGTGACCACCTTTTTTATTGGTGTTATTTACTCGTAATAGGCACACGAAAAACATATTTCAAGGAGGAAAGAAGTTTAATAGTAGAAGTTGGATTATTTCCATATAAATGACGTGAAACTCTGCATTTGGAGCCAGGGAGGAGTATGACGTGATGACGCAGTGGTCCACCTTTCTTACATTATTTACAAGATCGGGCAATTTGAAATCGTTATACTGAAAAACTTTAGCCCAGACACACAATTAGGCTCTGGATTTCACTAATATTCATGGTTTTTACTACATAATAACAATTTTCTCGCGCAACTCCGTTAAAGTACTCAGAAAAACAGGCATGCAGGGCGAAAACAAGCATGGTGACCCCATCTTTTCATCGTTTTTTCAATGTCCTATGAATGGATATCAATTGTGCCAAGTTTAAAAAAAATAGAATAGTACACCCTTTTCAGGGGAATTACCTTAATCTCCATTATCTCTGCCCAAAATTCTCCATACACTCCAGACATTATTGACAAGTAGGAAACGAAAGCTTTTTTTCGCATACTATATTCTAGATCAATTTTTCTCAAAGTTAAATCGTTTACAATATTTCTGAAAAAAAAAGTTAAAAAGCATACTTTTAACAGGGTGGAGATCCGCCTGTATCATTGACACGGTATAAAAAAACGCTCGAAGTGGCCAGATTCTTCGTTTAACCACTACGTTTTGAGACAAATCCACGACATTGTTTGCATAGCGGATTTTGGAACTTGGTGTTGAAATAAATTTTTTACTGTTAATTCTCAACAAATTTTGTTTGTCGCGTTAATTTCCCTTATTTTGAAATCTTAGCACCTCTTTCGCGTTAATTTTCTTTATTGGAAAGTAACTTTTCCTTCATTTCGCGTTAATTTCGAATACCTTAATTACATTATACCTTAATTATTTTTTAGGTCCTTTTTGAAAACCATATCTTTTATGAAAAAGTGTCCTCAATAAAGATGATGATTATTATTATAACACGAGTATTAATTTCCTATAAAAAGGTAGTTAAATGGACTAATTTCTGAACTGATGTTTTAAACATATTAATACCGTTTGGAGGAAACGCCAGTGAAATCACTACAGCGTAGGTAGTTTTCAGTGGTATGGGATCCTGATAACCATAGAATGCAATAAGTTTTTCGGTGAAGAAGTCGAGAGGCTGAAAAGATATTATATACCAGTGCTCTCTTCCCTCCTATTCTTACAAGCGCCAATATAGTTTAACAAACTTGGGGACATGAGGTTTAAGCTTCAATGATGTAATATTACCTTTGCCATATATTGTTTCTGTTTGTTCCTTTGTTTGTTTTCAAACCTTATTTTACGAATATGTTCCTTTCAGTCTTTAACTTCCTTTCATTCGCCTTTACAGTCGATGGCGGTTGGTCTAGTTGGGGCGGATGGACAACTTGTACCAAAACCTGTGAATCCGGTACACAAGCTCGAACACGAAGTTGCACGAACCCACCGTCCCAACATGGCGGGAAAGCATGCCCAGGAGCACCAAGGGAAGAACGTGTGTGCAACACGCATTCATGTCCAGGTAAGTTAGAGAGATCAGTACGTACCGATAATTTAAATCCAGCGTTCCTGGAGGCGTTGGTAAGATGTGGTAGTCTGTTTGCAGTTGGTATCCAACTGGAAGCTAGGGAAACTAAATATATTGATGATCCTAAGCATAAATGTCCCTATCACGCCCTTTTTCAGGCACAATTTCATAGCCTTCGCTGTATAATCATTTCTTTTTTGACCGTTGCATTGATGATAACAATGTTTACCCAGGGAATGCCCTTTTTCTCCTACTGATCGCACTGACTCTAAAACTCGATGCAACCTAAGCAATTTTTGATTCGTAGGCCCGCACTTCTCCTTGTTACTGAGAATTAAAGCATTTTGATAAAACTTAAGGTGATATAGTGATTCATAAAGTGTTTCCTCTAAGGTGAGAGTTTTAATTGTTGATGCTGCAGTAGATCAACTATCATGGATGTCTCCACAACCCCTAATAAAACACCCCCCAGATAGTTTTAAAGCATCATCAAAACTAATAAGGAAACGCTGAAATGGTATCAAAACGAATAACGGTAGTGAGGACAAGCCTTAAATTAGGAATATCCAACTCTTGAGAAACAAAGCTGGTGAGAAATTATCAAGGCACGCGAAGAATGAAATATCGCACAAAATTGTTGCCAGGTAAATATTAGGACAAAATCAACTCAAACGTTATCGTCATAAGCAATGTAACTTGGTGTGCAAATAATAAAAAGGCGTCTTTTATCAATTCTTTCGTTGTTTAGTTCACGGTGGTTGGTCGAGCTGGTCTGTGTCGACATCATGCAGTGTTACCTGTGGGAATGGGATGCAAGAACTTTCACGGACTTGTACAAATCCCTCGCCAAAATATGGCGGAAGACCTTGCCAAGGAGATTCGCGAAGGAGTGAAGCATGCACAAGGAATGCTTGCCCAAGTGAGTAAATACTTAAATGGATAAAAGAACGTTTGGGTCTCATCATTTTTCTGAATTAAACCAATAGTAGTATCAATAGATCTCCCTGTCAACTCATACTTGACTGTCAAATTTGCTTTGCTATACAGTTCATGGTGGTTGGTCGAGCTGGTCATTGTCAATGTCATGTAGTGTGTCCTGTGGCACTGGAGTAGAGGTATTTTCACGGTCTTGCACAAGTCCCTCGCCTGCCCATGGAGGAAGACCTTGCCAGGGAGCAGCACGAATGGAACAAGCGTGTACAAAGAAGGCTTGTCCAAGTAAGTAGAAATATTCGATCGCCTTCTACGTCTGTATTCTAGTAAGTGCTAAGAGAAGCTTATAAAACTAGCTTGAGAACGTGTGGATTCATCCTCGGAGACCCAGGGGCAGATAGTCGGGACGGGACAAAGATTCGGGACGACCGAAAGTTTACAAGACACTCAGGAGAGCCCCTGGGAACATTTCTTTATCGGACTCGTTCCAGAAGCTTTTGAAATCCAGCTTCGTGATTGGGCGGAAATTTTTCTGGCAAGGAATTTTTTTCTGCCCAATCGGCGATCAGCTTATATATCGCACTCCTTTCGTGACTTCTTACACCAACAAGTAAGCCGTCAATCTGCTGTCGACCATATTTTTAGTGGTTCCACTTGTCTCGTTCGTTAGACAGATTTATCCCAAGAGGAACATTTTGGTGGCAAGGGACCCACAAAACCCAGAAATCCACAAATTAAAATTGAACTCAAGCAACAATCACTTGTAAGGAACTAGAAAAATCAAGATGAAGACCGGCCGCAGGCATCGTAAACTTCACGCGAAGAACAGCATGTAACTCGGTCTCTTTCTCTGGTTAGGATCATTGTTGTTTGGTTTGGGCTTTTTTCTCTGGTCTACGTACGGGCAGTGGGCCGCTCCTGAAACTCTTCGGGGCGATGAAATTTCTGTTGCACGGGCCAGACAAGTTTGCCGATCGGGCGAGAAGCACTCAGCTCGGCGGTTTAATATTTTGCTCAATCCTTGCAATCGACCGTTTCAGCTCAATTTCGAGAGAGACCACGAAAAGTCCTTAGAGAAAGTGTACAGTTCCACTGTGATACATTGCATTGTTTTGGTTTTCATATTTTGACTGGTATCTGTTGGCCAATATGCTTTTCTTCCCAAGGTGTGCATAAAAATATGCAGATTGCCTTGTAGTTGTGATAATTGCTAATTGTGTTGTACTGTACATGAAGTTGATACAGGATGTTTAGTGTCTTGTATGTACTCTTGTCTTTATAAACGCTCATGTGTATCTATAATATAACAATTATTAAATTCCATTTTTGCATGATACAGTTGTAGTTGCTGTGATTGCTAAGCCAATGGTACACCAGGAAAGGACTTGATTTCTCCCATGAGACCACACCAATTTTGGAATGGGTTCTTCCTGTCACCGCCCTTTTCCTTGACAATTTTTAAAACATGAGAGAATGCTTTCAGTTTACTGAAAACATGATTCCTTAAAAGGAATCATGTTTTCAGTTCCTCACATACATGTAGTGTAAATGTGTTTTGTGCCAAAAGACCCTCGATAACCACCTATTGACAAGTTATTCTCAACTATACAGTTCCCTGAGTCAAACAGGCTGATACAATGGTATGGCTAAGTATAGTTAAATTATTTTAAGGTAGGTTTCAAATTAAAGAACACTACACACAAACCATACCCATAACCTGAATACAATTACAAAATATGTTAACATGGTCACTCAAAGGACAAAATTTAGTAGCTTCTCAGTAAGATATCCCCTTTTAGATAAAGTGGAAACAAAAGAAAACAATAAAATAACAATAAAATAAAACTAGAAGGGATTGTTATTTCATTAATTTTTTGTTTGTTCAGAAGTTTTCTTGATAGTGAGATGTAACTTTAAATGTAGTCACTGTGATTATTTGTCACAAGCCTTATGGCCTCAGAGTTGTTATTAGGTTTTAGAGTAGCTGACTGGAATCTAACAGAAGGTGGCTTTTTTATGAATATTTAAACAGCCTTCAAAAAACATTGGAAACTTTTCATTGAAAAGCAGGTGGCTCAAAATGTAAAGAAGCCACTTTTCAGCCAGCTGCCAGCACTTCAGGAGAAGCCTACCTTGTACTAAATGAAATTTCCAATGAGTATACCCAAGAAGAAATTACACCCTCAGTTTCAGAGGGGGGTACAAAAAAATTTAAAATTATTCTTAAAATTTAATTGTCCATTTGTTATCTGTTGGTCTTTCACTTTGCTTTTCTACAGCGGCCCAAAAGGGTCAATCACAAATCAATTTGCCAAAACAAAAATCAGTTTCCCATAACACAAAACAGTTTCTCAAAACAGAAACAATTTCCCGAAACACAAGTCAGTTTACCATCACCATTCACTGAAACACCTGTAATAGGCTTATCATAGTAAGTGCACTACACAAGATGTTCAGCAATACCATATCACACTGCCTAATTCTTAGGAGCTATGAAAGCCCTATAATGCTACAAAAGGTATCAGGTCAATACCGTACCCCAATTACCTCGCAAAACATCTGCCACAAACCTGCTAAGGTCTCAAAAATTATGCTAACTCTCATAAGAGTGATGATTTTTGTAAAAATCTGTTTTCATCTTAACATAATACATTCCATTTTCCATTCCTTTCCCTCCAAAACACTGGAGTAGTTCCTATTCGAGTCTTACTCTATAGCCAAGGTAATCCCCTATTTCAAAAGCATAATCTGAACTCACATCAACGTCAAAATGGCATCTGTATGCAAGACAATGTCAAAGTATTGGGAAACTGATTTTGATTTGATAAATTCGTCCTCCGTACTTTTTCAAAAGCAGCCTTCAAGCCCAACGACCTTAACGACTTAACCTGGTCTTTCATGATTCTCATAATAAAAGTGGATGGAGAGACAACCACGACTACGGGTAAATTATTTTAAACTGGATTTTCTAAGGCCATTTCAAGGTCTCTCTCGAAATTGAGCTGGGCTGAGCTGAGACGCGACTTCGAGTCGATTGAAAGCAGTGGACGGTTCGATTTCGTGAGCAAAACAAAATTCAACGGCTGCGTTTCACTCGCCCGATCGGTAAACTTGCCGTGCCTGTGCAACAGAAATTCCATCGCCCTGAAAAGTTTCAGGAGCGGCCCACTCCCTGTGAGTACACCAGAGAAAAACAAAAACTCATACCAAACAACAACAATTGTGGCCGAGTTGTCAACAGTTCTTCGCGTGAAGTTTACGATACCTGCGATCGGTCTTCATCTTGATTTTTCTAGTTCCTTACAAGTGATTTTTGCTTGAGCAGAAGTTGAATTTGTTGATATCTTGGTTTTGTGGGCCCCTTTCCACCATAACTTTCCTCGCAGTGTCGATACAGCGATCGAAAATATGGCTGACAGCAGATTGGACGTTTGACCCTCGGTATAAGAAGTCACGAAAGGTGAGTGATATATAAGCTGATCGCCGATTGGGCAGAAAAAAAATTCCTTGCCCGAAAATTTCCGCCCAATCAGGAAACTGTATTTCAATGGCTTCTGGAACGAGTCCGATAAAGAAATGTTCCCAGGGGCTCTCCTGTCCGTCTTGTAAACTTTCGCTCGTCCTGAATCTTCGTCCCAACCCGACTCTCTGCCCCTGGGTCTCCGAGGATGGTGTGGATTAAGGTTCCGGGTAAACGCCTTAATGCCACGGTTACTGTTGTCAAGGATGGAAGTGGATTTGAGTTGAAAACGTTGATCCAAATTATAAGGTTCTGGCGTTCTGTGATTAATTCACCCATTTTATCCCATTCTGTTAGTCTTAGTGTTTCGCTGCATCTGTGTTTGATGGTACTAATATCGTCTGTATACTTTACATTTATACAATTTAACAGTCGATGGTGGATGGTCTAGTTGGGGCGGATGGACAATTTGTACCAAAACCTGTGAATCCGGTACACAGACTCGAACACGAAGCTGCACGCAACCAGCACCGCAGTATGGCGGCGAGACATGTCCAGGAGCATCAATGAAAGAACGTGTATGCAACACGCATTCATGTCCAGGTGAGCAGGGAAGATTAGATCCTCAAGGACACATCAATAGAGGGTTTTCACGTGACATCATAAAAAAGTAAAATTCGAAAGTAAACAGACGTTTGCACTTTTATCTTCTTCACGTAAAAGACATTTTAGAAATGTATCTGCTAGCATGTTTTCAGCTTGGTAGCTTGCTTTGATTTGAAAATAGAGCAGTTTGAATTTAGGAGTTTTTCACAGTGCGTGACATAAAGATGTCTGCTCACAAGCATGTCACTTACATGAAAACATTGATTCACCATGTGTTTTTGGGGTTTGAAAAGCCAACATGGTAAGAGAAGCGTCTATGTGAAAGTTTGAAAGCTCAATAGAGAGAACAAAGCCTTTAAGATAGCTAAAGTAAGAAACATATTTTTTAACTTGTTCCGGCCACCATCTTGGCGTCCCTCAGGGGGACGCCAAGATGGCGTTTCCATACAAAACACTATAATTTTGAGTGGTACATTTTGCCGAATAACTCGAGTACGGAATATCGCACGGTCCTGAGAATTTGGCATGTTGTTTATTTATCACAATTTCTTGACTTTATCTATTGAATGGTTGATGATTTTATTTATTACCTGCGTGACTGAAAACGTTCTATTGAAACGAGATAGACTTTTTGGAGGTGTTAACATGATTTCGTAGACTACTTGGAGTTGGCACGCATGCAACGCCAAGATGGCGTTTCCATACAAAACACTATAATTTTGAGTGGTACATTTTGCCGAATAACTCGAGTACGGAATATCGCACGGTCCTGAGAATTTGGCATGTTGTTTATTTATCACAATTTCTTGACTTTATCTATTGAATGGTTGATGATTTTATTATTTATTACCTGCGTGACTGAAAACGTTCTATTGAAACGAGATAGACTTTTTGGAGGTGTTAACATGATTTCGTAGACTACTTGGAGTTGGCACGCATGCAACTGTAAGCTGATGAAACTAACGTAAATAATATTGATAATTTTGAAGCATGAATTGCCCTTTGAATACCACTAGGTGCAATTAAGGGCTTCAAGCTTCAAAACGACGATGGCATATTTTTCTTTTCTCTTATTTAGTTCACGGTGGTTGGTCGAGCTGGAGTGTGTCGACACCATGCAGTGTTACCTGTGGAAATGGGATGCAAGTACTTTCACGGACTTGTACAAACCCCTCGCCAAAATATGGCGGGAGAACTTGCCAAGGAGCTGCGCGAAGGGAAGAAGTGTGTTCAAAAAAGCCTTGTCCAAGTGAGTAAATAGTTTATTGAATGCTCCTTTCTCAAAATGCCAATAATGTGTGAAGACAAAACCAGTCACTTTCTAAATACTTTGAAAAGTATTATATCTGATCCAAACAATAGTAAACAGCAATTGTCATAAGCTGTTGTATTCAAACGCGTTTGGTTTTAAAGGGATACTGTCTCGGCAATTCTTGTCATAAGTTGTTCAAATCGTGAGGAAGTACTTTTTCTAATACTCGATCGGCCCATCTCACACGAAGAAGTAGATTTCTAAGCCCTTCTTGGACGGAAAAGGAAATGGTATTACTCCGGGACACAATGACGAAACTTGAAGAAAGTTCAACCTAACTTTTTTAAGTTGCAATCCATTTTTCCCCATCATCCGTGGTCACAGACAACCACAAACAGTTTCAATGCACATGTATATTAAGCACTAGGTGTGAAAACTGCCAAACGTTTTAAGTGTTGATAGCTGAGTTAATCTTTTGTCTCACGATTGAGTCACAAAGATGTGGATCACGACGTTTCGACCGCTATACTGCTGGTCTTCATCAGGCGATGGTGTCGACTGGCTGCGTGTGAGTATAAGAAGCACCGTGGCTGGTGGTGATTGGTGCGTTTCGATCCTCGCTTAGGCTTTTGTTGATTAGAGGATTTCGATCCTTGTAGTTCAGACTAGAAATTGTTCCCTCAGCGGTCCGCTTTGGTACTGATCGGCTGTTGTGGTGTTTGATCGTGGGCATCCACGCTTCAGGAATTTCAATTCCACTGTCCCTGTTGATGTTGTTAGGGTGAAGTCTTATGTGAATAGCCTCTTTAACCCTACGGGTGTACCAATGTGGGTCTCGGTCAATAAATTTAACTTCGTCCCAGAGCGGATAATGTTCGGTCGCGTTGCTATGTTCTGAAACGGCGGAGGATTGGGTTCGAGCAAGCCGTATGTCTCTATCGTGTTCCTTAATCCGTTCATGCATAGATCGTCCCGTCTCTCCAATATAAACCTTACCACATTCGCAGGGAATCTTGTAGACTATTCCATCTTGTTTTTAATGGATCGACAATGTCCTTAGGTCGCACTAGGTGTGATCTAAGAGTTGTGTCAGATCTGAAAACAGTCCGTATGCCTTGTTGTTGTTGTTGTAGGCAACGGCGAAGAGCCTCCGATGTGCCTTTGACGTATAGCAGAACCACAGTAGATTTAATTTCGGGTTCAGGTTCTTTAGTGGTTGTTCGTCCCTTGGCTTTCGTAAGATTTTTTACAAACGAAAACGGATAACCGTTGGAAACAAGGACCGATGAGAGGTGTTTCTTTTCATGAGAGGTAACTGATGGTTTTGTTATGAGGTGTTTAGATCGATCGTACAGGCACTTGTTTATTCCGCGGCCGAACACTGAGGCCCTCAAGAAGAGTTTTCGTTATAGGGGCGCAGTAACATGGAACGGTCTGTCGGCGGAGGCTAAGCAGGCCACTACTTTAGATAGTTTTTATTCCGCTATTGTGCATTAGTAATTTCTTAACTTAGTTTAGCACCTCTTATAGCATTTTTTAACAATGTCTGTAATTTTAGTCTTAGCTTTTATGTACTAGGTTTAATGCGCACGGCTCTTTAGAAGACCACTTTTTAGTGATAAGGATCCCGTGGATAAATAAAGTTTGTTATTGTTATTATTGTTACTTGACAATACCGCGTTTTACAGATTGTGGGTGGTGTGAATCATACGCTAGGTACTGGTCAGTGTGTGTAGGCTTTCTGTAAACACTGGTAGAGAGGTATCCGTTCGAATCCTTGATGATCAACGTATCAAGGAAGGGAATTGAGTTGTCATTCTCAGTTTCCATTGTGAAACGGATAGTCGGCTGTTGACTATTGAGATGTTGTAAGAACGAGTCAACTTTGTCACGATCTAAGATGGTAAAGGTGTCATCCACATAGCGTTTCCAGATCTTAGGTGTACAGGGCTTCGATGTCAAAGCTTGCTCCTCAAAACCCTCCATGTAGAGGTTAGCTATCACTGCGGATACCGGGCTACCCATGGCTGCTCCTTCTTGCTGTTCGTAAATCAGTTCATCATACTGGAAGTATGTGGATCTAAGAACGAAACTCAAGAGGTCTTCAATCTGCGTAGGTGTTAATGTCGTGTGGTTGGCAAGGCACGGGTCAGCTTCTAGTTTTCGCATTGCAGTCTCTACTGCTTCTTCGATTGGAACGTTCGTAAACAGAGACACTACGTCAAAAGACACCATGATCTCGTTTTCTAGTACCCTTTTACCGTTCACAATGGACACAAAATGAGCTGAGTTGTCAACTGTATACTCTGAGTTCCCTGTTAGGGGAGATAATACATCGGCTAAGTAGGAAGACAGATCATAAGCAAAGGTGTCCACTCAAGAGACTATAGATCTCAGTGGCCTTGTGTATCTTGGGAAGGCCATAAATTCTAGGTGGTTGCTTATGCTTGGGCCTGATCTTGTTATACACAGAATCTGTCAAGTGTCCACCTCGCTTCAGGCTCAGACGTTTTTCAGTCAACGTTCGGGTTAAGCGGTCCGTTGGGTCCTTCTTAAGAAGTCGGTTTGGACCAGTCTCAATCAGTGCCTTCATCTTATCATGATAGGTGTTCTTATTTAGCACTGCACTGGCACGACCTTTATCTGCTGGGAGAATCATGATGGAGGCATCCTCTTTCAAACCTTTGAGTGCATGTCGCATCTCCCTGGTAATGTTAGGTTTGGGAGGCTTAGCCCGTTGGAGAATAGAGTTCACGCTTCTCCTGACAGTGTCGGCCTGTTCTGCATCAAGTTGTCTTATGGCAGACTCCACTTTAGCAATTATCTCAGTCGCTGGGATGCCACTAGGTGTTACAGCGAGATTTAACCCTTTCTGTAGTAAAGACACTTCGGGGTCACTTAAGGACCTGGAGGATAAGTTGATAACCCATTTGCATGGATTTGTCAACTTGAGGTGTTATGTCGACATGAGGTGTTCTAGTCGATGAAACAGAGGAATGTTTCTCGATCAATAGGTTATCAAACATATCTTTCTGCCTGTCTCTGGTTTTATTAAACAGTCGTTGTCTTGCATCTGATCTTTTCAAGTATCTCAGAAGCATCTTCAGGCGAAAGACTGGCTGTTATACTCTTCGCAGTAGAGTGGCTACTTTTTATCGCATCTCCCTTAGCTCTCTGAGCTAATCGTATTCTCTCTCTTAGCAATCTCAAGGATGCTAGTTCGGCTACTCTGTGACCGCCTCTTGTTGGAACTGGCGAACGGACCCGAAGGTCTCTAGGAACAACATGATTCCTTGCACACCTTATAAGAAAGGTGAGGTGGTTGGCGTAACGCGCGAGCTTGGGTTGAGTTTGTTGTTGGTTCTCTTCTCTGCTCCGAGAGGTTTTTCTCCTGGTACTCCGGTTTCCCCCTCTCCTCCATGTCGATCCGGAATGCTCGGACGTTTAATACATGAGTCCCCGGCTCGAGAGATTGGGCAACCACTGCACACGCTATCGAGCTTAAATATCAGCTTAAATTGATTTGATTTTTTTATTGATTTAATTGATTTTAAATTAATTTGATTTTGATTTGATGTTTGACCTTTTAGTTGATGGAGGTTGGTCTAGTTGGGGCGGATGGACAGCGTGTACCAAAACCTGTGATTCCGGAAGAAAAGCTCGAATGCGAAATTGCACGCAGCCACCCCCTCAAAATGGCGGGAAAACATGTCCAGACGCAGCAATGGAATACCGCATATGCAACAACAATTCCTGTCCCGGTGAGAAATGAATTACGCTATTAAGTGTAAAAAAGGTCTTCCAGAAAACGTTTGTAATAATGGTTCCTTTAATTTGTCTTCCTGTGCTATACGAGCTCGTTAAGTATGTGTTCATTCAACCTAGTCACCTCTCTATTTCAGTGGACGGTGGCTGGAGTGGCTGGAGTTCTTGGTCGCCCTGTGGTAAGACCTGTGGTGGTGGCTCTAGGGAGCGTAGTCGTTCGTGCACGAACCCATCTCCACTTTTTGGTGGGAAACCTTGTCAGGGAGAAACGCGTGAAGACGAAATGTGCAACAAGCAACCATGTCCTGGTAAGACGAGGAATTAAAAAAGCATAGCATTTTGAACAGTTTTTTTTTAATGTGTTTAGCTTTGAATAGTGATAACAATTTTACTCTTTTTTCTGCTTTTTAATGTTTATTTTTCAAGTTGACGGAGTCTGGTCTGTTTGGAATGGATGGACGTCTTGCAACAAATCCTGTGGAACTGGTTTTCGCGAACGTTCGAGAAACTGCACGCAGCCCGCTCCGAATTTTGGTGGGAAGCCGTGCCCAGGAGAAGCGCGGGAAAGTCACGAATGCAACACGCATTCTTGTCCTGGTAGGAGCATACACCATCATTGCTTTTAGTCATGATATCGTAAAATTCCATGAATCAATATTATTTTTTGTTTCAGAATTGGTCTCAGTTGGTTTTGGATTAAAACACAAATGTTGCAGCCTACATCCTTGCTTCTCTTGTCTTTTATATTGGTTTGACCCTGGTCGATCGAGGCACGTTCAAAATTAAGGACGGTCTGATGGCTTTAGTAGAGGCAGGTCAAAAAGCACCAAGGCCATAGCGTAATTAAATTTTTGGAGCTTGGGTACCAAACAATTGAGAATCTCGTTCTTTTTTGTGATGACCGAGCTTTTCTCTTCCTTTGGATCCAGTACTAGACGATGTGAAAAAACTTCTGTTCCAGTACGCGGTCGCTAAACTGGCTGGAATCCCTAGTCTTTGTGTGGTAAAACTTGCGGTTGACGTGTGAGAGAAAGAACGCGCTTCTGCACCAAGTCTCCGCATTTTGGCCTCAGAGGCGGTGGAAATCAATATTATGAGTCGCAAAATGTGCTGTGAATAAATGCCCAAGTTGGATTGAGTTTTGAAGATCTTTTCGTCGTGTCTGTCAGTCTGTCTATCTGTCGGTCTGTTGGTTGGTCTGTTTCTGTCTGTCTGCACGTTAGCCCGGCTATGTTCCTGTCTCACTGTTTGCCCTTCTGTCTGTCTTTCTAACATCGCTTGATCGAACTGTCTGTTTGTCTGTCACCGTCTCTCTACATTACATGGCAACTTTACACAGTCAAGTGATACGTTTACAGTGCTGTGAAGCAGTTTCTGTTTTCGGTCAAGGCTGTTATTTTGTTTGTCAACAATACAGATTCTTTGTAACGTACCCTTTTGAAGAACATAACATCTTTGATCTATATCTAACGCTCGCATTTTTTACCTCACAGTCGATGGTGGGTGGTCCAACTGGACCAACTGGACGGAATGTAGCGTGACATGTGGAACTGGCGTTATGTCACGCGAGAGGAAGTGTGACAGTCCTGCACAGGCCGCCGGCGGGAAACCTTGCCAAGGACATGCCAGAGATGTCAAATCGTGCAACGCTACTCAGTTATGCATAGGTAGGTATTAGACGTAAGAAAATTGGAATTATTGAAATCTGTCTACGAGCTTTGACTCCACTACGAGAAACGCCTAAAGTTTAACTAAAAGGAAGAATACGGCAGTTCCTTTTCAGCAATCGAAATGTTTTCATGATTTTATTTTATTTTATCAGGTAGAGTTGGTTGCTATGGTAACTTCCCTTCCAGTCTCCTTGGAGACTTCCGAGATGAGATCCAGTGGGCGTCTGTGACGCCATTTCGGAAACAGATGGAAAAGATGGTCGGAAAATGCGCGCAGTTAGCCTTTAAACAAGGACTCGGATTCGTTGCCATAGAGGACTTTGGAAATTGTTATGGAACGAAGGACTTTTCTCCTGGAAGGAAGGCAAATCGATGCAATTTCGGTGTCGGCTTGGCGAACTTTTTCTATGTATACAAGGTTTCCATGTGATTTGGTGTCTATCTTGTCAGTTAAAGGGGTGACGAAAATAAGGTTCTAAAATAAACGTATAACTCCTCCCCCCCCCCCCCCCCCAACAAAAAAAAATGTAATAGGCTTAGCACCTCAATAGTTTGAACCAGTTAACGTCTTACGGAAATACATTAGGTGGTCATGGACTTGTATATTCCATCTACCTGGATGTATTTTAATTAGCTTACAGTTGTATCAATGAGGTACTGGTAAAAGAGTGCGAAATAACTATTACAATTATCTACAAATAACCAAGCTGCTATAGAAATGCTACTATTCAAACAGTTACCTTAATAAAATATTTTAATCATTTATAGGTGTTTTTACTCAGTTTTGTGGGACAAGACAAGGAACATGAAATAGATCGCCCTTTTATTTTCCTCAGAGTTGTACATTAAACAAGAAATATTTAGTACTTTTGTTGTCGTTTCGATGATGAAATTGAAAACGTAGATTTGTTATCTGATATTTTTTTTTTGGGAGCGTATAAGAGAATGCATTACCAAGAGAGAATACATTCACATCAATTCTTTTCCCTTTTACGATCATCTGTAATCAGGGACCGCTCAGGGGAGGAGCTGAGGGGGGGGGGGGGGGGGGGGGGGGGGGGGGGGGGGGGGGGGGGAGGGGGGGGGTGGCTTTAGTAACAGTAAAAAGCAAGTAATACTAAAAATATCGAAGTTTCTTTTCTATTTTAATAACGTTTTACCGAAAACTGGTTATTCTTGTTTTAAAACGCCTCTTTTTTGTTGCTGAAAGTATATAAGATTTAAATGCATTTCCAGCCATTTCCGGTGGAGCATACCCACTGACCCCCTTCCCCCCCCCCCCCCCCCCCGCTAAAGCGTTCGAAGCGAGCCCCTCCCCCCCGGAAGGACAACGCTGTAGAACATACGACCCGGAAGGACAACGCCGTAGAACATACGACTTATTAACATGATATTAACATGACGTATTACACTCGTGATTTTCTTGACATCAATTAGCTTGATATGCAGTTAAATCTTGAATTTCCTGAAATTATTCGAACACCGTTTTTTCATCGCTTCGCATGGATTTAACGTTAAGATCTCGTTCGCGTTTCAAGCAATCAAAAATCCCTATGTTCATAACACGAAGCTATGCTGTGGGGTTTTGTGAATTTTTTGGTGACTTTTGGGAAGAGATAATTTTTCTGAAAGGATTACTGTCTTGAGAGCATCGTTTCTCCGCGACGTTTCAACAAAGGCTGGAGCGACCCTGGGTGCAACAAAGGTTACCCTGGGAAAGCCCCGCGAAGAAAAGGGCAACGATAAGAGACGGCTAACAAGTTCGAAAGATTTGAGCTTTTACGGTATGAAGGTGAGACTTTCTGAAAGAGCTATGACCAACCCCCATAACTATCATTTCCAGGTGTGTATTTAATGCCTATTTAACAGTGCCATAGCTAGTATGAGGCGAACCGAGGCACTTGCCTCGGTAAAAATGTTGAATATACGGTATTTTATTTCCTTATTGTGTGTGGCTTACGGAAAATTATATACAAGCTCCGTTAGCAATTTTTTGATACATTAATTAAAAAATTATAAATGAATATTTATATAAGAGGTTTTTTATTCTTTTTATCGATATTGCCTCGGTAAAAATTTTCGTCTGGCTACGGCCCAGTTTACTTTATCTTATTCTAGTAATCTCTTGGATTATATTTCCATATTTCGTAACAGTTTCTTTTTTAGTGTATCTATAGTTTTATTTATTTATTTATTTTTAATTGATTTTTCTTTGTCTGGAGATGGTCGGAATGTTAGGGAATGTTCTGGGATGTTCCAGCTTTTATCTATGCCCGCAATTTATTAAACCTAAAATTCCATCAACTACCATAAAGTTTCGAAAGTAACGACCCTCGTTACTTTAGGATTTAGCAGCCTTTTCCCAACGCTTTCGGTACATGGGCCGTTCGAAGTTAATAAACTCTCGACAAATGTGAAAATATACACACTATTTATTTGGAGCAACCTTTTACATGTTATTGCTTTGAATAACAATCTGAAAAAAACAGCCTTTGAATAATCTACGTTAGCAACAGTCGGTTGCCATTAATACCCGGCCGGTAATGCTCTCGTGAGCTGTCAGCTGTTGGAGTTAGTCGTCAGGGCAGGCTTTCCTTGAATCTTCGGCCTCACTTATGAGGTCGCTACTTTCGGGAGGTTGCTATTTTCCGGAGGTCGTTACTTTTGGAACTTTAACTAAAGGTATGCTACCTATGTTTTAGAAGGGTTTTTGAAGCTTTAGACGGAGAGTTTTACTCCCCTTTCCTGCTGCTCCAAGCTACCGAGAAGGATTGGCTAGCAACCGGGGGTTCGGTTTACTGCATGGGTCACTGGCGTTAAACGTTTTTAGAGGATACGATCCCGAAGGGAAAATGATCAATTTTTTTCTTGAAATGTAGTCTGTTTCATGGCCCGTTCCGTTGTTTTGACTGATGAAAGAGCTGGAATTCCAGAAGTGACCTGAGCTGAAGTATGACAACGATTTATCATTCCGCTTCCAGGTCTCAAGGAAGCTATTCTGAATAATTTTGCGTGGCATTTCAGTTTAGCTGTGCCATTTCGTAAACGTAAACAAGAGTCTCCAGTGAGAGTAATCAACCCTTTACAGCCGGTAAGTTTTCCTCGTTGAAGGAAGAAAGGAAGTATCAGAAGTTGGCAGGAATTTGAATTGCTATTAAACTGAATCTCGCTGAAAGGAAGTCGATAGATTTTCCTGGTTGGCACGTACGTATAAGTCTTTGGTAACCAGTCAAAACCACCCTTTCCTTTTGATCCTCATCGTATGTCTGCGATAAAGTTGAAGAACCGTGATCTTACGGCAAAATATACGATTCGTCCTTAATTTGCAGAAAGCAGTCGAATTCAAAGGAGGTAAGCTTAATTTTTCACAACCACTCTTTTAGAAGTCAGAGAAGAGGAAGGGTTCGGAACAATATCGGAGAGGACTGATGCTCTCGAGAGAAAAGAGAAAGTTTCGAGGAAGCGGTACTCTGTTTTTGTCATTGAAACAACAGCAATAACATTTAATATTTACAAGCAACAAAGTGTTTACAATTTCTCCTTAGCTTCCACCCGCAAGAGAGAAGCCTAATCGAGGTGGGTGGAAAGCGACACAAATATAAAGTAAAAGAAAAAGTTTACGTGTTTTGCTACTGTACCAACTGACGTAAAATCCAGAATATAAATAACCAGTAGGTGCTAATAAATACGGCACTACTTTCCAACTCACGATCAAAGAAGCCTTATTAAACCCTTCCCTTAATCAAGAGCTTCAACATGTTAATTGAATTATCCTGTCTTATGTTTGTAATTTGCACGCTTTTATATATTTTTCCTTTATTTTTCATAAAATTAAAATTACATCTTGACTTGCATACTGTCTATGAATTACATAGTGTTCAGAGGTGCTCGCAACTATGTTATTAAATTCCCAGGATTATTTATGCATGAGATGTTCTGGTTTCAAAGATACACATGACACTGGTCGCTACGGCGTTGTTTGCTGTGCTGAAGACAGGGAGATGGAACATTTCGTTAACACAAAGGTTTTCCCTGCCCCGCAGTATTTGAAGGCCTGGAACATACCCAGAAAAATCGACGGCGGACATTTCAGAATTAAACACATTTTTTTTGGCTCGAAAATCTAGCCAGGGTCATTCAGAACTACGTAAACGGTCATTCATTTCATCGGTTTGGGTTTCAAAAGTTTAAGTCTAAACGGAGCTCTCGACTCTTTAGGAATTGTTCATGAATGACATGATTTTCACGGTCAATTTTAATTTCACATCCCATTTGTGGGGAGGATACAGTCTTTTCGAGAGCATCACGCGACGCGCGTTGCTCACTCGCGCACCGGGAAGTCACTCGCGAGAGCTCGCATATTTCGCGACATCTTTAATCTTTTCCTCCTTAATGGGCTACCGAGACTTTCGACTTAATCAAGCTGTTTCTTAATCAACAGTGGCAGTTAATAGAAGATCGACACAAAGATGTCAAGAATATTTTTGTCCTTTCTGGTTCTTCCACTGTTGATGCTGGACGGCCAAGCTAACTGGTGGGTTCGCCGTAGACGGAGTTGTTCAAGGAGGAACTGTTCCGTGAGTGCGTGGACCTCGTGGACCGCATGTAATCGCGCTTGCGGTTTTACTGGGACTCGGTATCGTACGCGAACAGTGACCCGAGGGGCCTCTTGTGGAGGAGCTTGTCCATATGGCCTCAGGGAGACAGCAACTTGCAACAGAAAACATTGCCCAGGTAGTAAACTATAGCCAAACTTTGTGTTTAATTTGCCTTGTTCTTGGCGCTTGTTTTTTCGCCATGGTAAATCCGCTTTCTGTCAGGTGGTCCGAGCGAAAAAGTGAGCCGTTCACCAGGCGGGTACCTCACCAAAATAAATCACTTACGTGACTACAAATCGGGCGGGAGTGTTCAGGATGAAAGTTGTACAACAACGAGGCAAAGGTGTCATGAAATTTTTGAACGAGTAAGCACTCGGGGATGGAGGGGATAGTCAGGCATATCAGGGATGTGGAGGTATCAGTGTGGCCAAATTGACTTTCCCCAAACAGGCCAGCGAGACTAAAGCTGCACCCTAAACTGTGCCATTAAAGGTTTATGTGTCCATTTTCTTTATTACACACAAACTTTGTTTACGAATGTTCTGACATGTCCCCCTCAAATTTACCACTTTTCCTTCAGTTTCTTAATGTGGCTCATACTGACTTCCAGAATTTTCCAGCGCTTTGACAAGGATGTATCGATACTCCCAAGCGTTGTGCTCCGACCTTCAAAATGGCATTTAAAAAAAAACACTCAAACATTGGTGAACAAGTTATGAAAACGTTTTTTTTTTTACTTAAGTATCCGTGAATCCGTCCTCTATCACAAAAAAATATCACAAAAAAATAAAAATAAAATAACCTGCCCTCTATCATTACGAAAATTAAGACGACACTAGCAACAACTGAAACTTGAATTTCATGATCTATTTGTGTTAAAAGTTACTGTATTGTTACAGTCACGGGATTATTAAGGAGGCTCGAAAGAGTTTCTTTCTCCATTGGCCTAGTATTCATGTTGAAACCAAATTTTCCTATATAGAAGAGAAATTTCGATTTCCTTGACACTACAACACCTTTTCGACGTATGATCAAAGTTTACGGCATTGGTTTCCAAGCAACAGCTGTTACCATAGTGACGGTAACACGTGGCCGCTCATTTTGAATAAGGGGAATTATCTCGAAATCCAGTGTGACACTTCACAACGAAACCTCAAGAGTGTTAACTACTCAAGTAACACAAATTGAAGACCAAATTAGAAAAAAAATCTGTAAGAGCATTTTCAAATAAATAGTTGCAAATAATAAAGTTTTGAAGGCTGGTTTTGTTCATTCCCGAATTTTTCTTCAACGATTAACACTTTTTGTCTCTTTTCAACAAATTATTATGGTAGCAAAAAACATTTAATTCACATTGAGCCTCCTAGGTAGCTGTGATTGTAAAATATTGAAAGGACGAACAAGCCACAATGCTCCTCAGTTATTTGCATAAACTTACAAGCACAGCCATGCACCAAGGAGCCTCAATGTAAATTGAAAATGCTTTGCTACCATGGTAATTCCTTGATTCGAGCCTCCTTAATCACTTTGGCTAGAGTTGTCAAGGGCAGTGGTTGTAAGTTGACCTGTCCATTTAAGGTTCTTGGCCTAGTTCTTCAAAGCACGATTAGAATAAGCCAGGATTAGGTTGAAATTAGTTAAATTTCTGCTCAACATAAACTTTTTCAATCGATGTTTGACCAAGTGTTTTACTTCGACTTAGCTTTACCTTTGGCTTGAAATCGTCTTTAATCGTGAATTACCATTAATCGGCTTTTGCAGACCCTAGCTCTTGTGGTCTGTTAGCTTGTTCCAGGCTCTCAGATATCTGGGGCGCACGAAACAAGTGTCTCTTTCCTCTCTTTCCCTTCCCCAACCCCGCTAAATTTTCTTGGCTCTTTCTCGCGCGCTCGCCCCAAATATCTGAGAGCCTGGAACAGGCTAGTGGTCAAGTCTCAAGGGACTGGGGAAATTGGTTCGTTATATCGAAAACATCCTTATAACAAATATGAGGAAAAACAACCAAAATGTTCGTTATATCGAGGTGACATGTAGCTTTTATTAACGGTGTTACGTTGCGCTTTCCAGCATTTCCGGATATGTACGATTAAACGACATTGGTGCTTTAATTACTGCATATATGAAGTTGTTCTCTTGTTACAGAATTAAAGGATTTTCATCGCTGTTGTTTTGTTCCGCATACATCTTTTGTTGCGTTGCGAGTATTTCGTTAAATCGGGGCTCTGTTCCATACATTTTACTGTAACTTTGGCCGGTCCGGGCTGAAGAATATCGTTGTTGACCGAGGACGTTGTTATGAAGGGTTCGTTTTAAAAATCAGTCGAGGTTCCACTATTTTCCAGTAGCGTAATCGTTCCAGAAGAATGCAGACTTACCTCTCAATACCTACTGATGTGGCGTTGGTTGTGAGACATTTTACGGATGGCATTTTATAAAACACGTTTGCAGCGTTTTCTACCTACCCCCAAGTGTTTGAAACAGATTAATAATTTGTATGTTGTGCCGCGTAGCACTAGGAACACAAATAGTGGAATAGAGAATTAACTCTGGGTTTAAGTAGCACTTTAATTTACATTTCAGAGTTAATTCTCTATTCCACTATTTGTGTTCCTAGTGCTACGCGGCACAACATTCATATGTACCCTTACTTTCTCTTTGCCGCGATTCACCATCTAAAATCGTCCCCGACTTTCTCTGTGCGACCTTGTAGCTCAGTCGGCAGAGTAACGGTAGATCTAATCCGGAGGTCGTGGGTTCGATTCCCACCGAGGTCAAAAGATTTTTTCTTTGCCTCGTGTGGTTCCCTGTTTCCCTTTACTAGGGCTAACGCCCAGTGGGTTATTCATGGGTTTAAGTAGCACTTTAATTTACATTTCAGAGTTAATTCTCTATTCCACTATTTGTGTTCCTAGTGCTACGCGGCACAACATTCATATGTACCCTTACTTTCTCTTTGCCGCGATTCACCATCTAAAATCGTCCCCGACTTTCTCTGTGCGACCTTGTAGCTCAGTCGGCAGAGTAACGGTAGATCTAATCCGGAGGTCGTGGGTTCGATTCCCACCGAGGTCAAAAGATTTTTTCTTTGCCTCGTGTGGTTCCCTGTTTCCCTTTACTAGGGCTAACGCCCAGTGGGTTATTCATGGGTTTAAGTATCACTTTAATTTACATTTCAGAGTTAATTCTCTATTCCACTATTAATAATTTGTAGTCAGCCCTGGCTATGTTTTCTTGTTTTCTTTTGCTAGTCATTCTGTAACTTAAACGTTTCAGGCTCAAACATGAATAAAAAAAATCAACATCCAGTGTCGGTTCAGAAGACTTTCTGGTAAATACAGAGAGTTTAGAAAAGAATGTCATTAAATTTGAGTCGCATATTTTTATGAAGGAATAGTCATTACTGGCTACGCATCACTGACCATTTACTACATAGACCGCCACTTTTGCGAAGTGTGAAGATTAAATTTGCATATGCTGTATTATGTCGGACTTGATTGTTGCAATTTGCATCTGAAAAGTCCTCACTCGAGCTATGCCATGCTGATGAGGCCTAATAAGGTCGAAACAGCTGTCCATAGTTGGCTCATGCAATCTTTCATTTGGTAGGTTTAAGGGGTAATACCGGCTACCATATGGCCTTAGTGCCCAAAGAGTGGCTTCAGCTTACCAGATCACATTAATTTGTGAGGTATCCTTGTCACTCCAGCCACATCTCACAAGCTTTACATTTTATGGTATTAAGTTGGTGCCCTTCCAAAGATATTAATTCAATGCCTACGCTGAAAGATTTTTGGGCTTCAGACGCTAAAATTAAGTTTTTACCTCCATGCCTCAACTCCATCGATTCGAAGTGGGAACGAATTTAATAGCTACTGGGTCTGCTGGGTGGTATGGAATGACACGAGCGGCATCGAAAGCAATCATTCACCACATAACAGTCAACCAGGCGGAAGTTATCTATGGGAAAATACATCTGAGATCTCTGCTCTAAGGCGAAGGAAAGGCGAAGAAGGTTACTGATTTTCTGACTTTTTATCCTCTGTTTTTGTTTTCCCCCTTTCAATAATCGCCGCTTACACAAGACATGACTCCGAAGGGAAATTAGCAAATCGAATGTGGTTTAGACTTGTCTGCACTCCTATCGACAACGATATTCGTCATCACTGTGGTCAAAATGTTGTGGACTCACGAGGCGCAGCCGAGTGAGTCCACAACAAATTTTGACCACTGTGATGACGAATATCGTTGTCGATAAGAGTGCAGACAACGCTAAACCACATACGATTTCTTTTTTACCACAATATCAACGTCAAAGAAAATGTTTATTTGAGAGCGTGACCAAGATCGTGACACAAAGAAAGAACAAGCGTTGTCTATAACTTTCTCGCAATCTGATTGGTTTATTCCCCAAAATGAGCGTTTCTGATTGGCTAATTACAACAAGAGAAAACTACCACAAGAATTGTGAATCGAGCAAAACGTCTGCGAAGTTCAACGTTCATTCATGAAAATACAATTTTTACTGTTCGTTTACTGCAAATATTCAAGCAGAATTATAATTACTTTGCGGCAAAACATACACATTCGCATTTGCAATGGTGCAGCCATGGTAAAATCCATTTGGGAAGGCCATAGCACTGGCGTTTGCGCCAGAGTACGAAATCGAACTCGAAGCTGGCGTCACTGGAACAACTGCTGAACTCGCTTGTTTCCTAAGTAGAGCATATGAGAGGATGTTGGAGCAGTTCTTCAACTGGTTTACAGATGGCCTGGAGTTATAACTTGAAATGCTTTGCTCGTTTGCATGACCGGAGATAGACATGATGTGGCGTGAAGGAACGTTGGCGTTTGACCATAGTGTGATGGCGGTTGCTCGCACCGAGTGGTTGGTGTACTTCTGGGACAGTGCAAGTGCATTCACTTCGAGAGGGCTGTTTTCGTACCAGATCATATCCGATTCCTTGGCTTTCGATGGCGGTCGTTGGAAAAAGGCTTGCTGTTGCGGGTTGAGTTTCTGTACATTTTTGGACAGGCACCAGTACGAATCGCCGATCTCTCCTGTTGAGTACAGTCGAGTGAGGCTTTCGTGGCTGTTTTTTTTCTGCAATTCCTCCTTGGTGGTTCTTAGTCTGGACACTGTGGACCATTTCAGCATACGCCTGCCCTTCTGCATCTCTCATGAACCTGAAGCTATCCCTTCTAAGGCCCCGTTTATATGGAGAAAACTTGTCCCGGGTAAGAGGGTCACCCTTCCAGCCGAGTCAACTTTAGCGAGCGTTTATATGAGAAAAAATTGACCCTTTTGCCCGAGCCAGCAGCACTCGCGCATGCTCTGATTGTCTCACCTTGACCCGAGTTGACCCGGCTAGGCGAGCCAAAGTGTTTATATGGAGAAAAGTTGGCTCGGCTAGGAGGGTGACCCTACCATCGAAAGAGGGTGACCCTCCTAGCCGAGCCAACTTTTTGTTTCTCATGTAAACGGTTCGCCAAGTTTTGTAAGGAAATGTAGGAAAAGTTGGCTCGCCCAGGGTAGCTCTGGTAGGCGGGTGACCCTTCTACCCGGGACAACTTTTCTCCATATAAACGGGGCCTAAGCTGCCTTTGACTCTCGCACCCTCGCCTGCACCAAAACAAGGTTACGATAAACCAGACTCGGCGAAGAAGGATCGTTAAAGCTTAGGAATTGGCTGCTTTTTAGCTTCTCCATGTCCTCCTTCTGGATGACGGGCTTGTGCTGCACGTTCTCTTTTCCTTCTCTAAGGTTTAACTTCAGCTTACACTCAAGCATTTTGTTGGACTTCGCAAACAAGGGGTTCTTCGTGATCTTCACTTCCCGTCCGTTGGCTGCGAGATGCCTCTCGAGAGAATTCCGTATACCGAGAAGGGACGACCTACTATATTCTTCTCCCTTTTTTGTTCTGGCCTCCGCATAGAATCGTCTGAGGACGTTATCCAAAGATTCAAAGGTCATGGTTAACAAGTTCGAGGGCAGTCTTCGTTCACGGCACCATTCTGCGTATGCAATGTAAACAATATAAAATAGCCACATTTTAAGCACAGTTTCAAACTGTACGTGCATCTGGAAACTTGTTATAACTTTAAAGATGTATTTACCTTCAATTGTGCCAACAATCCACTTTGTGTTTTTCTTTGTCCCCTTCGCTTCTGCGCTACTTATGATTGTTGTTAGGTCCTCATCTGTCAGCAATGCAAAACGAGCATTTTCGGGTTTTCTTTGAGGCCGACATTCAGGTGGGTTTGTAACGCTCTCTTGCTCTTTCTCGATATTTTCCACACAACGTACTATTTCTTCGTCAGTAATATCGTCGCTAATATCAGTCATATCGTCGTCAGTTTTAAAGTCGCTAAATATATCAAGATTAAAGTTAGGGAAATTGTAGAGTCGTCCATGTTTGAGGGCGGAAAAAGCATTGCGTGACAAGTTGACGCGAGCAGCGTTGTCTAGACTCTTATCGACAACGGAAAATTAGCCAATCAGATTGCGCGATTACAAACAATTGTGGTAAAAATGATAATTTTTTTTCTGGAAACCGGAAGTGAGATGCGCTGAGAAGCACGACCGCGCCTTCTTCCGGTTGCGAAATAATTTTGCGTGACAAAGGTGACATTTGGTAAGCGTAAACAATAATTACACCGTCATCACACCGAAAACGTGTATTCAAGGAAGACAGAAAGTGGCGACTACCTGAACTATTCCTCTTCAAGAGCCTCTCAAATCCGAATTATCAACTTTTCAACCCTTTACAACCAGGTAAGTTTCCTCTTAAACCGCGAAGATATGTCTTGAATTTGAATAATTTGCTAATTCTCGCTGAAATGAACTCGGATCATCTCGAATGAGTCACGGAGTATGTGGTGACCAACCTTTCCTTCTTGGCCAGCCGGAGCGGGGGGGGGGGGGGGAACTCGCATATGAAAGGGGCGGGGATGCTCGTCGGAAATTTGGAATTAAACCCCTAAAGGAGACCGATCTGGGCGTGGCCCAAGCTTTTTTGACCCCTAAAGAGACCATATTTAAAAACAGACAAAGAAAAATTGTTATAGAAAACTTTGTTTATATGAATCGAGTAAATAAAACGAATTAAAAATGTACATATTAAATATATATATTTATATTTCTTCGCGTGCAACCCTAAACGAGACCTTCACGGCTGAATATAATGGCCTTTTGCCCAGAACACCCTAAGTAAGACCAAAATCCGAAATTTACACCCCGAAGCGAGACGACGAGCATCCCCGCTCCTTTCATATGCGATTCCACCCCCCCCCCCCACCCCCCCAGACTTGGCCCTCATCGTATCTCGACATGAAGTTGAAGAACCAGGCTTGAGTCTGTGATCTTACAGAAAAAGAGACAAGTCGTCATTAATTTGCAGAAAGCAGTCGAATTCAAAGGAGGTAAGCTTGATTCACCACCGCTAATTATAGAAGTTATAGTGAACAAGAAGGATTCCAGAAAAGAGATAGAAAACAGGAGTTCGAGGTACTTCCCCAACAACAATATCGATGAGGAAAGGTTCTCGCCTCGAGAGAAAAGCAAGTTTATTCTGTTCTATAAATGCTTTGTTTTTAAAGATATACGCGACGCTGGATCGCCTTGTGTTTGCCGAAATGTATGTGACGACAATTCCAAACTCCCAGCCACGTGCGTGCAATTGCAGCAGTCTAGTGTTTAGGCATTCAATTGGCGGAGAGCATGCAGTTAAAACCAACTAATACCGTATTTACTCGATTTTGAGCGCGTCCGATGCGGCGTTGATTCAAGGGCGCTAGGGCGGCGTTTCTTCGAGGGCGGCGTTCATTTCAAAATCAAATTTCTTGAACTCACTGACAACAATTACGCTAGATCATTTGTAAAACAGAAACATGTTTGAAGTTCCAATATCTCGATTTTTTTTTTGCTGAGATAGAATCGTAATCGTCTGGCTTGCACTGTGCAATTGTAATTTTTTTCTTCTTCCATCTTTCTTTCTAACTAACAGCGCACTCTATTGGGTGCGGCGTTTATTCGAGGGCGGCGTTTATTGGTACTTTTGCGTTTAATCGAGGGCGGTGTTTAATTGAGGCCGGCGTGTAATCGAGTAATTACGGTAGTACTAAAGACGAAATGACTGACCCTCTCCTTCGTAGGAAGGCTTTCCCCTGCTCTTCCACGTAGTCTTTTCGAGAACAACTGCCAAACGCTGTGGTTCCCTTGCGTGGCTCACTCACAAGAGCGCGCGCTTTCGGCGAAACTCGTCATTGCCGTACGTGCTTAACAAAGTGCATTCTAGTTTTAACATTTTCCTTCTGAGTGCGGCTATCGAGCAGTGGCCATTGAATCAAACCGTTTTATCATCAGAGGTGCCAATCAAAAGAAGGTCGACACAAGGATGTCAAGAATATTTTTGTCCGTTCTGGTTCTTTCACTTGTGATGGTGGACCAAACCGAAGGCTGGAGAAGGCGCCGTAGACGGAGATGCCCGAGGACAAGCTGTGCTGTGAGTGCGTGGACCTCGTGGAGTGCATGTACCCGTGCCTGCGGTTTTTCTGGTACTCGGTATCGTACGCGGACAGTGACCCGAGGGGCCTCGTGTGGAGGAACTTGTCCATATGGACTCAGGGAGACAGCGCCTTGCGACAGAAAACATTGTTCAGGTAGTGAACTGCTAGCAAAAGTTTTGGTCTATTTGGCTAGTTCCTAGTCCCCGTTATTTGGTCGCAATAAAGCCTGGCCCAAGCGAAAGGTGAGCCGTTCACCGAAACGGCGAAATATCGATTGCCAGTGTTCAGGATGAACATCGTAAACTGAACAACCAGACAAGGAGATCATGATATTTCTTAACGGGGGAAGACTTGGGGTGAGGGAAAATATCAATCATAAGTGTGGTCAAATTGTCAGACCCCCAAAAGGCCAGCGAGACTAAAGCTGCTCCAAACAATTTGCCATAAAACTGAAATATAAATGAAATACGGTTTACTCGTCCACCTTTCTTGATTATCCATATGCCGTCCAGGATAGGAGGTTTCAAACATAATGCAAATACCACTAATTTCTAACGCAAAGCGTGCCGTTATCTGTATCATCAAACAGCATTCTCCCCAGTCGCAGCTGACGGCAGCTGAGTCTTGACAATCCCACTGAAAAATAGGGGACTGTGAACGGTATACTCTGTAAGGGAGTTCGAAAATCACAATTCAGGAAACGTTTACCTCAACAATTCATCTCCCATGTTTCATCCGTTGCCATTGATCATATTCATATTCAGTATCAAAATATTTTAAACATAATGTCTAAGCTGGTTTCAGGTCAGGAGGAAGGGAACGAATGCATATAGAATGTTACTCACCCGTTACTTACCAGACGGTAAGGTCCGTATTGGGATAAACTTTGCTCGAGGTTTGTGGGCACAGTTGTGTCAGACGGCTTGTTCCCTCCTCCATTTAACTCAATCTATGTATTTAGTTAATTTACACTTACCCTCATTGTATTTTACTTTCGATCCTGGCCTTACTGTTACTGTTACTGTTAACTTTATTTTTACTCTAAGGGAGCCCAATGTCTATAAGCCTCGTGGTTTCCTTTTGGGCTTCCTCGCCACTTTCATTTGCTTTGTGTAACTGTTTTGTTTTATCGTTATTTGTATTTTGTGGTTAAATAAATAAACATCCAAAACATCTAAACATCCAAACTGTTTGTTGCTAATATAACACATTACATATCGTTGTGTCATTTTTGGTCGCTAATAGCCTGAGCTTGGTTCCAAGTTTCATTCGCAAAATCGCCAGATGTTCGACATCTGGGGCGTACGCGGGGTCCGGATGAGAAAACTAGGACCGCTGGAAAGCGCGGCGTTAGTCACCAAGGATTTAGGATTCCTACCGCTGAGATGTTTGAGAAAAAAAAAATAGGTTTACTCAACAAAATATTATTAATAGTAAAACAAGTGTTTGTGTTAAGCAGGGTAGTTGGTAATTCGGCAAATGTGTGGCTCTGAGGTTGCGAATCCAACTGAAATAAGGTTTCCATGATTGCCTTTGCTATTGAAGAAAGGGACACAGAATACTGAAAGAAAATATTCAATTAAAATAAAACTTGAAGCATTCCGACGTACCAACATAGGCTTTTTTGGTTCTTTGCTTCTTTTTGGTTCAGCGTTCTCAACATCTCTGCGCCATCCTCGCTGCAGCGAAAACCAGAATGCGAACTTGTTCGGCCTTTAATGTCCAGAATAGACGCTATGCTCCTAGTGGGCGGTCTGCATTGGTAACTCTTCTGTTGTGCTTTCTTTAGTTAATGGTGGTTGGTCGAGATTGTCTGTGTCGACACCATGTACTGTTACCTGTGGCAGTGGCAAAGAAGTGCTTTCACGCAGTTGCTCAAATCCGGCACCGCGGTATGGCGGAAGACCTTGTCAAGGAAGCGCACGAACGACGCGAGTGTGTATCAGAAATCCTTGCCCAGGTATGTAAATATTTTCTTGTAGAACCTAAGGGAACGGTGTAAACAAATTTAGGACACCCTGCCGTCAGGAAATAGCCGACATTTGCGTGCGGGATGCATTTGAGATCCCTCACGATGAGAGCGATTTTCTTTTGATCTTGAAATGATTTAATACGCGCGAGCCAACCTTGTAAAAAAAAAAAACAACAACAACAACAAAAAAAAAAAACTGCAAGAACAACAACAGCTTGCTGTTGTGAGTTGTTAAAAATAGTTAGCGTTTGCGCAGAAATGCCGGAAGTGAGCTTTGTGGATGAAACTCGACGAAGAAGAAAAAGAAGAACCCTCGGTAATTTTAGACCCGGGCGACCCGCGAGACGCGGGAAGCCCGAGTAAAAAGTTTAATAGTAGAAGTTGGATTATTACTCGGGATACTGTAAGTATACCGAGTTATAAAATGTGTCAGATTTCAGTCTTTTCTTTTTTTTTTTTTTTTCCTGTGCAGCAAAATGCACAATACAATTACGTTCCGGTGTTTGGATTGGCCAATGCACAATAGCAGGCACGTGGCGATGTGTTCATTGGTTAAAGCAAACCACATAGTCCAAAGGTCAAAAGGCTAACATCATGCGACGGTTGTTTTTAAGTTATGCAAATTGATCGTGTTTGAGTTGTGAAGCTAGATATTTTAATACAGCACAGTCTGTCCCCGTCCCCGTGAAAAGGTTTGCCGAGTGTTAAGAAAAAGTTGGAAGCCTCGCAAGTGTAGTGCTCATCGGCTAATCGATATCACAAGTCGAATTCGAATGCTGTGATAGAAAAATTACAGATTTGCAAAAAGTTGTTTTCGTAATGTGATACCTTCCATTTAATACTTGACTGCAAGTGAACACTCAAGGTTAAATAATCCACTTCGACTGCCGGAACAAATTTTCCTGCACATATCTTTCTAAAGTTGTGAAGCTAGATTTTATTACAGTACAGACTGTCCGCGTGAAAAGGTTTGCCGAATTTAAGACAAGTTTGTAAGCCTCGCACGTGCTGTGAGTATCAACTCGAATTAGAACGTTGTGACAGTTCTATATTTAGAAAATCGCAAAGTTGTTTTGATGTAATTTGATTCGGTTTATACCACAACTCAATCGCTGTGACGTCTATATTTAGAGACAAGTTTGCGAATTTTTGGTTTTAACGTGACGTCAGAAAAAAAAAACTAAAATTAAACATTTAAATTTTTTACCTTCATCAGGTAAATGACATTTTAAGCCAAGTAACACGCTTTCTTTTGAAAATAGAGCAGTTTGAATTTCGAGTTCTTTTTACAATGCCTGACATCTGGATTGCTTCTGAGAAACATGTCACATACACGGAAACGATTTGCCTTGTGTTTTCGAGTTGTGAATATCCAATATGTTAAGAGAAGTGTCCATGCGAATGTTTTCAAGCTTCACAGAGAGAAAAAACTCCAGATGTTGCCACTTAATTTAGAAGTAAACAACAACAGCTGACAACGAATATGGATGGCAACTCTCAAAACAGTTTAACGAGCTTTGCTCGTACGTGAACAAAAAGGCCTTATGTGAACCCAAAAGTAAACCAGTAGCCGGATAGTTTCGAGAATCAGAAAGCGTGCGTCCGGCTTCCGCAGCACAAAAGGATCCCGAGTAAACGCTCATAGAGCGTCTTGTTTCCATATAAATGACATAAAACTCTGCATTTGGAGCCAGGGAGGAGTGTGACGTGATGACGCAGTGGTCTACTTTTCTTACATTATTTACAAGATCGGGCAATTTGAAAACGTTATACTGAACAATTTTAGCCCAGACACACAATTAGGCCCTGGAGTTCACTAATATTCATGGTTTTTACTGCATAATAACAGTTTTTTTCGGTTGTTCAAGTTTTGAACATTTCTCGCGCAACTCCGTTAAAATACTCAGAAAAACAGTCATGCAGGGCGTAAACAAGCATGGTGACCCATCTTTTTATTGGGTTTTTTCAATGTCCTATGAATGGATATCAATTGTGCCAAGTTTGAAAAAAAATCTTAATAGGATAGTATATCCTTTTCAGGGGAATTACCTCAATGTCCATTATCTCTGCCCCAAATTCTCCATACACTCCAGACATTATTGACAAGTAGGAAACAATAACTTTTTTTCCCATACTATATTCTAGATCACTTTTTCTCAAAATGAAATCGTTTACAATATTTCTGAAAAAAAAAAAGAAAGAAAAAAAAAAGCATACTGTTAACAGGGTGGAGATCCGCCCGTATCTTTGACATTGTATAAAAAAAAAACGCTCGAAGTGGCCAGATTCTTCGTTTAACCACTACGTTTTGAGACAAATCCACGACATTGTTTGCATTGCGGATTTTGAAACTTGGTGTTGAAATAATTTTTTTACTTCTAATTCTCAACAAATTTTGTTTGTCGCGTTAATTTCCCTTATTTTGAAATCTTAGCACCTCTTTCGCGTTAATTTTCTTTATTGGAAAGTAACTTTTCCTTCATTTCGCGTTAATTTCGAATACCTTAAATAATACGAGTATTAATTTCCTATAATAAGGTAGTTAAATGGACTAATTTCTGAACTGATGTTTTTAAACATATTAATACCGTTTGGAGGAAACGCCAGTGAAGTCATTACAACGAAGGTAGTTCTCAGTGGTATGGGATCCTGATAACCATAGAATGTAATAAGGCTTTCGGTGAAGAAGTCGAGGGCTGAAAAGATATTATTTACCACTGCTCTCTTCGCTCCTATTCTTACAAGCGCCGATATAGTTTAACAAACTTGGAGACATGAGGTTTAAGCTTCAATGATGTAATATTACACTATACCTTTGCCATATCTTGTTTCTGTTTCTTCGTTTGTTTATTTTCAAACCTTATTTTACGAATATGTTCCTTTCAGTCTTTAACTTCCTTTCATTCGCCTTAACAGTCGATGGCGGTTGGTCTAGTTGGGGCGGATGGACAACTTGTACCAAAACCTGTGAATCTGGTACACAGGCTCGAACACGAAGTTGCACGAACCCACCGACCCAACATGGCGGAAAAGCATGCCCAGGAGCACCAAGGGAAGAACGTGTGTGCAACACGCATTCATGTCCAGGTAAGTTAGAGAGATCAGTACGTACCGATAATTTAAATCCAGCGTTTCTGGAGGCGTTGATAAGGGAAACTAAATATATTGATGATCCTAAGCATAAATGTCGCTATCACGCCCTTTTTCAGGCACAATTTCATAGCCTTCGCTGTATAATCATTTCTTTTTTGACCGTTAGATTGATGATAACAATGTTTACCCAGGGAATGTCCTTTTTCTCCTACTGATCGCACTGACTCTAAAACTCGATGCAACCTAGGCAATTTATGATTCGTAGGCCCGCACTTCTCCTTGTTACTGAGAATTAAAGCATTTTGATAAAACTTAAGGTGATATAGTGATTCATAAAGTGTTTCCTTTAAGGTGAGAGTTTTAGTTTTTGATGCTGCAGTAGATCAACAATCATGGATGTCTCCACAACCCCTAACAAAACATCCCCACGTAGTTTTAAAGCATCATCCAAACTAATAACGAAACGCTGAAATGGTATCAAAACAAAAAAAAAAACGTAGTGAGGACAAGCCTTAAATTAGGAATATCCAACTCTTGAGAAACATAGCTGGTGATAAATCATCAAGGCACGCGAAGAATGAAGTATCGCACAAAATTGTTACCAGGTAAATTTTAGGACAAAACCAACTCAAACGCTATCGTCATATACAATGTAACTTGATTTCCAAAGAATAAAAAGGCGTCTTTTATGACTTCTTCCGTTGTTTAGTTCACGGTGGTTGGTCGAGCTGGTCTGTGTCGACATCATGCAGTGTTACCTGTGGGAATGGGATGCAAGTACTTTCACGGACTTGTACAAATCCCTCGCCAAAATATGGTGGAAGACCTTGCCAAGGAGATGCGCAAAGGAGTGAAGCATGCACAAGGATTGCTTGCCCAAGTGAGTAAATACTTAAATGGATAAAAGAACGTTTGGGTCACATCATTTGTCTGAATTAAACCAATAGCAGTATCTCAAGTGAGTGATTGCTTTAATGACTAAAAGTATGTTTGGCTCATATCATTTCAAAGTGTGAAAGAAACGATAGAAGTATCAATTGCAACGGAGTAGTAGCTCTCCTTGTAACTTCATACTTGACTGTCAAATTTGCTTTGTTATACAGTTCATGGTGGTTGGTCGAGCTGGTCATTGTCAACGCCGTGTAGTGTGTCCTGTGGCACTGGAGTAGAGGTATTTTCACGCTCTTGCACAAATCCCTCGCCTGCCCATGGTGGAAGACCTTGCCAAGGAGACGCAGGAAAGGAACAAGCGTGCACAAAGAAGCCTTGTCCAAGTAAGTAGACATATTCCATCGCCTTCCACGTTTGTATGCTAGTAAGTACTAATAGAAGCTTAGCAAACTTTAGAACGCGCGGTTTAAGCTTCACGGGGTAAATGCCTACATTTGTCAATGCTACGGCTACTGTTGTCAAGGATGGAAGTGGTTTTAACTTGATAACGTCGAGAGACTACTGTGAGGTCATCTGGCGTTTACTTTCTGTGTTAAATTTACCCACTTCTTCATTCCTTTTGTTTAGTGTTCTCGGCACATCTGTGTGCGATGGTTTGATATCTCCTTTACACTTTAGACGTCGATTTCGGTCTTTGATTTACAATTATACAATTTTACAGTCGATGGCAGATGGTCTAGCTGGGGGGCAATGGACAAATTGTACCAAAACCTGTGAATCCGGTACACAGAGTCGAACACGAAGCTGCACGCAACCAGCACCTCAGTATGGCGGGAAAACATGTCCAGGAGCACCAAAGGAAGAACGTGTGTGCAACATGCACTCGTGTCCAGGTGAGCTGGGGAGATCATATCAATTGATCATATCAATTAAGAGGCGTTAGAATGATTTCGTAGACTATTTGGAGTTGGGATATTAATAATCTTGCAGCATAACTTGCCCATTGAATATCACTATAGCAGCTTCAAGTTTCAAGAAAACGAGGACTTCGTTTTTCTTTTATTTTTCCTATATTTGGTTTAGTTCACGGTGGTTGGTCGAGCTGGTCTGTGTCGACACCATGTAGTGTTACCTGTGGAAGTAGGATGCAAATACTTTCACGGACTTGTACAAACCCCTCGCCAAAATATGGCGGAAGATCTTGTCAAGGAGATGCTCAAAGGGAAGAAGTGTGTTCAAAGAAGCCTTGTCCAAGTGAGTAAATAGTTTATTGAATGCTCCTTTCTAAAAATGCCAATAATTTATGAAGACAAGACCACTGACTTTTTAAATACTTTGAAAAGTATTATATCTGATCCAAATACTAGTAAACAGCAATTGTCATAGGATGTTGTATTCAAACGCGTTTAGTTTTAAAGGGGTAATGTCTCGGCAATTCTTGTCATAAGTTGTTGAAATCGTGAGGAAATACTTTTCTAATACTCGATCGGCCCATCTAACACGAAGAAGTAGATTTCTAAGCCCTTCTTGGACGGAAAAGGAAATGGTATTATTCCGGGACACAATGACGAAACTTGAAGAAAGTTCAACCTAACTTTTTAAAGTTGCAATGCATTTCTTCCACATCATCCGTGGTCATAGACAACCGCAAACAGTTTCAATGCATATGTTAAGCACTTGGTATGGAAACTGCAACTTTTTAAAGTGTTCCACTTTGCAAACACATGTTTGGGTTCAGACCCAAATTACTAGACAGTGAGAAAATTTCAACGCGTCAAAGCATTTTTTCTACCAAGGATATGTTCGATGTGTAGCTTCTAGATTACAAAAATCAAATTTGCAAAACCTGAAGGAGAAGTTGGATTAGTGAAAGGCGGCTACTTTTTACTGAAATGCACCTCTCATGTATTTTGTAGTCAATGGTGGCTGGTCAAGTTGGAATGAATGGAGTTCTTGTAGTCGATCCTGTGGAAATGGTAATCAGGAACGAATTAGAACCTGCACAGAACCAGTGCCCAGTTATGGCGGAAAATCGTGCCCAGGAGCAGCCCAGGAAAAGCAATCGTGCAACAGAGAACCTTGCCCTGGTACGTATTTTGGCAAGGACCGGTTGTTCAAAAGCCAATTAACGCTAATCCGGAATTAAGAGTAAACTGAAATTTTTATCTCGCTTGTTGAGAAGGCTTGTAAATCAAAATTTTCGCTTAAAGTTAAATTTCAGTCAAAACTTAAGGTTGAAAATCTTTTGGAAATGTTTTTTTGAACAGTGACTAAACTGCACTTACAGTTCAACCAGTTCAACCCGGAAATAGCTTCATCGTGCTTCGAGCAACTGGGTCCAGGAGTTTAAGTGTTGCTTATCATTTATGCTTCTTCTTCCAACGTGACTAATCTCAAACAAGCAGCAGCGTAGTGCTAACGAATTTCCTCAGTTTGGGAGAGAATAGATTAATCCCACCAGTTAAGCTTTCGCAGAGTGGTCAACTATTCTGAATGGGCAAAGCCTTCTGCCCAATCCTTGAATCATAAGTAACTACCTAACAAAGTAAGCGAGGAACCAAGCGTCCCCTGTGGCTGAAACATATGGACAAAGCATATGCCGTTCAATTTAGTTTTCCAGTGTACTTAAGTTTAACTAGCGGGATTAATTGAAACCATCAGCGTCTTATGCACAGTGTCGTTTCTCCGGCTCCGTCCTTTTGGCATCCATTGCTTAGTTGATAAGTACTAATGATTCAAGGACTCGACGTCATATTTGGGTTGAGTTTGTTGTTGGTTCCCTTCTCTGCTCCGAGAAGTTTTTCTCCGGATACTCCGGTTTTCCCCTCTTCTTCATGTCGATCCGGAATGCTCGGACGTTTAATACATGAGCCCCCACCTCGAGAGATTGGGCAAACACTCCACACGATCGGGCTTAAATATCAGCTTAAATAGATTTGATTTGATTTTAAATTGATTGATTTACTTGATTTTAAATTTATTTGATTTTGATTTGATGTTTGACCTTTTAGTTGATGGAGGTTGGTCTAGTTGGGGCGGATGGACAACGTGTACCAAAACCTGTGATTCTGGAAGAAAAGCTCGAATGCGAAATTGCACGCAGCCACTCCCTCAAAATGGCGGAAAAACATGTCCAGGCACAGCAATGGAATACCGCATATGCAACAACCATTCTTGTCCCGGTGAGAAATGCATTAGGCTTTCATGTCTCAAAAAAGTGTTCCAACAAAAGTTTGATTTGTAATAATATTTCCTTTAATTTGTCTTCCTGTTCTATACAAGCTTGTTACGTGGTGTGCCTGTGGCAGACCACGTTATAAATTCGGTTCGTTTTCTCTACAAATCGAGACGTTCTTTTTTAATTTTTTTTAATTTTTTAAATGCTTTGTATGATTCTTAGCTGCTAGTCGCAGCCAAATCCGTTCGGAACCAAATGATTTTCCATTAAAACGTTTGTATGGGAATTGTCGACGAAATGTAAACACAATGTAAACACAAGTTTGCATTGAGAAATATTCCACGTTTTAGACTAAATGCACCACTCTGACTCTTGCTATTACTACAGTAAGTTTTAATTTTGAATATCCAAAAGCATGGCTTTAATGGTTATTTAAGAGAAGGAAGGCAAATTTTGCGTTTCCCACCGGCAGTAAAAAGCGTAACTGATTGCATAATTATGTCAGAAAGCTGTGCTTTCCCCGCAACATTCCTGTTAGCCTGCGTGCAGACGTCTCCTATTTCCTTTGTTGCACGCAGGCTACATTCCTGTATGTTTACAAAAACAAAATCTACCGTATTTTGATTTTGCAGTGCGTAACAGCAGGTAATAGTTCGGCTGTAGCGACCACCACACGCGCGCTTTGTACGTAGATATTACGAGAATGCCGTTTCATTGCAAAATCTGGGATTTCAAGCTTCTTCTCGTTTGTAGAACAAAGCAGTGAATCAACTATTCAGGTCAAATTTGCATACAAGAGCGTATCAAAGTTTGCTTGAGTGCGTTCCAGCTTCTTCGAAAGAAATCACAATCAATCAAGTGTATCTTGCTTTTTATCCCTTTAAAAGGCATGGGAATCCTTGCCATGACTGTGCGAATCTAGTTCCTGTGAGAAATTTACAGTGCATTCAAATATGTTGCGAGCCGTTCAAAGACGTGACTGTGTATTCCCGGGGGATACGTAAAACCCAAATATACGATCATAGCGCTTTTCAAATTCGTGTATCGATACTACAATCAAAGGCTATGAAAGCAAACAGAGCTAATTTTAAAAGAGCCGTCAGTTAACGTGATCATCTCAGTTCGTGACATGACCGCTCCAGGCTTTAAGAGTTAGATTTCAACGGATAGCACGGCAGAAACTAATCTTTCCATCAAGTAGTGCAGACCACGTTTACGCCAACAGGCGTCTTGTTTGGTATTTGTTCAACCAGAAACCCATAACGGTTGAAACGTGCAACGCGCTTTCACAGCTTCCGAATATTCAGTGCTAAATACCATATTTGGAAACCTCTCGCTCCAGTGTTTGCCGCGAGTAAAGAGTAGTCGCAGAGGATTCTGCCAGTGTTCTCAATAACCTTTTGCACCTTCTCAAATTTCTTCACCTCCGTTTTTCCTCCGAGTGTTTTACCGAACTTTTTCACTCTATTTTAGGACAGCTTTTTGTCTCGCCGACGTGTCCGCCCTTTTTAATTGCGCGCGGGAACATTGGTGGTATTGCGTCAGGGTGTTCTTGCGAACTGATTGGTTTAATGTTTCTCTCTTGATGTTCCAAATATGGTACTTAGCAAATAGAATATTCGGAAGCTTGTTTCCAAGCACACAAAGGGCAGTTACACGTTTCAACTCTTATGGGTATCTGGTTCAACTTACTAACCTCTCTATTTCAGTGGATGGTGGCTGGAGTGGCTGGAGTTCTTGGTTGTCCTGTGGTAAGACCTGTGGTGGTGGCTCGAGGGAGCGTGGCCGTTCGTGCACAAACCCATCTCCACTCTTTGGTGGGAAACCTTGTCAGGGAGCAACGAGTGAAGACGAAATGTGCAACAAGCAGCCCTGTCCTGGTAAGACGATGAATAAAGCATACCATTTTGAACACTCTGTTTTAATGTGATTAGCTGTGAATAGTGAGAAGATTTTTACCCTTTTTTCTGCTTTCTTTTCTTTTATCTTTATTTTTCAAGTTGATGGAGCCTGGTCTGATTGGAATGGATGGACTTCTTGTAACAAATCCTGTGGAACTGGTTTTCGCGAACGTTCGAGAAACTGCACGCAGCCCGCGCCGAGTTCTGGTGGAAAGCCGTGTCCAGGAGAAGCGCAGGAAAATCACGAGTGTAACGCGCATCCATGTCCTGGTAGGAATATACGCATTTATTGTTTTTAGTTGTGATATCATAGAATTCCGAATCGCAATTATTTTCGTTTTAGAATTGATCTCACTTGAGAACAGGAGATTGGTGCTTCCTGTCTCTCCACGAACGGGGGTGTTTTTTTTTGTTTTTGTTTTTTTTTTTTTTTGTGGCAGGGGGTTGGGGATAGTGGCGCTTTATTCTGCTTCTCTTGTCTTCGATCTTGGTTTGACCCATCAAAAGATGGTCGAGGAGACATGTGCAAACGAGGACGGGCTGATGACTTGAGTAGTGACAGGTTAACTTTGCGCTGATCAAGCTCTTCTCTTTCGTTTGGATGCAGTACTAGACGATATAGCATGATCTCTGTTTCGTTGCTCGGTGGCTGGAATTCTCCGCAATCACGGTAAAACTTGCGGTTGAGATGTGAGAGACCGAATTCCTTCCTGTACCACCAATCCAATTTTGGCTGCATAGGCTGTGGAAATCACTATGATGAGTCAAAATAATGTGGTGTGAATAAAAGCCCAAGTTGGTTTTGAGGGTCGTTTTGTTATGTCTGTCTGTCTGTCTGTCTGTCTGTCTGTCTGCCTGTCTGTTGGTTGGTCTGTTTGTCTACACGTGAGCCAGTCGAGGTGCCTGACTGATTGCTTGTCCTCTGTCTGCCTGTCTTTCCAACATCGATTGGTAAAACTGTCTGTCTGTCTGTCTGTCGCGGGTCGTATTGTTGTAAACCCTTTTACGTCTTTCTACCAAATGGCAAATTAGCACGGTCAACTGATAAATATCCCGTGCTGTGTATCAGCTTCTGTTTACAAATGAGGCTGTTATTTTTGGATTCTTTGGTACGTCCCCCTTTGAAGAACGTAACACCTTTGATCGATATCTAACGCCCGCCTTTTTTTATCTCACAGTTGATGGTGGTTGGTCTGACTGGAGCAGCTGGACGGAATGTAGCGTGACATGTGGAACTGGCGATATGTCACGCGAGCGGAAGTGTGACAATCCTCCACAAGCTGCCGGCGGGAAACCTTGCCAGGGATATGCCAGTGAAGTAAAATCGTGCAACGCTACTCAGTTATGCATAGGTAGGTATTAGCCTGCGTCGCAGACGTAACAAAACCCCGGTTAGTAACGTCTGCGAAGCAGCGCCAAATTCCTTGTTCTGTGCCAGAATTTCGAGTACGCGTTATGATTGGCTCGTCAACAAAAGGCTTTTGTTAACGAGCCAATCATAACGCGTACTCAAATTATGGTACAGAACAAGGAATTTGGAGCTGCTTCGCAGACGTTACTAACCGAGGTTTTGTTACGTCTGCGACGCAGGCTAGTAGGTATTAGACATGAGAAAATTGAATAATTCAACTATGTCTCTGAGCTTTGATTCCAGTAAAGCCCGGCCTACTTACGGTTAGGGACATTTATTTCAAAGACACCTCCCTGCTACGCTCTTACCCTCGCGGAGAGGAATAAACGTCGGTACTTGATCTTCTCAAGTCACACGGGTGCAGGTGAAGTAAAGAAATTGAAGGCCGGTTAAGAAATGCCTTGTGAACACCTCGTTACGGGGAATAGCATGATTCAACTGTTGGGACAAAAACCTTTTGCCCCCGGATGAATCTCGAGGCAAAATACAGCCAAGTCATAATTGAATTTGCCTTCAAGTGGGATCTTTATATCAAAAGGTTTTAATCGCTCTGGGTATTTGAAATTCAGCTGGAACAGAAACGTGCTACACCTACAGCTTAATAAGCTCTGTTGTCGAGTAGGGGATCTAATGTACAAACCTGCCCGTTGAAAAGTTTTTTGGAGATGCGATATGATCGCCAGTTGCGCAATACAATTAATATAAAAGGCTCTCATTGACAGCGATTGACAGCTGTGAAGAGAGTAACTGTCAGCTGAGCACTGCCATGCCAAATGGGGGTAGTTAAAACTCTTCGTTGGTTTTTTTTTGTTTTCTCAATACGTACAATGTAGTCCAAAGACTGCTCCGCAAGATAACATGGTCAAGTATCAATAGAGAGTTCATATGTTAATGTTCATATTATACAGCCAATCATATTCAGTTGAACCACCAGTAGTATTTTCCGATTTCCCGAGATTGATTATTATACAAAACAGAGAATTTTAATTCAAGATCTCAACAGCTTTTTTTGTTTGTTTGTTTGTTTGTTTGTTTGTTTGTTTCCTGGGAGGCGTGGAGCGTGCATGAGTATCAAAGCTTGGTTTCCATTGCAACGTCAAACATGTCAAACCACTACAAACCGCTGAAAGTTATTTCCAAATAATCCGGCGTTTACATTAAGCCGGGATGACACTTTCCTTTATTGCTGTGTACATGTGTGGTTTCATCCCGGGACGAAACGGTCGCTTATAAAAGTCTTATTTTTCTTCCCGGGATAAACAAAGTTCACCCCTGGATAATGCATACATCAAGAGGTAACTAACCAGGCACCGAAGTGAAACTCATCCCGGGACGAAACTCGAAACTTCCTATTATGCATCAAAACGGTTTCATGATTTTCTGTTATTTTATCAGGTAGAGTTGGTTGCTACGGCAACTTCCCTTCCAGTCTCCTTGGGGACTTCCGAGATGAGATCCAGTGGGCGTCTGTGACGCCATTTCGGAAACAGATGGAAAAGATGGTCGAAAAATGCGCGCAGTTAGCCCTTAAACAAGGAATCGGATTCTTTGCCATAGAGGACTTTGGAAATTGTCATGGAGCGAAGTACTTTTCTCCTGGAAGCCAACGGAAGGCAAATCGGTGCAATTTCGGTGTCGGTTTGGCGAATTTTTTCTATATTTACAAGGTTTCCATGTGATTTGGTGTTGATGTAGTCGTTTATAGGGGTGACGAAAGTTAGGATTTAAAATAACCCCCTAAGGGAAAATAAATTGTAATGAGCTTAGTACCTCAATTGCATGAACCAGTTAAGGTTACCGTCCTACAGACTAACTTAGGTAGTCATGGATTTGTATATTCCATCTCCCTGGATGTATGCAAATTATCTTAACGTTGTAACAATTTGGTTCCTGTAAAAGAGTAGTGAACTAGCTATTGCAATGATTGCAATCATTTAAACATTTATCTTACTATAGGTGTCGGGATAGGATTGGGTGTAATCGGTAGTCTTTGTTTAATTTTCCAACTTTTTAAATCGGTTTTGTGGGACGAGAAAAGGAGCATGAAATAAATCGCAAGCTTCTCTCTCTGTCAGACTCTCAGCAACATCAAACATCAAAGATATTGCAATTCAAAAAGTAAATATGTAACTGCTCTCCTACTAACACTACGTTGGTTTTAACTAAAATTAAAATTCGATGTTTATATTTTCCGTTATAACCCCAAATTTCTGTTCTTTCTGCAACAAAATCTTAACACGATATTTAACAACTGAATTAATTAAATCACAGCAGACTAAGCCATCCTAGCCTGCATGGAGGCTCTTCATTTGGGCAACACAGAGGATTTTTGCCTCGATTAATGGCGCACGCACAAAAGCTACGGGATTGAGCGCCAACCTCTCTGAATTGCCCAAATGAATAGTCTGTATGCAGGCTAGAGCCATTGAGTTTCTTGCGGAATCCATTACTTTGTGACTGGATATCCAATTCCTGAAAGGTCTGCTACTTCACTTCTACAACGCTGTTCTAATATGACAGACACCAAGGGAGAGGTTTCTTACAGTATTCCAACTGCTGCATGAAGCGTCAACTAAGTGAGAACACAAGCTGTCGTCATCGTAGTCACAGTGGCCGCGAACTGCTCGCGCTACTAAAGTTCTGCTACTAATTTCTGAGTAAGGCTCTCCATTAACCGGTTTTCCTTACGATTCGTCCAAATACATGTCAAACTTCGACTTTGAAGTCAAGCCTAATAGAGCCTCACCGTTCCTATGACACTTCACAACTGACGCTCTCTTCTACATGGGGTTCCGCAATCAGGGAGGGAACCCTGGCCAAAGTAATCACGTCCGGCACTGAATTCTGTATCACACATTTGCATTTCCATCTTTATAAATGAAATCGTCCTTCGGTACAGCCTTCAAAATGACGTACGGTACTCCCAAATCAGATGACCAGCGAGGCCAATACGAAAGTGCAGGCCGTAGCTGCGGAAACTCACTGGCCGCGTAGAAATAAGACCCCAGCACACAACCAGTGTAGCATGCAATAAATATGAGTATATGCCAAGCGCAATGAAGGTAAGGAAACGATATAGACTTCCATATATCGCAGAAGACTCTGTCGTTCACCCAGAACAAAACAGCAATGAACCACCAGCCTGCGCACGCAAATCCTAACCTTTTCACTCTGTTCTCTCGACAGCTGTGGACAAAAAAAAATCAAAACTTTAGTGGGGTTGCTAAATTGACCACTATTATTTCTTAGTGATTTGTTGCCCTGAGGTGACCCCTGATTGGTCAGTTCCACCGGGGAAGCAAACAAACTGTCTTAAGAGACCCCAACGAAAGGTTTTTTTTTTTTAATTGCTTCGCATTGGCTTTATCACCTCCGCGATACAACCGTAGAATCTCTAGCAAAATGGCGGCAATTTAAATACTGGTTGGGGAGACGGATTGGGGGGGGGGGGGAGGGGGGGGCGAGGGGTGTCTTAAGTCTAAACATATTTTCCTCAGGGAAGACTCCATCTTGAGTTTAAAAAAAAAAAAGAAGAAGAAGCTTTCAGTGAAATGGAATATTCTATTTCTAGAGCTGGAATTTACCTACCCTTTAACGGGATAATCAAGGCATTCCATTCAAGAGTATCTAATCCGTACAGGTTACTATATGGAATTCGCCCCTAACACACACCTTGCCTTTGAATCATTGATGTGGCTTTTAAAATTGACTATTTACGATCTAATTTTAAGGTTTAAAGTGCTAATTACTTCAAGTACAGACCAAGGTCGAGATAAATGGTGTCAAAATACCTTAAATCAGAGACCATTCAGATACCCGTTACGGTTAACATCACGTGTACAGTTTCTGACCTCATAAAATCGCTTTAAGAAGCGTCATGAAGCCCTTACCTGCGCCGAAAGATTTTCTCTAAGCTCGTTTAACAAAGAAATTAAACCAGTATAAAGGGCCGAAACATTTTGCAGCGTTATAAAACATTGCAGGGCGATAAAAAAGAATTACTTCCAAAAAGGCATCAGTGGAACATGAATTGCGGGAACAGAGTAAAAGGACTTCTCAGATATCTTTTCTTTTGACGCGACTAACTTACCGTTTCAGCTCAGCAAACAGCATGAATACAAACGGAATTCCAAACATCAGTAAGACGAATGCATTAGCCACAGGGTACAAAAATCCTAACCATGTACAAATCAGCGACAACGCAAGCATGGTGAATTGGAACGTCTCCCTGCGCGAGAAAAATGTAAATCAAGGGTCAATTTTTCCCGAAAATTCCCCCATTGGAAGGACCAATAATGAATGGCGTGATGAAAAACAAAGGTCCAAGAAAAGATATACCTTTCTACCGCGAGCGGGGCTATTGAGAGCATCCACTTGGGAGTCCATAACGCAAACGCCACCATCAAACTCCACAAGATGGCCAGTTCATCCAAAAGCTGTCCCACAAGGCTGAGTGTGGCGTGGAAGTAGGCCGAACTGATGCCAATAATTACCATAAGCACCCAAACAATATTCACTCCGGAGCAGACGTGCTTAGAGTATGGACGGAAAAGGTACCTGTAAGGAGCGCAAAACAATGTGATCAGCTGCTTCGTTTTCAAGCAGTCTCCTGGGATGGCTGGGGAACACTGTGGTGTTAAGTAGTTGGGTGATTGAGGGTAGAACAGCCCCACACCAGAAATTCTTGTAAATCCAAATCATGCACGCCACTGTCTCCTCCTTTTGTTTATTAATACTGGACGTTTTCTCGACCACTTATTTTTGCGGTGTTTTTCAGCAACATTACCGAAAATAAGATTTCGCCCTTAAGAATTGTTCAAAGTTTCTTGTGATAACGAAATACAGTAACGAGTTGCAGTAGTTAGTAGGGTCAAATTTCATGGGTGATTTCTTTCAAGTGAATATAAGTTGACTTTACAAACAGTAACAAACTGCCACAAATGCTGTCCTTTTAACCCTTTCACCAGCAAGAGGCCTTCCTTTGACGAGTAAAATCGTCTGGCGTTAGCCAGAGTAAAATCTATTAAGTCCCCTTGGTGGTGAAAGGGTTAAAAGCGCAAAGCGTTATTCTTTCACAAGACTTTTCACTTTTCTGTCCCTTAGAAGGAAACATCTGGTTTGAGGGGCCTTATTAACGAGGTGAATCAGTTACAAAGGAATATAGATGTTGAGATTTTACAATTGGTCCGTTGTCCGTATTAAAGGACGGCCTCTTGAAGGGGTATGGGCGTTTCGCAGGGACCGGGCAAAAATGTGGCCGTATTAACTCGAGGTGGCCGCATGGCGAGGTTCTGTTGTAAATAGTTATTAGCCGATAGGCGTTACTGAAATTTACATTCTCGGCGACAAAAAATGCATTATTAGCACGATTTCGCAAATTTCTATTATTACATGTTAATGAGTGGCGTTAAATACTAACTTATAAGTAAAGTCATCACCAAATTCAGTTTTTTGTTTTCGCAACCATAACAGCCTGTTTTTTTTTTTTTTTTTTAATGTTGAAATACGTTAGTTTGTTGTCGTTCACTATTAATTCGAGAAGAGAAAAGATTTGGCGCTGCATGCGTTGTCTAGGGCCCCTGTTATTTATATACGCACTCTAATTTCTGTTCAACCCTTTGAAGTGAACGCTGGAACCACAGCTTTCAAAGCTTTTGTTACTGTTTACGGTATTTGTTGTAGTTCGTGTTGGTATTGTTTTAGACTTTTCTCGTTGCGTCAGTAAGCGCGCACGTTGTGCTCTTTCTGGCAGATCATTATTGTTAGATGCTGCATATTTAGCCTGTTCAATATAGAATAAGTATGAGTACATTTGTTACTATGTCGAGCCTTTCTGGTCACGTTGGGATAATTAACTCTCTATTGTCTTGTCGTACATGCATTTTAGCGATATAGCACCGACTTATGCGAAATCGTCGTTCTGAAAATCAAGTTAAACAGAAAACTTAAAATATAAGCTAATGTGACCACCTGCTTTTCAAAATTTGACTAAAATAGCCTTCAAATATCAGCAGCTGAGTTTTTGTGTAGCTTCCGAATTGCAAACCTATTCCAAACAAAGGTTAACAACCACAAAAACACTGTGCTTTGAACAGGGAACATAAAAGATCGCGAAACTGATTTATCAACTTTGGTCTTTTACCGCGAGTCTTAAAAATTTTGCGTTGGAGCAGTGGTAACTGAAGGGAAAAAATACAGTATATATATTAAGAGGACCCATGTCGCTTTTTAGAGTGCGATTTCAAGCAGGTGGCTCTCATTCCAGTTACACCGATAGAATATTCCCAACTAATGATATGCAAACTGACATCATGGTTGTAGGTTCTTTGCTGGTACCTGTTAAAGTCATGGTTATGCATATTTTGTCTAATTAAGGGTCCTCTTAATCGCGAAATTTTTCCACAAGTGACTGACCATAGCCTCGTGTAAGAGTTTGCAAGCGGTGAAATTCGACCAAAAACTAATACTCGATTTTTTTCTTGAAAATTCCGACAAATATTGCTCACGATCGCATAGAAAACCAAAAACCTGGCCGGGAAAACACGCTAGGCCGGGTACTTCAGAGGATTATTGTGTGATCGCATTTTCCCTCAATACACTGACTCTTAAAAGAAAGCGTTGCCTCCCAGTAAATTTGTATAAAGAGCTAACATAGGTCTGGAAAATAAATCTGCTCCAAGAAGTCCACACTACACAACACCGGTCGCCAAGTTTTTGCACAAAAAGTTGATATAATAGTCATTTCCGGGTATCAATCTAAAGTGTCCATAACTGTCTTACGGCAAAATGTAAAATATAATTTTTTCACTCTATGTCTACAGTGTTATTGCATATATATCCATGCCGATACCATTATGTATTTTAAAGCATTCCTTTATCGAAAGATAGTACATTTTACCACACCAATGAAAATTTATAGGTCAAACTTATTGCGAGTTGTGTCTATGTTAATGAAACGCTTTCATGGCTCGAACTTTAATTAAAGCAGAAATAACAGTAAATATACAGGCGTATCTGTTTGAAGAAACATGTTTAGAAAATCTCAAATTTAAGTATACCTAATAACAGCGAAATGTTTACTTACATAATAAATGGCGGCAAAATAAGGAATACGACATTACTGATCTGCTTGAGAAACAAGACGATGAGGTTAACAAATATTGTTGCAGGGGAAGACAATCTTGAAAATTATCCACGGTAAAATGAAATAAAATAAAATGAAATAAACAAAATAAGTTATATTTGATTTAGAGGCTCTCTGTTTCCTGGATTACCAAGGTTTAAAATCTAAGAAAAATGGTCGAAAGTTAATACCGTGTTGTAGAACTCAGCAATGAAGGACGAGTGTGCATAATTCGATTCACACCAATCGACATCTGAACTGCCTCTCGCGAAGTGTTCCAACATTTTCCCTCTGTAATGGTACTTTTGCAAGCCGGATGCTGATTGTGAATGTAATGCTGTAAGGATTAGTTCGTTCGTTACTTGCCATGTACCTTTTTGACTTACTTGAAATTTCAACATAAACAAACGGGCGTGGTTACCAAGTCGCAGGTATTTTTCCCATGTTTTTAAAGTTGTTTTCTTCTTCAGCAATGTCTCGAAAAATAAAATGAAACAACGCGATCTATCCAATAAAAACAAAACGCAAACTGCGGTGATTTGTTTCCTTTGAAGCGGAAATGGCCCAAGACAAAGAAATTTTATTATTTTATTTGCGATCTATCCAACAGAAAAATGGCCTTCACCAGCCGTATGTTTCACTTCATATTTGATAACAAAGTTGCAGTTATCTTTATGAAAGTCATTCTGTACACATGTTTGTGTTTTTTTTCGCATGGGCGCATTGAAGTCTTTACAACCTAAGGCCTCTTATGATGCAAAAACATCCCAACACTAGTAACTTAGTTTGTGTAGTGGACATTTTGTACAACTTTGCTGTTCAGGTACGCATGAAATCTCCTGGAAAATTGTCCCGCCAGAGAACATGGGTGGGGCGTTGAGCGTGGGAGGTTTCGAGAGGAGCTTTCGACTCTGATTACGGATTTTCTTGTTTCTAATGTCTCTGTAAAGAGATTGAACGTATAAACAATTGACAGAATTTTTCTCTTACTAAAAGCATTCAGTAGCAAAAAGTTTTTCTGATGGCTTTTTGAACACATACACGCATGGGCAAATGGGTCTTAATTCACTGTTTATTATTTTTAATGAATACGGCTTAAAAGTTACTTATCTTCGTCTTGCAAGGTGACACTGAACTGCCACATCTTGTGACACCGATGTTACCTTTTTCGCAAATGGTGAATGCACGGATAAGAAAGGTACGTAGACAACACCTAGAAATCAAAGCGATGCGCAAGCTGCATGAAAAAGGCACTAGACAATAAAAAATGTATTAATTCATTTTCTGAAAAGTCTTATAGCACTGCGTAACTCGCAGTTGAAATGTTTTTGGTTCCTTTTAAATAATGTCTGTAAGTCATTGGCCTCTTTACTGGTAACTTAAGCGGGCGTTGTAACATAACTGTTTTTTTTATTCTTTACGGTTCTCCAGAACATTGACATGAACTTCTCGTTCAAGATGGCGGGAACACATGCAAAAGTGCCATCATGTCTTTTGGGGTTAAATAGGACTTCGTGTACTAGTCATGTAATGTGACATCTCCCTCTCTTGCAAACAACAACAGAAAAAGGAACAAGAGAAAGGAAGAAAAGGAGAAGCAAGCGGATTACTGCATGAGTATTGCAAAATAATGTTAATGTTTCTAAGTGAGCTCATTCTCACAAGTTCAGTTTTTGTGGGGGTATCACGATCCTCCCTGATTTAGTGACATAATTTTCGCCACTGTTTGGCGCTGCAATCACGCTATCAGGTCTCAACCTGGTGGCCGCGTTGCCTTCCTGTGGGATCAGTTTGGGCTCCTGGGCTTCCCCACTTGTAACTGCTTGTTGCGATGAGTCTGGCCCCTGGCTGTGTACTGTGGTTTCTGCATGTTGAGGGTATGAGCTGTTTTCAGAAGCTGTAGCAGGTCTGAGATGGAAACGTGTCCGTCGATAAGTGGCACCAGTGTTGTTCGATCTGACGATGTAAGACCTTGACTCTTGAGCTGGTTTTACGACTATGCTGGGTTGCCAGGTTTGTGAATGGCAGTCATACACACGGACAGGCTGGCTAGTTTGTAATGGCCTTTTGGGTGGCCCAGAGTTCTGGTTGTAGTAGTGGGCTTGTTTGTCCTGCCTCTTCATTAACTGTGTTCTAGTAGTTTCACAGCTTGGTTTACCAAGAAGGGACCTCTGAGACATAGGTTGTCTTGTCCTGAATTTTCTTCCGGTCAACAGTTCTGCCGGGGACATCAATTCGTGGTCTAGGGGTGTGGCCCTATAGGATAGGAGGGCAATGTATGGGTCCTCCTTGTTTTCCTCGCATTTCTTAAGAATGTTTTCCACAGTTTGTACCATCCTTTCTGCAAAACCGTTTGATTGGGGGTACAATGGAGAGCTGGTAGTGTGTTCTATCTGATATTCGCTGACAAAATGCTTGAATTCCGCCGAGCTGTACTGAGGTCCATTATCGGTTGCTAGCTGTGAGGGGATCCCATATTCAGCAGAGATGCTCTTCATGTGGTTAATGATTGCTGCTGAAGTGGCACTTGTGAGTTTTCTGATTACAGGAAATCTGCTGTATTGGTCTGCTAGCAGCAAATATTGCTGGCCCTTGTATTCAAAAAGATCTGAGCTGAGCCTTTCCCACGGCCGGTGTGGGGCCTCTGGCTGTAGTATCGGTTCTTTCTGGGCCTTCCTCTGGTACTTTTGACAGGGCACACACTGGTCAACTTGATTGATGATGTCTCTTGTTATTCCTGGCCAGAAGACAGAGGTCCGGGCACGTAGAAGACATTTTTCTTGCCCTAGATGACCTTGGTGTATGATCTCTAACATTTCGGCTCTGAGCGGGGGTGGTATCAGGATGCGTTCTCCTTTCAATAATAACCCATCTTCGATGGTCAATTCTTCTCTGAAATTCCAGTATTCATGGAGCACTTCGTGGCATTGCTCTCTTTCTTGGGGCCATCCTTCAAAAATGACCTCTCTCAGCAAGGACAATGTAGGGTCTCTTGTTGTCTCATCTCGGATCCTTTGAAGTCTTGTTGGAGATGCAGGGAGGTTTTGTGTGACATGGTGCACACATATGTCTGGAATTTGGTCGCTCTCAGGATGCTGTTGCGGGCTGACTCTGGAGAGGGCATCAGCTATGGGCACATCACTACCTTTAACATACTTCACAGATATGTCGTACTTGAGGGCTCTTAGCAGGAATCTCTGGAGCCTAGGTGGGCAGCTGTACAGTTGCTACTTGAAAATGTATTCCAATGGTTTGTGGTCAGTATGTACTGTGCAATGCTTGCCATAAATGAAGTAGTAAAACCTCTCCAGGCCCCATACAACAGCAAGCATTTCTCTTTCAATGTTACTGTAATTCTTTTCTGTATCCGAAAGTGCCTTTGATGCATAGCAAACGGGGTGCCCTTGTTGGAGTAAGACAGCTCCAAGTCCTTTTTGGGAAGCATCAGTTTGGATGACGGTTTCAGAGTGTGGGTCAAAATAATGCAGTGTCCCCATGGATGTAATCTCTTCTTTGACTTGGAGGAATGCTTGATCGTGTTCAGGTCCCCATGTGTATTCTATGTCTTTTTTGGTCAGCTCACGCAGTGGTGTGGTGATGCTTGCCAAACGACTGGAATATCTTGTAAGATAATTGACAAGTCCCAAGAAGCTTTGGAGGTCACTGCGGTTTGTAGGGGGGTCATGTCTTGAATTGCAGATATTTTCTTGTCATCTGGTCTGATCCAACTGGGGTCCACTTGTGTCCAAAGAAGCTGATTTCTTGACACTTTAGCTGCACTTTGTCCTTGTTGAACTTAACTCCTTTCTCCAAAGCTCTGTTCATCAGGTTAGACAAGTTGTTGTCATGCTCTTCTTCTGTAGACCCATACACTAGAATGTCGTCAGCAATGCCTGTGACCCCTTTCAGACCATCAAGAGCAGAATCCAAGTGTCTTTGGAACACATCTTGTGAGACTACGAGGCCAAAAGGGAGTCGATTGAAGCGAAACCTTCCAAAGGGGGTGTTGAAGGTAGTTAAATAAGAGCTGGGTTTGTCTAAGGGTACATGCCAGTATCCCTTTTTCGCATCCACTACACTCAGAAATTTGGCATTGCGGAGCTGTGTGACTACTTCGTCAATCGTTTTGGTGTAGTAGTGTTCGCGCTTGATTGCCTTATTCAGGTCACGCGGGTCAAGGCAAATTCTGATCTTTGTAACTTCTCCCTTGTCATTGGTTGTTTCAGAGAGGACAATACTGTTCACCCAATCAGCTGGTTCAGTTACTGGTGTGAGTACACCAAGTTCTACTAGACTGTTAAGTTCCTTTTTGTACATGTCTTGTAGGTGGACTGGCACAGTACGAGGTGCGTGAATGACAGGTTCGGCATCAGGGTCCAGTGTGATGTGGTAGGGCTTCATGTTGAAGCTGCCTAGGCCTTCAAAGCAGTCGCTGAAATCTCTGAGGAGGCTTTCCTTGTCTAGTGGGGTCCCTGCTGGAGGTTCTTGGGGATTATTCCTCTTGGAATCGTCTTCTTGTTGAAGTCGGGAAGGTGTTTCCATTTGGTGGCAGGATACCTTGTCTTGTTTGAGGGTTTCCAAGCTGCAGTTGAACTTAACCAGGCCAAGTTCCTCACACGCTCTACAGCCGAGCATTGCCGGTCCTTGCACTTCAGTGACGTTGAAAACTACTTCTTTAATGCCTCCATGTTGATGGACATACAATGGGCAGTTGCCAAGGTTCTTTACATTATGACCTCCATATGCAGTTATCTTGAATTTTGCAGGGCTGAGGTGTATCTTGTAGGGACTGGGGTCTTGTTTGGAAATGACATTAACCTCAGCGCCAGTGTCAATTTTGCAGATGAGTGGCATGGTTTGTGTATGGGAAGGGCTCACTGAGACTCGAATTTCAGTCATCACCTTGGTTCGGTTATCTTCTCCTTCAATGAAAACGTAAAGCTTGTGGGATGTGGCTGGAGTGACAAGGATACTTCACAAATTAATGTGATCAAGTAAGCTGAAGCCACTCAAAAGGCACTAAGGCCGCAAGGTAGCGGGCATTACCCCTTAAATCTACCAAAGCAAATCTACCACATCCCACAAGCTTTACGTTTTCATTGCTTGTTTTATTGATATGTGGGTACTTGAGCCTGAGCATTAGCTATGCCATGCTGACGAGGCCAAACAAGGCCGAAACAGCTGTCCATGGTTGCTAATGCTTGGGCTCAATCTTTGCTTTGGTATATTTAAGGGGTAATGCCCGCTACCTTGTGGCCTTAGTGCCTTTTGAGTGGCTTCAGCTTACTTGATCACATTAATTTGTGAAGTATCCTTGTCACTCCAGCCACATCCCACAAGCTTTACGTTTTCATTGCTTGTTTTATTGATATGTGGGTACTTGAGCCTGAGCATTAGCTATGCCATGCTGACGAGGCCAAACAAGGGCGAAACAGCTGTCCATGGCTGCTAATGCTTGGGCTCAATCTTTGCTTTGGTAGATTTAAGGGGTAATGCCCGCTACCTTGTGGCCTTAGTGCCTTTTGAGTGGCTTCAGCTTACTTGATCACATTAATTTGTGAAGTATCCTTGTCACTCCAGCCACATCCCACAAGCTTTACGTTTTCATTGCTTGTTTTATTGATATGTGGGTACTTAATAATAATCTTTAATAATAATAATAATCTTTTATTAGGAGGCTTCCATCACAAAACGTGGTTTTCAGAAAGGTCCTATAAAGATTAATATACAAAAGGTTGAGAAGTACTATATATAAGCAAACTGGTAAAAACTACAATTAAAACTAGAAGCTAAAACTACAAATATATTATCGATGGGGTTAAAAACTTTAAATTGATAAAAAACTGATTAAAACAAAGAAGCTAAAACTACAAAAATTCTTACCGATAGGGTTAATTAAAAAATCTGGCAAACACGTTTCGCTTAAACGTAGCAATATTCGGTGCATTTCTGGTCTCTCTCTCTCTAATTTATTCCAGTCTTTTAGAGAGTGATGGCAAACTCTCTGCTTTCCCCAATTTCTGGTCACACGGGGTAGTCTGAGCATGTCTTTGTTCCTTGTATTATGATTATGAATGTCGCTATTTGTTAGTAAATTCATAGAGTGGTCCATAAGTCCATTAATGCACTTGTAAATATATATACAACGATGGTAGAATCTACTAGAGCCTGAGCATTAGCTATGCCATGCTGACGAGGCCAAACAAGGCCGAAACAGCTGTCCATGGCTGCTAATGCTTGGGCTCAATCTTTGCTTTGGTAGATTTAAGGGGTAATGCCCGCTACCTTGTGGCCTTAGTGCCTTTTGAGTGGCTTCAGCTATCTTCTCCTTCGATTGTGGCGATGTGGGAGGTGTTGGGTATGTATATTGTGGGTGGGCCTTGTTGGGCTTCCAGTGTTCCTAGAAAGATGGTATCACTTTCAGACTGATCTTTTTGTATTTCCATGACATTCGACCTATCTCTTGATTTGCATAATTTACTGAAGTGGCCTCGTTTGTGGCAGTTGTGGCATTCCACTCCACTTGCTGGGCACTTTTGTCCTCTGGGATGGGGGGTATCTCCGCATCTGAAGCACTGTCTTATATTGCTGTCAAATTTTTTGTAGGCTTTGCCACCATAGCTTCCAGGGTTGGCAGAACTTCCTGTTTTGTTCTGCTGCCTTACTGCATCAACTTGGTTCTCTGCTTGGCTGGGGTTTGGAGGATTATTCATTGCTTTCAGTTGCATGCGAGTGGCTTCGTCCGTGTGGGCAATTTCCTGTGCTTTTGTGAGGGTTAGTTCGTTGCCTTTTGCGATGCACTTTCTTCTTACTTCCTCTGAGTCGATTCCAAAGGCCAGTGTATCACGCATTAGCTCGTCGTGCAGGTTTTCAGGGTAACCAGAACTCTGTATGAGTAGCTTTGCCTCTGTTAAGAAGGCATCAAGGGAACGATTATTCTGTTTCAGACTTCGCAGATAGTATCTGTTCAAGATGTGGTTTGCTTGAGGTCTGACATGACTCTCAGATCTGGTCCAGTACTCATTCAGGTCTTTTCGCTGGTCATCTGTTAGCGCCCACGTGTTGAACAGGTCTAGGCCGTAATTACCCGACCATAGTAACACATACTTGCATTTTTGGTCTTCATCTCGTCGTTTGAGTGGACCTTCAAACAGCAGCTCGCATTTCTGGCGAAAACGCTTGAATCTTCTGAGCAGATCTGGGCCGGGGGTCCAATCCATTTTAGGGACTTCGAATCCAATTAGGTCACTCATCCTGCCACAATGTTTACAGTAAACGGGTGAGTTGAATTTGATCGCGGGTCGGCGAAGTAGCGAAACGTTTAGGTCAACACTGTTAGTCGTGTATACCAGTCTTCCGGTCTTCTAAATTTGCTGGAGAAGTTCCCACTTCTGACATCCATGTAACATAACTGTTTTTTTTTATTCTTTACGGTTCTCCAGAACATTGACATGAACTTCTCGTTCAAGATGGCGGGAACACATGCCAAAGTCCCATCATGTCTTTTGGGGTTAAATAGGACTTCGTTTACTAGTCATGTAATGTGACAGGCGTTAACATGGATGTTGATGAAATAAGAAGTGATTTGATGGATAAATTAAAAAGGGAAAATAAGGTATACACAAACACTCGGACAGTCAAATGCAACACGGCTGCATGTCAGGATGAGGACGAACTGTTTGGTGTTTGACCAATAATTTTTATACTCCAAATTTAAATTTAAACACTTTACAATTTGCATTTTTCTCATCTTCCCTTAAAACACTCCTCCCCCCCGCCCCTTTTCTCCTTCTTCATAAACACTCTAAAAATCACCCCAAAATTCTGAGATACCGAGTAAAAACCCGCGTGTAAGAACCTAGCGGTTTAAGAACCTGCTGGCAGAGATTTCCCATTTTTATACCCCAAAATATAAGAACCTGTTTAGCCAAGCCTTATTTATTAAGTTCTTATGTGTGAGTTATGGGATGTTTTCTGAAAAGATACTTTGTTTATAGTGTATGTATTTGTTTAGCTAGTCTTGCACAAGACTCATGACAAGACAGTTATAAATAAATGTTGTATCATAAAGGACCAAACCTTTTTTTCTGCTTGTACAGGAATGATTTCTACTGAAAACTTAAGAACCTAATTAAGAACCTACCTTAGCCTAAATTGCCAATAACTACCCCCAAATATAAGAGCCTGTTTTGCCAAACTTGGAAAAATGTAGGTTCTTACACGCGGGTTTTTACTGTATTTATGGGGCTATGCACTACCAAACTATGATTGCTTTTTTGGATTGCATGAAATCTCGAGAAGATAATAAGGAGAAAAGGTCAGAAAGGGACAAAACGTAGGATTTAGTTATAAAACACTCCCCCTTAAAGGAAAATGAATCGCAGACACTTCTGCAATATCGAGGCCTCATTACCAAGCTCAAGGCCTGGGTTTTCAGAATCACGACTTTCGGGATCGAGAGGGTCTGGGAGTAGGTCTGGAAATTTGCATAGCAACATGGCGGCAAAGAAGAAATGTGTGTCTATGGTAGTTTCGTCTCCACCACGAAATAAAAGTGATGAAGCCTGTTGAAAGTGATACAGCTATCCACAGATTTTAACGTAATGGCAAGAGCTGGAGGTAAGTTGTAGTACTTAGAAGAAAAACCTTTTTTTGCAGATATTCTGTTTCTGTTTACTGATAATTGATTAAGCTTAAGCTTAATTTAAGTAAGAGTTACAAAATAAATAAAAAAAATTATACATAAACACACATTTTATTTTAATAGCCCACATTTAAGCTGAAATACTCTTTATGAGGAAAAAAGCTTTGGAATACACCAGCGCCCTCTCTCCTTGCGTAGAAAAAAAAAAAAAGTCAGTGAATGCATTTAAATATGCTTAAGTAGCTTGATGTAAGCTTAAAGTGTACAATATGTGAATTTATTACCAACATAGCATTTGCGAAGTCTCAAGTAAGGTGACATGTAAGCTTATTGTTTCTAGAGACATCCACATGCTTGACTACTTATATGCTGAAGAGTAGAACTGGGGAATTTGACCTTGAGAGCATCAGTTTTTTGGATTTGAGTGGAATGGGTAGGTTGAGATATACTAATAACATTTCATACTCTGTACTGTATGTTCCATGGCTCCGGCAAAGCCACACGCATTCTCTCTTCCTTTGTTATTGCTACTACGTTAGTTTTGAGTATAGGGTGCCTGTGCACTAGGCGTCAGTTTGCTTGCTGTGTGCTTAACAGAACTTTACTGTCCCAAAAAAGGTTGGACCTAGATGTTTAAGAGTTTATTTGAGTTCAGTTTTTGGAGGCTTATTGTAAGGTTGTTACAGTGATCGCATAGTAATTACAGACCTAAATGTTACAGAAGTTCCAGGGCGGTCACTGTGAACACAGTCGTGACAGTAATAAAGGTTAAAAAGTCTTGATTTAGCCGAGTGTCCTAGTCTAACGGAACAGCTTCTTCATCCACAGCTGCATCCTTCTACCAAAGCTAGACATTAATAAATTTCCCTTCGGTAGGAGGGGTCGGTACAAAACGTGGACCCCCCTTCTGGACCCCCTTCTGGACCCCCATCTGGACCCCTTCTGGACCCCCTTCTGGACCCCTCAATTTTTCTGTTGAAAAATAATAAAATGATATTTAACAGTCGTCGCTTAGGATTTCAACTTCGGCCGGTTCGTTGATAGTTACAGACAGTATTACAGTAATCGCGAACATTACCACAGCCAGTTGCCATTTTCATCCCGAGAAAGACTTGCTTTGAATTTCACTGAATTTGTGTTGCTGTTACCAAATACTTTAGAATTTTCTCGCAAAGGTTAGATAAACATCAAATATGCAAATTACTGTTCGGCTTTCAACTGGGTTTCGAGGAATGTGAACCGAGCTCAAAAACCATCTTTTTTTTCTGTTTGGATTAGAATAAGCACTGCTAGTTAATGTTATCACTGCAGCAAAAAGGTGAGCAATGTTTTCTTCCACGCTGGCAAAATATAGTCGAAAGCCGCTGAATGATGATGGCATGAAATATGATCACTCTGCCTAGCACGTGACATAAATCTGCCACTGATAATAATTTTCACATTCTCCGAAAGCCAGTTGAAAGCTGAACAGTAATTTGCATATTAAACGTTTATTTAACCTTTGCGAGAAAATTCTAAAGTATTTGGTAACAACAACAAAAGTCAGCAACGCAAATTCAACGAAATTCAAAGCAAGTCTTTCACGGGATGAAAATGGCAACTGGCTGTGGTAATGTTCGCAATTACTGTAATACTGTCTGTAACTATCAACAAACCGGCCGAAGTTGAAATCCAAAGCGAAGACTGTTAAATATCATTTTATTATTTTTCAACAGAAAAATCGAGGGGTCCAGAAGGGGGTCCAGAAGGGGGGTCCATGTTTTGTACCAACCCCGGTAGGAGGACATTTAAAAATGCCATAAAGCCAAAAAGCAGGGAAGGGTACCAATTCTCGCTTTCTTGCTGATACCAATACTTGATCAAGATCTGATTGTAGCACTCTTGTTGAATTGGTACTTTATTGTTTTGATTGATACTCATTGTTGGATCTATTCATGCTCTGAGGGGACAGTTAGGGCATTTGTGGTAGTTCTTAACATGCAACAAAATTAATACCCCTGGCCTCACTAATGGGTTTCATCAAGCAATGATCCAATTAGTCAACTGATTCTCTACTGACCACCTTACTGTACTGAACCCCCTTTAAAATTTGCTGGAAAAAGTAAAACTAAAACAAATGCATTGAGGTTGAATTAATTTTTTGGATAAATTCTGGCTTACCTAAATTTCAAATATGGCAGATTTACATCCTCTGCCTACTTTCTGACTCTTTTCATTGCTAGTACCCCAGTTCTTTTCTCCGATAAACATTCTCAAAATAAATTGAAGCATCATCAAGTATGTTATCCATTTCCTCTAAAAACCATGACAGCAACAAAGAAACAAACAAACAAAAACTGTTGGAAGATAAACACAAGCAAGTGACGCAGCAACTAGAAGTTGTTCTATCTGGAACTGAGCATGCCGGTACCCAGTTATTTATTTCTAAATTGACGTTCTCATATCATAATGATAAATATGCAGTGGACATGCAACGTTTGACTAAAAATCTACCTATGTACTATAATTTATGGTCAGTTTTATTTCAGAGGAATGACATTGCATACATTGACCACTTAAATGAGGTTTTCTAAAATGTAGTATATTAATTACATAACTAAAGGTAAATTGGAACTTTAGCATGTATACAGTATATTGTATCAGTTAACAACAACAGTAACACAAAATGTGGGAAAACATCAAGTAATATTGCATGTTCAAGGAAGTTTGTGCCTATAATTCTAATGTTAGAAAGGGCAATCATCTCTGTTGTAAACCACATTAATAACAGTCAGTTTTTTCCATTCAATATGAACCACTCTTACGCTGATTATAGTGTTTGAATTAAGCTGTTGAAAGTAACTGGATGTGGTTTGCGAATCATGGTGTCAAAATATCACATGATAATCAAGCCTAATTGACAACATGATCGCTTATAAAGGTGAAATACAATAAAATTAGCCAACTGGAAATTTTGAATGGTGACCCCGTCTGCTTAATAAAGGTTAAGTTTGCAGTTAATAAGGGGACCATAAATAACTGTAAATAAGGGGTCCATTTAATAGAGGGTTAATGTGACTGCTTAATAGAAGTTTGACTGTAGTTGACTAAGTCCCATCAAAAAGCCAGTCTGAGGCTTGTCATTGTACATGCAGTAGGTCAGAGACGTTTTGCTCAATTATGCATATACCATTTTATTTTGAAGGTTTACGTGATATCAGCTGCATCAGTGACTGTATGGGACTTCTGCACCTGGATCTCGCCAATAACAATCTCTTCAGCCTGGATGGTTTAAGTAGGTCAATTTTGATGACTGTTGCATACAAGAAAAAGTGACTTGAGGGGTGGATACAAGGAATGCATTCATCATCCAGGCAATTGACCCTGGCTCACAAAACACTAGCCTGGGCCTATGACACTTTTTTTTTTTTGTATTTATTTATTACTTATTTATAATTTATTTACATTGTGTTTATCCCAACAGCTGAAATTTAATAAGTTCATTAGTGGGGGCTTACACCTTAATTCTAACTACAAAAACAAATGTGACATGTTGCTCAATTCATTGGGCCCAATCAGTATACAGAGCCATCTTGTTTTGCCTTTCAGTCACCACTTGTGTCATTTTGTGAGTCTTTTGGCATGTAATTATCATGAGGCAGATTAGCCATACTTGTTTACAAATACGAATCTAGGATATCATTATTTCAAGTCCACCTTGTTTGTTGGAGATTTCACATACAATTTCACCTACATTTTTAGGCCAATAGAAAGCTAAATGAAAAACATTCTTCTTGAAGGTGAAAATTACTTAAATGAATTAATTCACCTGGTGGATTTCACTCCTGCATGGTAGCAGGAGCATTCAAAGCTGGCAACAAATCGCCACCAGTACTTTGTCACAATTTACCTCTTACTGCCACCTGCTTTGTCCATATTTCCACTCACATTGTTAAAAAAAAATTCAGCAGATCGCTGCCTACTTTAGTTAGCTCAAGGCTATTTGAAAACTTATTGAAATCCCTATAAACATACAGCATGGTATATTATTATTTAATAAGGTGACCTGAAGCTTCTTGGGACCTTGAACATTTCCTGTAACAAGCTGTCTTCACTTGGTAAGTAACATTTTGATAATTGCTTTAACCCACTTTTCACCACTAGTTTTGATACAGTATTATTGTGATGGAAAAAGTTTGACCTGAACATTAGAGTTAATTTTTGGTAAGAAATAAGTGTCAGTAGGAAGGCCACTTTTTTCCTTGCTTTGCAACTCTGGTCAGAATCGTTCCATCTTTACGCTTCTAAAGGCATGATTTGAAAGATCCACATAGACTGTTGGTCAATAAAACACCAAAATATGCCACCAGAAGCCAGTTGGTCCCTAATGAATCACTCCACCCAACCCATTCAGCTGTTGATGTACAGTTAGCACCAAAAACAAATAGGGGGGGGGGGGGGGGGGGGGGGAAGGAAATAACAAGAAATTTAAGTTTTCATTTCTGTTGCCGGATTCTCAAAAGTTACATGCAACAGCTCTTACATCTAAAAACCTAAAGCAAACAAAATTGACACACTACAACTTCGATACTGTTAAGTGCATAGCCTTGTACAAAATAATAACTGGTAATGTTATAAGACTATAATTTAACTTTTTTATTTTGTTGGCAGATGGAATTGAGGAGCTTTCAAATCTTTCATCTTTAAACGTTGCTGGCAACATGCTAAGAAGGTACTGTGATGTGAGTACTGGTCTGGGAATTGTACATGTAAATGCAACCAACTTATACAACATGAATGATAAGAACAATTTGGGATCTAATGCTCCGGGTCATCCAGGTGGATTATTTCAAAACCCTCTCTGGGAAAGAGAGCACTTTAACTTGTAGAGTTGCTTCTCCTAACTTGTGTAACAGCCTTCCCTTAGCTATCAACTGTTTAGCTCAAATTTTTTCAGTGATATATTTTAAACTCGTTACTAAAAGAAATTAGTTGATGTACTTGCTATGGAATTTGTAATGTGTTAAATACTTAATGACCATTTTGAGTTAGTATGCCATAGGTGATAGGTTAATTATGTTTACTTATTATTTATTTAGTAATAATGATAAGTGGAGTCCTGAATTTAGTCTATATTTTATAATCATATGGGATTGAGTGATTTACAAAATCGGATGACAGTGAAGTGGGAGTCTGGTTTGTTAATCATGAGTATGATATTACAGACAGAATTGGACGACACAAGGTCCAGTTACCAATTAATCAAAACTATGACAAAATTTGAGAAACAAACTTAAACCATCGTTTGAGTGTTTAACAGTTACACATTGTTATGACTTCTGACAAAAACAAAATGCACGACAACAGTGCATGCAAACTGACGCATACTGTCCAATTACACAGGCATTACACATAAACTATCCTATTACACTGTTCAATTACAAGCATGGTCACATACACTGTCCTATTAGTGCTGAAATCAGGCTGCTGATAACCAATTGCATTCCAGAATTTTGTTATAGTTTTAATTAATGTCATATAATTGTATTTGTCCTTTGTGAGATTTCTTATGATAATTTATTTTTCTTTCATGGACCTTATGCGTGAGCACATACTTGCAAAATTATGTTAAAGTTCCAGCCTATTTTTACTGACTGCTGAAAAACTTTTGTATTAATCTTTTTTTTGCAGTGTTGACAGCCTGTCATGTTTGACCAAACTGGAAAACTTAAAATCATTGAGACTTCAGGACTCTATTCAAAATTTGTCCAACCCTGGTAACTGGTCTTTATAACCATTAATCAATTCATTATATTATTTTTAGTATTGTTTTCACTTTAGGCTGTTAACAATCTCCTACTTTATGGGATTGTACCAACACTCATATGTTTCAACTGAACTGCTATTATCTTGGTTTGTAATGGCAAGTATAACCAGAGAGAGTGCTTAAATTAGATTTAATTTACCTTGCCCAGGGGTCAGGGTTGTCATCAGTAACACCTGTTACAACTGAGCTCAGTCAATATTAGGGTGATGGATACATAGTGTAAATACCCAGTAAGAATGTTCAGAGAGCAAGATCAGATGTCATGGGTGACAAATATCATTTTACACCTGCTTCAAAACTTAATGACAGCCTTGGGGTCCCCTCTTTGGTTTAGACACTTTTCCGAGGTTGCACTTGCCATAACAAACCAAAATGGTGGCATGGGAGTTCAATGGAGGCAATATAGTTAAGAGGCACATGAGAAAAACAGGGGACTGTAAACAGTCAGTGGCTTCATAGCTCAGTTGGTTAGAGCATCGCACCAGTAATCGCGAGGTCACGGGTTCAAACCCCGTTGAAGTCCTGAATTTTTTTCAGGCTTCTTTTCGCAATTGCGTAAATTGTGTTCACAACTGCGAGGATCATTCTTCATTTGAGTCTATTTTCAGTTGATTGTTGGTAGTTATTTGCATTCAATTTGGTTTGTCTTGACTACGTGTACCACAAGTAATTTCTGTACTTTAGGTACTTTTAAGTCTGGTTATTGGTAAGCCAACTAGGGTGACAGTGCTTGCATTGTAACATTCAGTCTTAGCTGTACAAAGTGTACATTGTCTAGTTAATTACGGCCCCCTCTTTAGTTGAAAATCTTGTTTAAAGAATGTTAATTGTCCTTCGGTCAAACCCTTTGGTTAACACTTAAGAGACATTGTACTTAGGAGTGTCGGTATGTTCTTGGTCCGGGTGACATCTAGCCCTGCATCCAACATACTGTTAATTTACAAAATGTAACAAACGTTAGAAATGATAAAAAAAAAAGGTTTAAAAAATTAATGGGACAGGGTGTGTTCTTGTACATTATTTTTCATGTTTTTCACGACTTTCAATTGATAGAAAAACAGGATATTTACTGGAGTCACACATGTAGTTGGAATTGCTGGCTATTTGTTGTTGTTGTTGCTGTCAATCCTTATAGCTATTCCAAATTACCTACTCAGGTATTGTTGGCATCACTTAAATCTAACTCTCGTCTCTGACCTACATTTATTCATTTATTCATTTTTTTTAGTTTGTGTGTCTGAAGAACATTACAAGAAAGCTATATGCAACCTACTGCCAAAGCTCAATACGCTTGATGGTGAGTTTGCAAAGGTTTTGCATACCTACCTCTGTATACTGTAGCCTTACAAGATGGTATTAGCTTAAAGCTATTAAAAGATGTTGCCAAAATTATTGTTATATGCCGTTAGTATGGTAACCTGTTATGACCAGGTAACCGCAGACAACTTTCATTATGTTGTCATTTGACTACAACCACCAAAATTCCCTTTGGTTTTCCTTTCTTTTTAAAATTTTGTAATCCCAGCTGCAGGGGTAAAACTGACAATAAATTATCTCTAATAAGCATGAGAAAAGCGAAATCTGAAGGATTCTGGCAGCAGTTGTAGCCAAATGGCGTCATCATGGTAAGGTCTTATTGCCAGAACTTTTGAACCAATTATTAACTGTATGTTTACAGTAAATTAGTTCCTGAAGTTTGTCCACAATAATTTCTTTACATATTCACCAAGCTGGAGTAATTGCAAAAGAGTAATAGTAACACATAAATGGGAGCATATAATGTTATTTAGAATTGACGCTTTCCTTGTTCGAGTCTCCTACATTGATGACCGCTATTCAAACGAATGTGATCTCAGTTTGAGCAATACAGCTGTATGTTTGCCTTTCATCTTAGTGGTTGTCATGGTGATTGTCGTCATAGTGATTGTCCTTATTTCAGGTGAAAGAGTCAGTGGAAAGGGAGCTGACTTGTATGAAATGTGCGATGAGCTAGACGCCATTCTCAGAGGTTGGTGAATCTTTAATGACTTCCAAAACGCATGCTTTCACTCGTAAAACTCATTAACAGTTTAACGCTACCGGTACCTGGCCAAAGACTGGCAAAGTGTGTGTGTGTGTGTTTTTTTTTAACTTAACATTCACGCTGTCACTCGTAAAGTTCATTAACAGTTCAACTCGACCTGGTCTGTATTGAAATCATTGTTAGAGTTCGGAATTAAGTGATTTATTTGTAAAGAGGTGACTGTCCGTACTTTTAACGAACCCAGGATTGGCCTTGACTCGGCCTTGAAATTTTGACAACTATACTACCCTAAAATCCTTGGCAAAAAGGCTTCATACAAATCGGCCTTGATGATTTGACAAGTTCCAAACTAACCTAGAATTCTTTGCTACTCACGCTTCAAAAGCCCCGGCTAAACGGGAAATGTTGGTGACCAAACGTCATCAAACATTGTTTGGAAACTAAACATTTTACCATTTGGCCACCTTGCCTGGTCCTGTTTGATCGTCTCTGGTAACCAGTGTTTGATATTAACCGTTTGGTCAGGGCTTCAAACATCAACATTTGTGGACACCAAACAATGTTTGAAGATGTTTGGTCACCAAATATTCCTCGTTTAGCCAGTGCTAAGGAACTCGGTCTTTATGTTTTGAGAATCTGTACGAGCACTTGCAACTTTATCTCACCTCCATGTACAGTACAATTTAATGTAATCAGCTGACAATATGATCCTCAGTTGTATGCTTTCATTACTGATAAAGAAAATTGTTTATAAAAATGGTATAAATTCTTTACTTGACTGGTTGATTAATTGATTGAGTGATTGATCGATCAATTCATAAATAATGCACTTGTAATTGACTGAACGATTTTCCTGCAGACAATGACTTGGATTCAGCGCATTCAGTTGCCCTCAAGACCACACCGTGGAATACGGGTTAACGCAAGTTAATTTTTATTAATTTTAGTTGTATGTACTCTGTTCCTTTGATTCTTCGTCTTATTTGTTTATTTATTTATCTATTTATTTATTTATTTATTTACTTATTTATTTATTTAGCCTGAACGCACGCTCTCGGGTTAAAGGAAATTATTACCTCCATTTTTTCCATATTTTTTTCTTTTCTTGACTTAAACGTTAATTTTACTCACTTAGTTCCTAGGGAAATTCGCTGACATTGCACAAGTAGAGTTGGAATAATCGTGAAGTAGTTACAATAACGTGGGTTTATATTTCGAAGTGATGTTTTGTGTCGCCGTTGTCGTAGTTGTTAGCATGTACATACATGTAACTCATGGCACGTTTCGTTTCTTATGAAAAAGCTATTGATACTCTCTTATTCCTGGTATAACGTTAATTCTCACAGAAAAGCTGCTAACATCCGCCAAGTCCCTGGATAGAAGCATAGAAGAAGCCGAAAAGGGATTTAGAGGTCAGTTCTGTTTTTTAAAGGGTGCAAAACTATTTAATATGTTTTTTTTTGTCTGCCGGGAAAGTGGAAAATGGTACCTTGCTTTGCCGGAAAACGTACTGCAAATACTTGGTAGGATATTCAGAGGTTAGCGCCTCTCTGCTATCGGACGCACGATAAAAGATTCAAAGCTTCGGCTGCGCGTTGTTATGTTTCTTTCCTAGCGAACAAGTTCAATCTTCACTCAGGTATATCAGTGGGTAAAGGCGGCGTACTTCTGGCGGGGGTGGCCCTGCGATGGACTTGTTTGTATCCCATATAAGGGGAGTATTATTACTCAGTCACTTCGTGTTGGGTATTCTGGGATGGGCAACTATTCCATTCAAAAGGAGTAGCATTAATCCTGGTCATGTTACAGTGTTTGCTGGATATCTTGCGATGGACTGGCATCCCATCCAAGGAGATGGTCATTTCATGCTGGCTGTCCTGTGATGGACTCGCAGCCCATCCAAGGGGAGTGGTATTACTCCCGTTCACTTCCTGTTGAGTATCCTGTGATGGTATAGTACCCCTTCTAAGGGGAGTGGTATTACTCGTAGTGATTTCGTGCTGGGTATCCTGTGATGGACTGGCATCCTGCCAAGTGGAAAATGGTATCAATGCTAGTCGCTTCTTGCTGGGTATGCTGTGGTGTACTGGTATTCTGTGTTCCATCAGGAGGAATACCCCTAGTTCCTTTTGCTTAGACTTTAGAAAGAGGATGTGAAACAGGAAACCCTTTCTGATTGCTGCGACACTGCCGGCCGTCATCTCTATTTGTTCAGCATTTGTTATTTGCTAAATGGGTCTTTCGAGGTCGTAAGAAAATGAATACACATAAATCGCTTAATGTGAGTTTGAAATGAGTAATACAGCAAAGATATCTAACTGGGGACACCATCCAGATTGAATTGAATTTTGGCAATTTTGGTGTGATTGTTCACTTAGTTCCATAATTAATTTGCGTTTTCAGATGTGATGTTTCAATGCAAGAAGATTAACGACGATGCCGATCAGGCCATCCATAACGCTAGAAAAGCCTTATGGAACTCATGACTTCCCAATGCGATGCTACATCTAGACTTTGCTTTGGATATTTTGCTGTATAAAAGTAATATAGTCGTCGCTTTTGAAGATCTTTTTGCTTTCCTCTAGTTAGCAGCTTTTTTCTGACCACTACCATGTATGTAGTGCTGTAGAGAGTTTCTGATTTCAAAGTTGATGTGCTTTCTTAGCACGACACCTGTTTAATGGCAGAAACAGGTTCGGTTTTTGGACTTATGAGAAATGCAGACGGGTTTCCTTAGGTCGTAATGATAACCCTAAAAACGTTATGTGTACGGGTGTTGACGGGTTCGTGATCTGCTGGAGTCCAGGATAGTCAAGCGGCTATCGACAGTGAAGTTGATGATTACTTGTGCTTCTATCTTCGCCTTTAAAGGTTGCAGTGGCGAAGGGGAAACTGTTTTCTATTTACGAAGCGTCGTTGAAAAGAATGGTCACTTCTCGGCAAATTATGTTTTTAAATTACAAAATATGAAATAAAATTGAAGAGTTAGATGGTTTTAACCAAGGAGTCATATCATAACTTGATTGAGTACGATTGTCCGGGTAGTGTCCTAAAATAACTGTTTGACACTAGCCGATGATTTGATAACCGTGTGGAAGTCATCATGAGTGAGTTGTCTAACATCAGTAGATGGTATAAACTCTCTGGCTATTAACCTGATTGGTCAACGAATGATGTGGTTACACGAAGTCGTGATTGTATTAGCCGTCTCTCAGAAAAGACAATTTTCTCTTTTTCTATTTTAAACAGCGTTCCCATATCCCGGGTTGACTCGTGCACGCACAAAACCCGCGCGTGTCAAGGTTATTGCATGTAATTTGCGCGCGCGGGAAAATTAAAAAAAATGTTGACGCGCGATGCAAAAGTGCGCGAGGAAACCGTTCACTTGCGCGTGTACTTACCACAGGCTTCCCAAGCTCAACAATGGTGACGCGTAAACATGTTGTGTTACTGACTGTAATAAAAAGTTTTAATTTGTACGGGAAACAAACAGGAAATATCACACTTTCTTAATAAAATCAACTTACCTCGATACAATGCTGTACTCTTTACTGTCTGGTAGTTTTTAGGCTGGTTTTTAGCGATTTTAGCCGGATTTTCGCCGTTCGGGTTTCCTAACGATGATAAATATGCAAGGCAGTACACAGTCTTCCAGACTGTCAGCCGCTCGGAGCGAAGAAAACAAACACTTAAAATAGACCCACTTGCCCATTTTCCCCAAACGATCAGAGAAGAGATGTAAACGCTTCCTATCAGCCCAATCTCAAGCCAAAACTACCACCACAGCTCTTGCTACAAATGTTTTTTGCCGGGCTACCTCGCCCGATCAAGTTTGTCAACATGCTCGGACAGACCGCCATGGACACATCAAACTTTCCAATTGCATGCTGGGTTTTAAAACTATCCCGGCAGGGACGTAGGCGGGCAATTGTCGACAGACAAATCAATTTGCTCCAGGGGTCCACACGTGGGATTTTGTCAAGGTCAAGGGCGTATTGTGAGACCAATCGTAATCGTCGCCGCTAGACGTGCTGTCAAACTTTATTTGTTTACTTATTTATTTTCAACTCTGAGAAAACCCATTTGATTTCACTAACTGCTACTAAATAACATCTGCGACGGAAGACGCTGATTAGAAGCATAATGAAAGGGAAATGAAGATGATTTCTTCTTGATCAAGATGTGAGTGTGATGAATAAGTGACAATTTTTTACTTTTTACTTCATATAATGGTGATTGTTCTTTTTCCTGTAATAACTTGCATTGAATTGGCTTTCAGGATTCAACTAAACAGTGATCAGGAAGAAATTGTAAAATTCGCGGCTCAACGACACAATCTACTTATTACTGGTCAAGCCTGGGTGGGAAGCCTGTGTACTTACCAACGATTTTTCGGTCACAATCGACGTTCATTCGCTTCAAGAAAAACTTTCGGGACTTTCAGAGCGTTTCAGAGACGTGTCATGGACGTTGTTCCAGATGAAATTATTGCACAGATACTATCCTACCTTCATCCTATCTACGAAAACCTTTCTACATATTCCCTGATATGTCGACGGTGGGAGCGCATCATTCAAACCACTGGACTTCTATGGAAACACATCCATTTACACGACGACCGAGACGCCCGGGAGGCATTGGAGGATGATTATGCAAGTATATTGTCCAACTGTTTAAAAAGATACAGTCATTTTATCCAATGTGTTAGAGCTGAGGATCAAGAGTTTTTTACTCGTCCTGAGCTTAGGCGGCTTCTCACAACGCTTCCGAACTTAACACGACTCGACGTCCCAGTACTGTCCTGGAGTAGGGTGTTTGCTCAGTCTTTGAAAAGCGCACCGGTGTTAAAATCCTGAACAATCGATGACTACAGGGCGCTTGTAAAACGACGGGCAATTGCCGGTAATGGGCGAATGCGAATTCATAAACGAGGTATCCGCGTGTGGGATTTACGCGTGCTTGCTCGGCATTTCACGTCTCTGGAGTCGCTGACTTTGAATATCAATGTTTTCAAGCTTTACCGACACGGGATTGTACAAGTGCTCGATCAGTTTGACTTGGGGGAGCTACACCTCGAATGTGCTCCTTATGGTATGGAAGATCTTCGAAACGGAAGTATCGAATCCCTTTCTCCTATTCAACAGCTCATGGCCTCTCGTCATGCTTCCAATCTTGTAAGTCTTGATCTACACTACCTTCCCATCACCACAGAGGACTTGGTGAGTTATGTGGACAATTTCAAGTGTCTTAAACAACTTTTTGTAGCTGTTTCAATTGAACTGAACGTTCGCCAAGTTATATAGTTCTGAAGTCGGAAAGCCTCACAACGCTGTTTTTAACGGGTTTGCCGAGCACAAATGTGAAGACCTTAAAATGTGTCATGCCTAGCTTAGAAGTTGTCCTCATCTCTGAATGCCATCGTCTTGTCTCGCTTGAGGTGCAGGCAACAAACATTGTGTCGTTTATCCTTCAAGGAAGTTGCCACTTATCTACCATCAAAGCAGACTGCAAGAGCATTCATGATCTGTTAATGTATGACTGTCCAGCGATAGAACTAGAAATGCTCCAGGAATTTTTAAATGATTGTCCGTTCATTAAACAAATGGAGCTGTCTGTTGACTGGGGAATAATCGAAGTGAACAGTCATAATTGCAGAGGCTTGAAGCAGCTCATAATCCGTGACGTGACGATGAGCCTTTCCCAGATCAAAATTGACTGCCCCACTCTCGAATACTTCAAATGCTCTGGAGACGTTTCTCCTGCAAAACACAGGAACGACAAATACGTGGGCGGCTGCAGTATAGGGATAAGGGCGAAGTCTTTGAAGAAGTTCCAAATTTGCGATGTCGGTCCCGCCAGTCGTGTCGCTGTTCACTGCATCGAGGCTGGCATCGTTCAAATTACGGGCATACAACCTTGGTAGAGACTGCTGGTGGTGGAGCTGAATGCGTCGCGGGCAATAGACACAGTTTTTCTTACAGGTTTGACTATCGGCTTGATCACGCTTAATTCAAACTATGTTGAACACATTATTATCTAGAAATGCTCCCTTGTGGCAGACAGCAAAAAGGGTCGCACTATGCGATTTAAATGCGAGGAAATTCGCGCGCTACGGTTGTTGCATTGCGCTCGCATGAAAAAGTTTTCTTTGCACGTGAAGAGTATGCAAAATCTGTCCACAGAGTCGTCCAATCTTCGAGAACTCGATGTTAGCGCGTCCAAGCTCAGTTGCGTAAAGCCCCGGCTACACGTTGTAACATTGTTAGAAGAACACGTCCCAACATTGTTGTAAGAACGCTTCTAACAATGTTGGATACGCATATAACATTGTTGAAAACACGTCGCTTCGGGGGTCTGACTTCAGCAAATTTCCACCTCTGCCATTAGGCTCTCGGATTGGAGACTGGGCCCTTAACTCTGACTGGTCTTTGCAATACAACATTGTTGAAAGGGCGGCTACACGCTTCAACATTTGTTGTATGTTGGAGAAAATGTTTGATCGAAATCAAAACATTCTTCCAACAAAAAATGTGGAACAAACGTCATCAAACATGCATGCTACACGTTCCAACATTGTTCATCCAACAAATGTTTTATAACAATGTTTGAACGTGTAGCCGGGGCTTAAGGACTTGTAATTGTCCTTATTTAGAGCAAGTGAACCAAACGATCTCACATATAGCAAACTAATTAATTCTGTTTTGACAACACTGATTAGCAGTAGAATGGCAGTTAACAACGAGAGTAGGTAATTTTAATAAATGTACAAATTTAGTTCTTGTGCAATTGCGCAGAGGGAGGGGCTGGGGGTTACCAAAACAAAGTCCTCCACTGGAAAAACGGAAAATAAAATTCCATGAAGGATTGGTGCTTTTCCTTTTCTGACTTTTGCTGTACAGTTGATTTCTTTTACTGTTTGACAACTATCAATAGTCCAGTTTCGAGTTCGCCGTGACCGCTGAACAAAAGCACCGAGAGCGCATTTTTACAGCGTTAGCCTCGACCTGTAGTGAATATATTCACAAATTCCAGCGAGAAGATCACCTGTTTACAACTCGTCTTTTGTTTTATTTTCAAATTCGAAGCACCCTCCCGTCAGTATTTGTGAATATTTTACTTAAGGTCAAGGCTAACCTTGTAAAAATGCGCTCGCAGTGCTTTTATTCAGCGGTCATGGCGACCTCGAAACTAAACAATTGAGCCAACAACTCCATATAAATAATTGTGTTATAAATGAGAAATAACAAGATGACACAAAAACACGTGCATGCAAAGCTATTGTTTTCTTGACCATGTTTATGGCAACTTCACCTAACAATTTTCGTTGAAAATGTTGCAACATTGCAAAACTTGTCGGCAAGTGCGATCTGGGGCTAATCAACGAGGACGGCAACGGCAACGAGAATGCCACAAAACAATAGGTTTCACGAGCACAAACAATCGGCGCCCTGAACGTGCGTCTTACATTTTGGCACATTTCATTGCAGACCTCTGCAAAACGACAACAAATAACGTGAATTGACCAAATTTTGGGTTTCTCGACAACGTGAGTTCGTGACGGTAAATTCGTCTTTCTTTTTGCTTACTTTAAGACGTTAGTCTATGGATTGTTTGCCAAAATGTTCCAAGTTAAACAAATTGGAATCAGTAATCGCGCGAAGTTATATTTTGAAATGACGTTTTCGTTGCCGCTGCCATTGCTGTCGCCGTCATCGTTGCTAAAGATCCCTCTGGATTGGTGACTACGTTGTCTTCCTTTGTTGTAGCCTGGTCTTGCACACTGGCTCCTTAGTAAGGTAAAGGGGGCTACTTTCTAAACTGACTCTGGTGCTTCGTCGGTGGGGAAGTGGTAAAGCAAAGTTTGGTTTTATCAACTTAGTTGATAATGTAGAAAGAGATTCAAAGCCGACGTTTCGACAGCTAGCTGTTGGTCAGAGCAACAAGGATTCAGTATGAAGCACCTAAAATGTCAGCCGAAGCTCAAACACTACACCAAATTTTTAATAATAATAATAATTTAGAACTTATATAGCGCATTTTCCATGTGTATATGTTCAAATGCGCTTTACAACAGATGGAATTGGAATTTGGAAATGTTGGTTTTTGTGGAGAGGGGAAAACCGGAGTACCCGGAGAAAAACCTCTCGGAGCAGAGAAGAGAACCAACAACAAACTCAACCCACATATGACGCCGAGTACGGGAATCGAACCCGGGCCACATTGGTGGAAGGCGAGTGGTCTCACCACTACGCCATCCCTGCGAACAAGCAAAATGTTTACTCAAGATTGAAGTAGAGTTGACTTGATTTACCTTCTAAGCAATGCACCCGAGTAAAAGCCACATTTAGCCTCTCGTTGCTGATGTTTCGCTGTTCCAAGTGTTATGTTAATAAATCGTTAGCTATCCTCACTTGCTTATGCTTAAGAAATTGCACAACTGAGTGAAAGCCCAGGATTGCGTATCTCTTGTTTAAAAACATAAAGTTAATTAATATGTTTCTTTGGACATTTGGCCTCGTGAAGGAAATCCACCATTTTTGTTTAACTTGTTATTTTTTTTTTCGTCTAAATCTACCCTGTCATGCTGTTACTATTCAGTGGAAAATGAACTATGTTAGTCTTAATAAAGGGATTAGTTTCTAAAGAAACTGTGGTGCTGCGTCGGTGGGGGAGTGAAACACGAAAATTTGGTTTATCAACGGAGTTGATAATGTAAATTGACCACCGTACAGGGATTCGATTAGCTGGCGTTTCGAGCGTTAGCCCTTCGTCGGAGCGAATCGACGAATTCGATTCGCTCCGACGAAGGGCTAACGCTCGAAACGCCAGCTAATCGAATCCCTGTACGGTGGTCAATTTACATTATCAACTCCGTTGATAAACCAAATTTTTATGTTAGTCTTAAGAAATATTAATCAGTCATCCTGCGAAATCGCGCGCAATATCGCCTGATATTAGGCACTCAGGAGTGCATGTGTTTATCAGATTCCTTGAGTTGGCTTGCAAAAACTCTGCTGCCCCTCCTTTTATTTCCAACCCATCTCTCAGTGTTTGGATAGCCGATGAAGCACTTCTCGTTCCCTTCTTGGGATTGCAAGGTTTCAAATACCTCATGTGGCTTTCGCTTTTCACCGCGGATTGTCAAAGCATTGTGCCGCTCCTAAACTACGCAAATTGCCTGCTTAGCTACAGTTAGGTAGGATATTCATCAAATGAGTAGCCTTCCAAGAAAGGATATTTCTTCATTCGCTCTTTTACTCGCGATTTTAGTTCCTCGGGCCAAACAATTTTGTTTCTGGTGACCGACGGAGTACCGTACATAATTTTGCTGCATTTGTCAAGGTAATCTTCTCAACACGTGACTCCTAAATGATCACACAACTTTTGTATGGTTTCTTTTGGTCTTAAAACTGTTTCTTGGCCCTTAATGTCGATAACTGCATCTCCATAGCTCTCCCTTATACGCTGGTTCGTTTCAGCTAGCCGGAAGTCTCGTCTTATTTACCTGAAAATAAATGAACCAAAGTATGAATGAATAAATGAAGGGAGTCAAGAGGCAGGATATGTTTAAATGAACGAAGGAACGAGTGAACGATCAGCGATAATCCGTCCACCCATCCATACCTCCGTTCGTTCATTCATCCATCCCTCTCTCCTCTCTCCTACCTCCCTGCCCCCTCCCCTCATCCCTTCCTTCCTTCCTTCTACCCCACTTGTGCGTGTGCTTCCGTTCAACAAATATCGAACAAGATGTTCAAACGGGTTCGACACGATTCGACCTTCTCTGGAGCAATGGAAATGTTGAAGCGATGTTGAGTGGAAGAGTAAACCATTCTAAGTTTATTTCAACGTTCCTTTAACATTTTTCACACGACCTATTTAAACGGGTTCAACATTTGATCCAACAAAGGGATTGGAACGAGTTTGAAACCGTTCAAATGTGCCAATAGGAAACTTCGCTTTCAAGTCGGTGATTCGAAATTCTAGTTCAAAATTAGTAAAAGGCGGTGAATTTTATTTTTTCCGAACAGTTAGATTTGCGAGTTTCCCTTTCCTTATTGTCGATTGTAAAGCGCGAAATGATGTCTCTCCTTCGTTGGCTTTATTGCCCAAGAATTTGTCTACAATGGCCAGTGAGAATCGTTTTGTCGTCAATAAAAAGTTAGGGATTCTTTCTTGTTCAAGTTTTGTTTGGCTTTTGTTTTGTCTTGTCTTTTTTTAGGTGGGTGGGTTGGGGGGGGGGGGGTGGGGGTTGTTTTCTCTTTTCCCTTCTCCCTCCCATTGTCCATCCTGCAGACCTTCGCAGCCCCTCTCCCCTTTCTCACCTGTTCTGCGCATGTCTTCATGACTTCATCACGTTGGTATGATTGCCGAAGCATCATGGTTGTTATGTTGTCGAATGGGTTCCTCGTAGCTTGGATGAACTTAATTGGTACTTGGACGACGTTGCCCATTTCTTTCAGAATGCTCCACTTGTTCGGTTGGCTTAAGATGGCGGAGGTCGCACCACCTTTCTTGTCACCAATAACCTTACAAAAAGAGTTGAAGCCTTAGTAATACGCACTTATTCCAAGGTTTAGTGTGGCAAAAACAAAAAGAATTATTCTCTCAGTGCCAGTGAAAGTTTGAGATGATGTTGTATAACAGAAACCTCGATTATTTTCTCTTCAATTTATGGTGGCTAAAATCGTCTCCCCGCAATTTCTAGCACTTTTACTTTGATGGATCATTACAACCACACTTTATATTATCAAGCTATTATAATTTTATCAAAATAATAGGTTACAATAGCAACTCTACAGCCTGTTACAAAAACTCTGCATTTTAATCCTTAGATGGGAAGGGATTCAGAGCCACTTTAAATGATCGAAAATTTGAGCTCGCTCCGAAACCATTACCAGGATTTCTTTTAACTTTGCAAAATGTTGGATCACTATTCAATAAGAACAACGAACGGTCACAAAGGTTTATTATTATTTATTTATTTTCTTATCGCTTAGAGCTAAAATTAGAGATATTTATAGTAAGTTATTATTGTTGTGGTAACCTATCATTCTGAGAACATTATCATAGCTTGCTCACCAATGACTGGGTATTTGTTTGATTCCACGTTATAGCATCATTCGATAAACAGTGACATTATCGGTCCATCAAAGGACACAAGCTGGAGAGTGCTGGAAACTTGTACCTTTATCCTTTTGTAGTAGCGTCCTTACCATAACCCCGGCACATTGTAGGTGTAAATAAACTTTCCCCGCACTAGCGAATTGTTGGCGCGAAGTCCAAACAAGACTTGTCTCATGGATTCCTGCGGAAGGTTGTGAAAAAGCATGTACTTTTGCAAGTTTCTTTGTCAAGCAATTGGTCCCCGAAATTTATTCCATAAGGCCAATAGGTGATACTCATGCGGGATGATAACTTCCGGGTGAGCGTCCAACGCAGCGCCTACTAAACTGTGGCTACTGCGGGGATACCTGGTGAAGAGAACAAACGTCTCTACTCCGTCGTACAATCTAAACGTATCTTCTACTGAGGACAAGGAATGAACTTCGTCTTTCTTCTCTCCTTCCTCCTCAAGGAGCGTTACTGAGCAGCGTCGAGAGAAAAGTACAAAACGAAAAAGAACAAAAAAAAAAATTTGACAATCTCGCTAAAAAAAAAAACAAAATAAATGGGATTTGATTTCTATGTGAGGATGTCTCAATGCTTTTTACAGTTATGAGAATTCGACAACGAAAGGGAGACACAAATTCCCGACCAAACACTCGCGCCACTGTTGGGCCCAACATGGCTGTTTTTGGGCAGTGTTGGTGAAAGTGTTCAAATAAACGGTCAGAACAAGTACCAGCAATGTTGGACATACTCTTGCAATGCAATGGATTCTATCTTGACCTTAACGCAAGGTGTTAGCGTTAAATGCACCGCCTCATCCTTCCAAATGCCGAGGAATTAAGTTTAAGGCCAGTATTAAGGTGCCCAGAAGGAGAGCGACGAACGGGAGTTGAGGCTGTCTTTGATTTCGTAACATTTTAGCGTGCTGCGACAAAGTGGAGAGGAACAAGCAACGAAAAGATTTCTCTTACATTCACAGATGATATATAATAAGGGTGCATTCTTATTAAGTTTCGGGATATGAATGTGTGAGAATGAAAATTTGAAAATCATGTATTTGAACTACGGATTAAAGAATGAATATGTGAATGATTATCGCAGTTATGAACACTGCCGGTAATGGTAATGGTAATGGTATGGTGACAGTAACTTTATTTATACACGGTAAATAATTCAGGAAAGATTATAAGATGATAAAAGATTAACTAATTATCCCTAACTAAACTAACCTAAAATACTAATTAACCACTTACTAAAAAAGATAACAAAGATGTCACAACTTTAACAGTTTTAATGTTCAGAAAAGGCCTTGTTTTTATCTGTTTGAAATGCGTTGACGCGTTATGCGCAATGCCCCCAGTTGTCCTTAGATTGTCCCAATGCACCCAAAGGGTTGGTTGACGAAGAAAGACAAGACAAGACAACTTTATTACATTTTCGCACATGATACAGTAATAACAGACCTGGCACCACAGGTAGCGGAGGCTAATCGAGGCGGGCCAGGAAAAATAAAAATAAATAAAAATCTGCTAACCTTTGTTTAAAGGAAAAAGAAACGTATTACAAAAAAGGCAAAAGAAGAACTACTTAAGAGAAAATCGTATTGCACTAGTTCATTAAGGTTACATAGCAAATTCGAAGTATCTGGGACAAAACAGGATCGGAAAATGAGGATGTACAGCTATGAAGAGTAAAAATTAAGTTTTGATATGATGGATTCTTAATCTTTATAAGAATTTTCATTTTCCAATATATTTAACAAAATCATTTGTATCTTTTTTAAAAGTAGCTTTAGGGAGAGCCCTTAACTAAGTTGGTATCTCATTCCACAGTTTTGCACCAATTCTTGAAAAGGACTTTCTCTTAATTTCAGTATTTGATTTCTGGATATAGAAATTCTTAGAGACCGAGGCTCGTGCCTTGTAAGAATGGATTTTCGCAGTAGGACGAACAGGTCTTTCAGATTTGACGGCACAAGGTCATTACTTACGTCATGCATTGTTTCGGCTAGTAATTTATAGTACATAAAATTTGTAGGTAAAATATGAGCATTCAAGAATAAAGGAATTGCGTGATCACGTCTATCAGAGAAGTAAATAAAACGAAGGGCACGTTTTTGGAGAATTAAGAGCTTATTTAAATCGGTTTGCAAATTGCAAATCGGAAATTGTAAATTAGGCCATTTGGAGTTTTATATATCATATATCATACATCACGTTATAGTTCGGAGCATTTTGCGCTTGAAAACATCTCCATCCATGATATTTGTGATCCTTATTTCCTGAATCTGTATTGAAAGCTGGTTTTCGACAATTCAACGATGTGGCCCTAACATATTATAACTGACCAACGAATAATCAAGGAAATTATCCTGACAACTGAAAGTCAATAACAGGAAATATCCATGAAATAATGGAGAATATCCTTCAAAATATCAGTAAATGTAGATTATCATAGCACCAAAGCTAAAAGTATTGACAAATAAATTAAAATAATAAATGCAGGTAAAGAATTTGGGCGTATATTCTGTTGTTACCTTAGCGTCCGGGAGCCATAAGCGAGTCGCTCCGTGAGTACGCCTGTTACTGCTTCGCGTCAGTATGTATCGTCAATGTTACTTGATGTTTAAGAAAATTAAGACCAGTATCAAAGTGTAAATAATAGCACGATCCGACGAATGGAGCCGAACCGTCTCATGGTAACGTTTCGTTGATGGCAAGTATGTGCCCCATGTACGGTACCCCTTTCAAAATATTATAAACTGAGTCAATTACCACTTGATTTCTATTTCTTCGGATATGAATTTTGAACTGCAATGCCCGAATTGGTTTCTACAGCCTGGATAAATACCAGTAACGACGGATCGCATTAAGCAGTTAATTAGAGTTAAGACCACTTAGCATTTACTTCCCTATTGTTCTGTAAAAACAAAATCGCCAAAGGAACGCCAACGATAGGATCAGCAAGAGATCTAATCCAGTACGTCTTCAGTGTAGTTGTTATTTGAGACTCAAACGTTTTCTCTCTTTCAATTTAACAAATTGGCGTCAGTCTTTTTATCTGTCTGTCCTCTTATTGATGATGAATTGCGTCATAACATTGTCAAAGTGCTGTCAGTTTGTACTGACGTCAATTTGTTTCTTACAATAACAAACCCCAAAATGGTCAAATGCCGGGTTTAAATGACGAAAAAAGGCACCGCAAACAATCGCAAACATCCCAAGTAAATGAATTTTATTCAAACTTACGCGAACTTTATCAATGGCTTTTCTCTCTTTCTGATTGGCTATTTACAACAGCTAAGCAACATTCATTGGCTAAAAATTTGACAGTTTCAGAGATGGAAATAACGGCCGGTGATCGGTAATTACCGATCAAATTTGTCCGAACAAAAAAATATGAAATAATACAATTTCACTAGAGTAAAATAAAAACGTTATTGAACAAAGCTTTTATGTGTGTTGTGGCTCTTAAAAGAGCCGTTGTAAATGGAAAATGTGCAGTCTGTCTCAAATTCTCTTCCTCCTCAAATTTATCCAGGTTCGCCAGCATGCTCACAATATCTGTCTCCAATAAAAGATAACATTCTAAGACAGATGAGAGCTCTTGGAGCAGGGAGCCATCTGCGGGTAAATTTGCTAATGTTTCTTGCAGCTGACATTCCATTTCCTCCCATTTTTCTAATAAATCGAGACGTTGGTAGTTGATAAAGTCCACTGTAATATCGAAGTTATCCATAATGGCGGCGTCTTCGAACAGTGAGTGCAGGTGACTATAACCGCTGTGTAGTGTGTACTGTAGATACTCATTTTCCGTGTTCAATAGAGGGGGTTTCAAAATTGGCCTAAAGCACTAAAAGCACGAGAGATGGAAATTTTGCAAGGATTTGAACCATGGAGAGCAATCTCCCAAGGCGTAGCACTCTTTTGAAGTGGAAATCCGAATTCAACTGGCTTGATATCCGTGAGAAGGGTACATCAACGGAAGAGAAAGAAGTACAAGCAACGGACACATGTTACCTCTAAAAGGTGAAATGCAGATCATGGCTTGAACCTTGCAGATGTTTGTGACATTGACTCTTCTGGAAGCTCTAACAGCAGTGAATCAGAGGCCACTGCTGAGGCTGATTGAAGTTAAACACTTAACATTGAGACTGACTCGAAGTTGTCGAGAGTGGGTTTTTGTGAATTCTTTGCATTGTAAGCCGTTTTCAAGCACTGTTATAGTCAAATAAAAGTAGAGCCTGACACTCAGACAGATGGAGAAGACACAATTAATGTACAAAGCAACTTTATTAATGACCTACGTTTTTGCTCTTCATCACAATCAATATAATAGTTGGCGGGGGGTCATGATCATTTACACTCGGAAAAAAATACCAATCAATCTGTTTTCCCTTATTTCGAGACATGACACCCTCACAATGTGAATTTACTGTACCTCTGTTTGTGAATCGAAAATGTGAGTCACTTTATTGAACTATCGAAACGTTCTTTTTAACAGTGATGCGGAAAATATATGCATTTAAGTTCACAACAAAATAAATTTATTGTCCAACTTTCAATCTCTAAACCAAAAACTGTCGCTTGAAACAAATACAGGTGGATTGTACGTTAGGTCATCGCCGCTACGCAGGTTGACTTAAACAATACTTTTATTTCATACTTTCTCGTTACATATGCGGTGAAATTCATGATATTCATGCATCAATGAATGAATACTTTTTAAAAAAATCTATAGTTTTTCGATGCACTTGGGTTAATACCAGATATTTTCTGATTGTTCTCCCTGACTTTTCATTTGCCTTTGAAATAAAGTTTTCATTCATCCATTCATACATCTCTTATTAGCTCCAGCTCCAGGTATCAGCAGGTGTTTGTTTCTCCATAGTTATCTGTGTCTCTTGAGATTGATTGCAAACCATCTATTTGGTTCAAATTTTGATTGGTTAGTTGGGTTCTTTTGTTCATTGTGATTGGCCGAGATAATTGTTTTGTTTTTTTTTTTTTCCTGTTGTTTTTCATTTTGATTCCATTTTTAATTTTCTAAACACGAAGTTCACCGATATTCTAAAATACTGAGATGAAGTGGTAACAAGTGCGCCCACGGACTGTCTCTCTTATGGTTCCAGGATGTTGAGGTAAAAAAGAATATCCGCTATGAGGGCTCGTGGAGCTGTTGAATATTGCTCTTTTTACACCGTTCGCTCTTCCAGAGCACAAAATGTTTGGAAATTTCAATTTTCTTAAGTTACCGAGTTTTCTCACTTGCTTAGAAGGCTTGGAATAGTCAGTCGTTCTTGGAATGTTCATCAGTCATGACAGTGCTGCAGCTTTGTTTCTCGCTGATTCTGACAATTTAGCAATCAATTTCTTTTGATAGTTTTCTTTGGTTATTTCAACACTTTTACGGCCCATGGTTGTTGGAAAAACATTTTCAAACCAACTATTTTTTTGTTAAGTCGATCATTTCATTGTTCGCAATTATTTTATCCAAAAGGTTGGGCCAGTGGTTTGTGCAAACAGTAAATTAGAAGTACCCTTATTTATTGGTTGCAAATTTAATCAGTTCTGGTTTAAGGATTTAAAGTTGTCGCAAGACGCTTCATTTTTCCTTTCAAAGATTAACATTTCACCTTCAGCAAAGTAATTAGAGAAAGGTTTTTGTTTAGTTGTCACAACTGAAGTATATACTTTAAATCACTTTACCGGAATTGCATGCATGCTTTACAGAGACATGTGCTGGTACCCACAGCAACCGAGAATAATAAGGCATATGACACCAAATACAATGAGAGAGTTTGCCTGCCTACGCGTACTTCTCCAATTAAGTTCTTCGGGTTTAATGATGCTGTGAAAAACTGATCGTGGGGTCTGATTCTGATGAAACTAAGGTGCAGTGACGCTGTGGGAGTTCAAGAAGGGGTCGGCAACTAGTCCTTCAAACCATACGTATCTAGTAAAATTTTGTCACTCAAATTTGAAGGCTCTCGTGGTCTCCTTCTTTTTACATTAAGGCGTCACCCAATTTCTTTTTCTGTGCCCAGGGTAAAATAGCCTTCAGCTCACAGAAAAATAGTATTGCTAGTCTGGTCATATTGAATGTAGTGCACCGAAAAGGATTGTGTCAAACTTAGTGTCGGCTACCTGCACTGAAAAAGTAAATTAACCAGTGTTTAAAAAAGTGACATTTTAGGTGCTATCCTTTTGTTACATTGACTGAAACGTTTGCGACACGGGATCCTTTTCTCGCATTGAATCCTTTTGTCACATTGCTCTGGGTACCGGCACATGTCTCGGTAAAGCATGCAATGCCCGTAAAGTGATTTAAAGTATATGCTTCAGCTGTTGTGATAACTAAACAAATAGCTTTCTTTAATTACAAGCTCGTCGTCCCGCGTAAGAAAACTACAAACTTTGGCCTAAAATCTATAACTTTCATTGGTGCCAAAGTGTGGAATTCCCTACCGGATGAATTTCGTTCGGCGACAACCCTTAAGGAATTTGGAAATGCTGTGAGGGAGCTGCATTTGTGATGTGCTGTTTGCTGAGTTACCCGAGTTAAAATAAAGTTACCTACCTACCTACCTACCTACCTACCAACTTTGTTGAAGGTGAAATGTTAATCTTTGAAAGGAAAAAATGAAGCGCCTTGCGACAACTTTAAATCCTTAAACCAGAACTGATGAAATTTGCAACCAAGAAATAAGAGTAATTTCAATTTACCGTTTGCGTAAAGTACTGCCCTAACCTTTGGGATAAAATGATTGCGAATCTGTTTACTGCGGCCAATTTACTTTTACTCCGGTCAACCCAAAAACAAAATATTTCCCAAAACAACACAATTTTTGTGTATTGCAAATATATCTATTCCGGATTAGTGTAAATCTTGTAGCGTTCTATCACGAATGCCGTTCTCTGATTGGCTACGCTACTCGCTATCTATTCTGTGATAGATAGTGAGTAGCGATTGTCAATAAAATGGCGGCCGCTTCTTTGAGTTTTCGAAGTGTCTGCGAGGAGGACTGAGATAATTACTTGTTTAGTTTTGAACGACTAGTAGATAGATTTATACTAAAACAATTAGATTATTCGCTCTCGATTTATATGCGTGATAGCTCCGCGAGAGAAATCTCGAGCTCATAATCTAATTGTTAAATACTCGCAAAGGAACGCTCCCTTATGATATATCATCTGAATCTAAGACAAATCTTTTCCTTGCTTGTTCCTATCCAGTTTGTCGCAGCACGCTAAGATGTTACGAAATCAAAGACTGCGTTCACTCCTGTTCGTCGGTTTCCTTCTAGGGACCTCAGTACTGGCCTTAAACGTCCTCCGCAGGAGTAAAGAATTAAATGAGCCGTATAAACTAGCACCTTCCGTCATGGAAAAGATAGTGAGGATTGGACAAAACGAAAATGGTAGGCTACCAGCTCGGGGTAAACTTCAGAAAGAAGACTATAACTGCAAACAAAAAACAAACAAATCATAACGGGAAAGTGGGATGTGCAATCTATATTCGAATTTACCTACGTACACTCGCCGTTATTGGATTTGATTTGAGTGTACATTATTGATTTTTATGATACAATGGAAGGTATAAATCTCGCGTTCCGATTGGCTTGGTAGAGTTGCCTATTAACGTACGGACGCAAGAGAATCAGTTATCGCTAGTTTGTGATCACTGATTTACGTTCAATCTGACTGAACTCAATGAAGTGACAGCAAACTCTTCTCCGAAAACTACAGCCATGGTATTGTTTTCAAATAGTGTCGATCAACAAAGAACAGCCAATGCGAGCAAATAGTTAAGGAGGGGGGACGGGGTGTACTTTCGATGAATCCCTTCGGCTTGGCTGGTTTCTTTTGATTACTTGTGCACTTCCAACGGCACCGACTCGAGTTTCTGGGCTTGTTTTTCTGAAAAACGAAAACAAATTTAGTGGAGAAAAAAGAAGGATTACTGAACCACAAGGAGGCCACATACACAAATGTAGCAGGCTTGGAGCAAAAAAACAAACTCTGAACTAAGTCACTTTGGACGTATTTTCCAGTGGCTCTTCAATTGTAAAAAGCATTGGGAAATATTATCACATCACATTTCCCATCACTGTGATTGTTAAAAAAAATGATGATGATGATGATGATGATGATGATGATGATAATTGGCTATGGCTTGCTTCTTTGGTTTAAATGCGGCATAAAATCTGCCTGAGCGTAAGCGTCATGAGAAGATGATGATAATAATAATAATAATAATAATAATAATAATAATAATAATAATAATAATAATAATAATAATAATAATAATAATAATAATAAGTGTGTCTAATTGTTTTTGTTTTTGTTTTTCGTCTTGCCTTTTCTCTCGACGCTGCTCAGTAACGCCCCTTGAGGAGGAAGGAGAGAAGAAAGACGAAGTTCATTCCTTGTCCTCAGTAGAAGATACGTTTAGATTGTACGACGGAGTAGAGACGTTTGTTCTCTTCATTGGGTATCCCCGCAGCAGCCACAGTTTAGTAGGCGCTGTGTTGGACGCTCACCCGGAAGTTATCATCCCGCATGAGTTTCATCTCTTGGCCCAATGGGGTAAATTTCGAAGGCCAGTCGCTCGACATAGAAACTTGCAAAAGTACATGCTTTATCACGACCTTCAATCCAAATCCAAGAGACAAGCCTTGTTTGGAATTCGCGCTAACAATTCGCTAGTGCGGGGAAAGTTTAAATACACCTACAATGTGCCGGGGTCATGGCAAGGAGGCTACTACAAAACGATAAAGGTACAAGGGGGCCGACACAGGTTTCCAGCCCTTTCCAGGATCTATACTTTGATGGATCGATACTATTACTGTTTATCAGTTGGTGCTATAATAGTGGTATCAAACAAATACCCAATCACTGGTGAGCAAGCTATGATATCCCTAATTTTATTTGAGAGCGATAAAAAATTTTTGTAAAAAAGCTTATTTAGAGCGATCTCAAATTTAATGTGGCTCTGAATCCCTTCCCAACATTTTTTTAACTTGTTGAAAGAGTTGCATGAGTGACTATCATCTGCAGATAAAATTATGGGGTGTTGCTGCTGTAGTCACCTACTATTCCGAGAAATTACCATAGCTTGTTAATCAATGACTGGGAAACTGACTGATACTACTATAAAAGTATCAAGTTGTAAACTGTGGTAGTAATAATCCATCAAAGTGAAAGTGATGAGGATGGTTGCAAACCGGTGTCTTTTTTGCCACTATAAATTGTAAAGAAGGGGCTTTCGTTTATGAAATGTCATCTCAAACTTCCACTAGGACTGAAAGACTAATTCCTTTTGTTTTTGCCAGAAGCCTTGAATATTTTGTGTATTGATGAGGCTTCAACATTTTTTTGTAAGGTTATTGGTGACAAGAAAGGTGGTGCGACCTCCGCCATCTTAAGCGAACCGAACAAGTGGAGCGTTCTGAAAGAAATAGGTGATGTTGTCCAAGTACCAATTAAGTTCATTCACGTTACGAGGAACCCATTCGACAACATAGCAACCATGATGCTTCGGCAATCACACCAACGTGATGAAGCGAGGAACACAAGCGCAGAGAAGGTGAGAGGGGGAGGGGAGAGGGGATGGGTGGGGGGGGGGGGGCTGTGTAGGGCTGTAGGAGGGCAAATGGAACGGAAAAAAACGAAAAAGACCAGCCCTCTCCACACTCCACCCACCTAAAACAAGATTTAAAAAAAAAAAAAAAAACACTACAAAAAAATTCTTAATGGCCATACAAGGCAAATTCTTGGGCAATAAAGCCAACATAGGAGCCAGAGAAATCATTTCCTTTACAATCTAGAATTAGGAAAGGAAAACTCACAAATGTACCTGTTAGCGAAAATAAAATTCTCTGCCTTTTACTCAATTTGAATTATGATTTAGAATTACCGCCTTAACGCCGCGAAATTTCCTAAAGGCCCATTTGATCGCTTTTCAACATTTGCTGCAACACTCGTTCACCAGTTGAAAGCTAAAAGAGCGCTGCTTTGCACGTCTTTTTTGTATTTCCCCGAGGACAAGGACGCCCAATCGATCTCGTTATTCCACATAAGGGGTCACCAAAGAGATTTTGCTGATTCCAAAACACCGAAGGCTCTATCTTTCTTGTCACGTTAGCTATTGCTTGTTTTTAAGCCAGAAGTCGACCTCGAATTCCGTAAATATTTGATTTATAAGTACTTTTTTCGAACCATTTACCACCTTAAAAGCCCTCTGCCTAGCATCCTAAAGCTGGGTCGGTGAGAAGAGTAAATCCTCTGAAAGCCGGAAAACAGAGGTGAGAAACAATTTCATAGCAAGTGGGTGAGCGGGCCACAGGCGATTCACGAGTGAAGTTGTCTTTCTATCCGTTCTGTGAATGGATTCCGGGACCTAGCGTGGCAATTTTGGCGAGCTTTGACTTTAAATAATGCAATTGGTGTAATATTTTGTCATCAAGACTGGGTGGCTCGGTCTAAAAAATATCTGAAATGGAAATTGGCGGACTTCCATGCCACCGTTATGCACGAATTTCCCATAATTCCTTTTGTCCACAAACGCGAACATTACAGACCAGTGAGAGCATCTGAAATTCACCTGTCCGTTCCTTCCTCCGTTCATTTAATCATTCCTGTCTCCTGCCTCATGACTCCCTTCATTAATTCATTCATACATTGGTTGCTGGTTTATTTTCAGGTAAATAACACGAGACTTCTTGAAGGGAATACAAAGACTTTCTTCCAGCTAGCTGAAACGAACCAGCGTATAAGGGAGAGTTATGGAGATGCAGTTATCGACATTAAGGGTCACGAAACAGTTTTAAGACCAAAAGAAACCATACAAAAGTTATGTGATCATTTAGGAGTCACGTGTTCAAAGGATTACCTTGAGAAATGCAGCAAAATTATGTACGGTACTCCGTCGGTCACCAGAAACAAAATTGTTTGGCCTGAGGAACTAAAATCGCGAGTAAAAGAACGAATGAAGAAATATCCCTTTTTAAAAGACTATTCATTTGATGAGTATCCTAGCTAACTAGCCAAGGAGGGGATTTGTGTGATTTAAGAGTGACACAATTCTTTGGCTCCTGAATGTCGATAGATGTCATATTCAAAGTAAATGTTACATCACGTTTTAAACGTTTTTTGACAGATGAATTAAAAACTGAATTGGCTTTTCTTTCCACCAGCTCCTTGTAAATTAGTGAGCTTTTGGTGATATTAGCCGACTACCGAGCGATGCACTTTTTCGTGATCTCAGTCTTGTAAAGCTCGTTCGTTTTATCTGTTCCGTTTATCCCAGAAAAAAAAAATGTCGAACGCAAGTTCTTTCTCCTCTGTGTATCCTTATAATTTAATTTGATGTCAACGTTTGCTATCATTTGCAACGTTTTGATGTCGGTTTGAGTCGAGCGATCCAGATAAAATGCTTCATAAAATCCCGAGACTTTGATCTGACAACTTTTTCATCTACAGAACATTTATTAAAGCAACTTTACAATTTAAGAAAACCAGAAAGATTATCTACAACTTTCTTTCGGTAGTCGAATATTTTTCTACTTCAGTTTTACTAAACTAAAGCCTCTCCTTTTTCTCTTGAAAAAAAAAATGCCATCATTGACTGGGAAAAGCCACACCATAATTTTTTTTACAAATGGTTACATGAGCAAATTGGGCATTGAAGTTTATCTCCGGTATACTTACGTGAAGACACCTATGCCGTTACGGAAGGAGACAACACTGTCTCATTTGAATACTGTAAATATCGTATTTAGCAGTGACTATTCGTCTACGGGATGTACGATTCTTTGCAATAAAATTCAAAATTTAGCCTTACTTACTGGTTAGTAGGATGTTTTTATGCAAAACTTATGGGACCAGGTAAAAAAAATTCTTCCAGAAATAAGTTTGACATGGAAAGAAGTAAACTTGAACATCCATATGAAGTTTTTCTTGTAGTTTTTGTTACAGACCGCTGATATGAGGTCGTCACTAACGAAAGATGAATCAATTGGCTAACCCTGAGGAAAATTACTCCTTGACAGAAATTATTGCTTGATTTCATGTTAACGTATTTAAACATTGTAGCAGTAGAAGTCTCCCTCAGCCAGATATGTATCGCTGTCTGCTGAGATCAATCTTGTGGGAGGCGAGGTACTTTGCGTTACTAGTCCTGCTGAATTATGTGATTCAACTGTCACGTAAACGATATCTCCATCGAAGAGACCACTTGTGTTATTTAGAGGTAAAGTGACGTTTGTGGTAACGCCAACTTCTTGGAATGGCAAAACATCTGTTGTGTTAGGCTGCTTCCCAACTGCAACGCGAAAAGCACTGATACCCGACTCCTCGTCGTTGAAACCGTACCAGTGAGCCCGCAATGTTTTGTTGAAAAGATGACAGCTGGAGTGTATGCCAAATACGTCATGCGTGCGGTCTGCGCTCACTATAACTGACCCCTGAGGAAAAAAAGAAGATGGATTTATAACTAAAAAATATATTCAGTCTGTTACGAACTGATGCAGCAAAAACTAATATGCGGGAAAATAGTAAAAACTTAGTTCAATCAAGTTTCCTGAGATATCACTAAAACTGATTAGACTGCCTACAACGTAAGAGCTAGAGCCATGCCCATGTAAACCTCATTTAATTTTACCCAGCATAGTCACTTCCTAGTCCGGCACTGAGCCGTTTGGAGGAGTTACTTGGGCTTCAAAGTATAGCACACGATAGGCAAATGTCAAGAAACTTAGGTTTTACTAACTTTTGTCGGTGGTGTGTCATCAACCAGCACTGGAATGATGGACGCTTTCTCTGTGACGAGTCCAGCATTATTTTCGCACTTCACAATCACATAATATCTTTCACCAGCTACTAATTGGAGATCCTTCGCTTCCAAGGTTTTCTCAAGTCCCTTGTTTACAAAATCTGTTATGAAATGAGTGCTGTTTCGAATGGCGTAACGGCATGACTTGACACCGCTTTCTTCGTCTTTGAAGAAGGTCACGTTTGCAACCAAGGTGCAGTTGCTCACGCACTGCGTGACATCACTCACGGGGATTACGTTACCAATGAGTGGTGCAGTCAGATCGACTCTTATTTCGTCCGTTGTTGCCAGTGTAAATAAGCCAGCACCATTGGTCACGCGGATGGTCACGTAATATGCCCCTTGGTGGTTTAACAAACAGTCATCGCATGTGATATCTGTTGTATTTGAAGGTAGTGTAGTCATATATTTAACCTGACAGCCAATGGGTATTGTTCCAACACAGAATTCAGTTTTAACGACGTTACTCTCGGGATCACGTGATTTCCAGGACGCGCGCAAGCCGTTTCCATGCTGGAGCCATACGCTTGGGCCACGCGAGACCTGAAAAACAAATTGACGAGTTAGTTCACATCATGTCTTTTAAAGAGAACAGCGAGCACGAGTAGAAGTCTTTTAACACCACACACACATCACAAAATAGAGTACGAAGAACAGTGAAAACAACTAAAGATAAAGTGGCGAAGAAACCCTTACGGGAAACCATTACCGCGATGCTACAGGAGTGCTCGATGGAGCCGATCTGCAAAATAACCGCTCTGCAGGCCGATTTTGGGCTGGCTGGCAAAATGTTTGCTGAAATAAACATCTTGCTGGCAGTGTTATTTTAACGAAATCTTGCTAGAATTTGTGTCCGTAATGAGTCTTACTGGCTGGCAGGAATCAAAACACGTTATTTCTGGCAGTTGTCTTATTTCAGTTTTCATGCTGGCTGAGAGTACTGAAGGCGCACTTTTATCTGCATGAGATTGAAAATAAAGTTAATGAAAAACAAACTGTCCTTGGGCTGAGTACGTAACGCAACTTTCAAGAGTCTCAACGTATTCAATAGCATGTGCTGTCAATTGGCTTTGTATTTTGGTGGATTTTTATCTGCGGGAAGATAGGACTTCGGGGAAAAAAACTAAAAGTAAACAACACGGGATACAGATAGAAGCCTACTGCCCGTCTTAGGAACGATCTGACATCCGAAATAAACCATTCGACATATTTTGCCCAAAAATTAAGTTAAAATCAATACTTAGCTGGCTGGGTATTTTTCTTCCTTACGCGACTGCTGGCTGGCAAACTGGAAAGATTCCACCCGTGCTGGTTGGCATTTCGTGTTTGTGGCATTTTCAACTTTGCTGGCTCGTTGAGAAACGACACGCTCGTAGCTGGCTGGGATTTTTATTTCTCAAAAGTTTTGCTCGCTGGCATTGAAGAGCGGTTATTTTTTTGCCAGGAAAGTTAAATATTAACGAAGATTGACAGGGGGACACTCAGCTAGTGTTTAGTACATCGTACGATAAAAATTCTCAGAAAAGGTCGTTGGGTACTTCTGATGCTACTACACAAGTAAAAAAATGCATAGAAACTATTACATACAATTACAAATCGAAATATACAGATGAAACAATCACAAACGAATAGACGAAATCAGCGCTCTATCTCGTACTTAATAATGTTACTCCGTTGTTTCGACAGCACAACAATCATGGGACCATTGTTCAACTCGCGATTAAGGTAATTCAGGTTAGCGAAAACTTTACTAATAAGACTAATGACGGTTTTGTAAAATATTTTTGCCTCTCAGGTCGACTAAAACTTTTCTATATCTCAGAGGCTCCAGCAAGATTTTTGGCTTTTTGAAAAAGCTACTAAAAAAGGTGGCATGCTGTCTTACCATTGACATGAACGCTACCGAGGTGCTTTATTCCTGAGGTGCAACTTGTTCTCAGCATATCGCAGAACTTGATGTTTTGTTATGAACTTCACCCTTAAGCAAACTTCGCATTGAAAATTTAAATCTTACCTTAGTCAACTTAGGGGGAGAAATATCCACAAGGAAACCATCTGACCATCCATGCGACGTTAATCCAGCACCATTTGTAGCCTCTACTGTCACGTAATATCGCTCGCCATGAGTTAACGTGAGGTTTTCCTTCCTAGCGGACGTCAGCATGGCAACATCAGTAAAATTGAACACGTCAGTTTTGTCAGGCGAGGTTCCTAAGCCCCAACGGTATTTCACCACCCCACTCTCTTGATCCTTGAACCGCTCCCACGCTGCTTCTACCGAAGTTGTTGAGGACTGATACTGTATGTCAGACTGAAGAGATGAACCATCGCGAACAAGACCAGAGCTTGGCGGTGTAACGTCAACAATGACGCCATCTGAATAGGCAGTGCTACTGAAACCATCACCATTCGTGCAGATGATTTTGCTGACGTAACGAGCGCCAGGAACGAGACTGAGATTTCCGCGAGTAAGGTTGCCACTCCTTTCCACGTACTGTGACAATACAACAGTATCATTTCCAAATACAGAGCTGTTATCGGAGGCAGACTGCTCTATAAGTTCCCACGAGCAACCGGTGATATCAGACTCCTCGTCTTCAAACCCCTCCCACTGAATTGCTAAGGAATCCATTGTATCTGTAAAATCGATGTCTTGGCTGATTCCATCGATCACCGTACCCTGGGATGGAGGAGTGGTGTCGAACATTAGCTTCTTTGAAGACATTACTGAAATAAGCCCAGCTCGGTTTTCAACGAAAACGGTGATGTAGTACACTATACGAAACTGAGGTACAAAGGGGCCAATGACCCCAGATGTGGAAGATCCTGCTGCTATGGAACCATGTAGACAAGTTTGCGGTGTCGTTCCCAGGCAGTAATCGCTGTTCAGTATGCCGCTTTCATAGTCCTTTACACCATTCCAAGAGACGCGAATCTCAATAGTGCGCGCTCCTTGGTCTGTAACCACATGACTCGTTACAACCTCTGATGTCATAGGGGGACTGGGGTCTACTACAAACCCATTTGAACTGGCCGTACTTCTAAGGTCAGCACGCGTTGTGGCCTTCAAAGTGATGAAATACCTCTGACCAGGAACCAATACGTCGAGGCCAGGTGCGTTTGGTGCCAGGTCTTTCTCAACGGTCGTTCTCAGTCCTACACTGGTAAATCCTAAGATATCATATTTGCCAACAGCTGTACCTATAGCCCACTCGTAGTCAATGACTGGCTCTCTGATATCGTCTGTGAAAGGGTCCCAGTTTGCACTTACTATTCTAGTACTGGTTAAATAGCTAAGGTCAGTGCCCACTATGGCACCATTTCGAACAGCATTTGGAATAGGCCAGATTGATTCTACTCGAAAACCGTTCGATCGAGCGTTGCTGTTCGATTTTGCTTTGTTCATACACGTCAGCACATTAAAATAAGTCACGTTTCTGCGACAGCCAATGTCTTTGTAAGTCTGAGAGCCGGAAAATACATTTCTTTGTCCATAAGCTGAGTTATTACCGACATCCGTTTGAAGCAGTCTTCTTCCATCGTTGTCTTCTATCGTCCACGTACACGATCGCACCCCACTTTCAGCATCCTCCACACCGTACCAAGAAATGGAAACATTCCAGTCCTCGAGAACGACGTTGTAATCACTGCCAGTCACATGGCTACCATCAATAACATCACCCATACGCGGAGGGCTTATATCCAATAGCATTCCATCGGAGCTGCGAGTTACAGAAAGACCTGCTCCATTTGTGGCATGTACTGTTACAAATACTCGCTCGCCGGGGTTTGCTTTACACGTTGAGCAGGTGAATGATTTGTTTACCCAGACACTTGTTGTTGTTTGTAACTGGCAGCCTCGAGGCTTAGTTCCAAGACAGTATTTACTCTCCATGATACCGCTTTCGGAATCTGTGATGTCCTCCCAATGTGCTGCAATATCCATAACAGGCGAAAAAAAGTCAATATCTTTGCCACTGGGGCCATCATGGACGCAACCATTCACAGCTTTTGGAGAGGTTGTGTCTATTATGAGTCCAAGCGATGACACATTTGTGCTTAAGCCCGCCAAATTTGTTGCAATGACTGTTATATAGTATATGTTTCCTTGGGAGAGGCTCAAGTCGTCTCTAATTACTTGAGTTGCAAAGTTCACGTTTTCAAAGCTTACGATATCATCTAAATGGGGTCGAGTGCCGATGGCAAATTGGTAATTTCTGATACCGCTTTCGAGTTCTGTAAAAGGTGGCCATGTTGCTGTAATAGAGCCTGTGTCTGATTGATACTGGAAAGCACCATCGCGTGATACACCTGCGATTATAGGACCGCTCTCGATGGGTGGTGTATTGTCGATTGTGAAGATGAAAGACGACAAAGAAGACAGCCCAGCATTGTTCATGCACTCGACGATTGCGTTATAGCTTTCTCCATGCAGAAGATGGACGCTTCCAGGAAGCGAGACATTTCCTGAAGATGTATTTCTAGATTCTGTGAAAAGAACCTGGCCAGTCTGGTCAACGACCGAGATGTTGCATTTGCTTATACCACTTTCACGATCTTTAAAGCCCTTCCAAGAAATAACGGAGTCATTGTTGTTAATGAAAGTTTCGTTTCCTTTTGTAGGTGGCGATCTTCCTACGTAGACTTTTCCTGAATGGGGTGCAGTACTGTCGAAGACAAGTGCATCGGAACATGATTGTGACACGAGACCAGCTCTATTTCTAGATGTCACAGTGACGTAATATTTCACTCCGGAACGAAAGGATAGCTGTGACGTTGTCGTATTGGCATAATTCGATCGGCCGATGTTTATGAGTGGCTGGACCTGAGTACCGCATTTGCTTGTGCCAATGGCCCACTTGTAGTACCAAATTTCACTTTCAGGTTCAGAAAAATTCTTCCAGTAAACGGCAACGCCTGACGCCGACGCAGAGTAAAAAGCCTCTTCTGTGTGTCTGTATGTCCATCCTTCTTGGGATCCAAAGCCTGGATAAATTGTGCTAGGTATCGGTGGTGTTCCATCCGCTATGACGCCATCTGAAGCAAGTTCCCTAACAGATCCTGCCTGATTTATAACTTTAAGGTGAACGTAATACTTTGTTCCACTTGACAAACTAAGAACCGCCTTGCTTTTCACGTGGGTTGCTAGGCCAACATCTGTGAAATTTTGAACACTGGTCTTGTCATTCACACTGGTTCCAATACTCCATTCGAATTTCTCAATACCACTCTCCAGATCCCAAACTCCTTCCCAGTTAGCAGCCAACGACGACAGAGAAGACTGGTACTTAAGGTCTGGCTCAATAATCCCGTCATGCACTACCCCGCGGCTTGGAGGACTAAAATCGATAAGAACACCATCTGAGCTCAGGCATCTTCTTAGGTGGGCATTGTTAATGGCGCAAACAGTGACATAATATACATCATCAGATAGTGACAGACCACGTACAGTAACTGAAGTGTTCATTCCTGCATTCCGGAAAGGAAAAACATCCATCACACCGCTGCGGTCTCTGCTTAATCCATATTCATAATGCTGAATCCCAGACTCGGGATCTTCAAAACCTTCCCATTCTGCTGACATCGCTGTGGTGTTGTCCTGATAATCGATGTCTGACCCCTTCCTTCCGTCACGCACTTCAGCGTTTCTTGTACTGGGGGGAGTCACGTCGGCGACGAAGCCATTCGAAGACACTACGGTACTAAGTAAGCCAGCTTTGTTCTCGGCCTTGATTTTAATACAATAACGCTGACCGTTTACGAGTGTAATGTTTGCCAGCATAAACGAGGTGGCCGTCGGAGGGGCAAGTTTTACGAATCCGTTTCCAGTGACATGATAATTTCCTGTAATACAGCTTCCAACAGCGTAGTAGTACTGCTTAACAGCGGTATGCGGTTCTAGGAATTTGGACCACGATCCATATACATGCTTGACGTCCGCTTGATAATCGATATCCTCTTGTGGTGTTGAACCATCGAACACTGTTCCAGGTGAGGGAGGGGTGGAATCTGGTATCACCAGAATTGACTGTGCGTCTTTATGCAATTTGGCCCAATTGTACGCTCTTATGACAACGTAATACCCTTTGCCTTGTGATAGCGCGAGATTGCGGAAAGTTGCTGATGTCGGTAGATTAGGTCCTGGTACTTCTGTGAAATCAGAGTTTGACGGTGACTTCTCTGAAGGGATAATAGCCCACTCATATCGCTGAAGGCCACTGTGTGCATCGGAAAAACCAACCCATTGCACTGTAACAGTTGATGTACTTGGAATGTAGACAGCCTGAGTTCCGTTTATTACGTCATCTTCTCCTGTTACTATAACTTTGCCAGTGAACACAGGATGAGTCGTATCTATAGTAACGCCATCAGTAGTGCCATCTGTACTTAAACCCACCGCGTCTATTGCTCTCACAGTCACAAGGTACCTCGTGTTATTCTTTAGAGCCAGCCCACTGTGCGTGATGTTCGTTGCATTCCCGGCAGATGTCCAGGGAACAACTGTGCTTCCACTGCTGTCAGTTACCTTGTACCTATACTCTATAATTCCACTTCCTCTGCTTCCATCTGTAAAGCCGTTCCAGTTCGCTGCTATCAAGGTATCTTCTGACTGATAGTCTACGTCAATGGAGTGTCCATCGTTAACATTACCAGCCTGAGGTGCATCTTGATCTATTAACACGCAGTCTGATTTGGCTTGAGAGTAAAGTCCAGCCTCATTATAGCCTCTGACTACTGCGCAATAGCTTTCTCCAGACACTAAGTTGAGATTTGTTACTGTTCGAGATCGATTAAGAGCTGTGGCCTTAAATGAAGTGATGAGCCCAGAACCTTGACGCTGTACCGCCCAGGTGTATCGGGAAATGGGAGAATGAGGATCACTGAATCGGTCCCAGTTTGCGCTGAACGTATTTGTCCATTTTGCGTATTTCATGTCCACTCCAACTTGATTCCCATCGAATATCTTTCCCGCCACAGGTGATGAAGTGTCAATGATAACCCCATCGCTGCTTAGGTCTGAAAACAGACCTGCTTTCGTAAAGGCTCGAACAACGAATTCCACTCTTGAACCGTCTATTATGCTGCTAAAAGTCTGCCCTGCGTTTGTGTTTAGGTTAACGTTTGTGAAAGGCATGAGCTCGCTAGTCTGACCTGTGTTGAATGGAGTAACGAGTACCTTCCAGTGATACTTGCCAACACCATGTATTGTTTGCACTCCTCCCCAGTTTACCTGTAACAACTTAGAGGCTTGGTAACTCAAATCAGCTCCAGGACCGTCGCGAACCCACCCGCCTTGAGGCCTTGATATGTCAATGACGACAACACCACTGCAAACAAGTCGAGGTATGTTGTTTCTCATGTCAGAAGCTTCTAGAGATACTTTATAGCTAACGTTAGCTTGAAGAGTTAGCCCTGGCAAAATCAAAAATATAGTATATCATAAATAGTAACAAGATTTTTAAGGGGTCAAGAAAATAGTAATTTCGTGTCCAAAGGTGGACAGTATATTTCTTTCATTTCAAGGAATGAAACCGATTTTCCTGACTAACCCGACGTTACTAATCGAATTGTTCGATAATCGAACTTAGTCGAACGTTTGGGCTCAATCCATAATCGAACACATTTGAGCCAAATGTTCGATTTCCGAAATAAATAAATCGAACCCAATCGGCATCCAGCCTCAAATCGAACGCGATCGAACCTATAAAAATGGAACTCAATCGAACGTTTGATTGCTCAAACTTCTTTTGTGATAGTTCAAATGTATTCCATTACCAAACCCAATCGAACGCAATCAAGTAATTAGGGTTCGCTTAAAATTTGATTGAGTTCGATTGATTGAACGTTCGATTTGGTTCGATTAGTAACATCGGGCACGTAACAGCCGGAATCATTACAGCGGTTACCAGTCATACGCGCCCTCCAACGGCTTTTTCCTTTTTCGAAAACGAAGGGCGCTTTCCATTTGGACGGAAAACCCGGTAATTCCGGAAAGAATTCAAATGGAACGGTTCATCCCAGTGGAATGTTCTCGGAAAAAAGGTAATACCTTTCGAGGTATTTCCTTTTCCTCGCTTTGATTGAGGAATTGCCCTGTTCCTTTTCACCGAAAATTCTTCCCAGTTTTTCCATTCAAATGGAATCGCTCTAAGTTTTGGTGGACGTCAATCAAATATATCCATGACAATAACGGGGTTTCTTTTATCAAATGAACTACTCGCAGAGTACCTCTTTCATCTTTACTTGACTGTCTATAAACAGGAACTGTTTTGGTTGAAACTGAGACGTAAATCGTCTGAACTCAGTGCCTTTTCGTTTGTCTTGCTCACGGGCAATGATTTGAGGCTACAAATTTACGAACAGTGTATAAATTATAAACCACAACATGAGAACTAAATAATAACCTTTTAATATTACAGGATGAACTACACAAAGTTGACTGCTAATCTCTTCCGGCTTTTAGTACCTTTTTTACTGTCAATCCCATTTGTCGTAAAGTTCTGCTGAGGGTTTCCATTGCGTACGCCTCACCTCTCTCGTACTCCAACCACGCTTGCAACTCGTCAAGATAGCTAGAGCTCTGGATTATGATAACGAATGACTTTCTGCGCCTAAAATAATCTACATCCGTAAAAAGCTGATAAAAAGTCAATTTCTACACAACTCGACTCATTTTCTGAGGCCAACGTTTCCAGCTACCTGATATTTTTCGTTTCTTTCATCTTCTCTTTGGCGGATCGCTTACGGCTCCAGTGTTTACGTACAATCGAATCGCCTTCTTCATAAACGTTTTGCTCCCAAAAAATTTTCTGCATGCTATGTGATTCAAGGCAGACCATGTTGTCTCGACATATTAATCCTCCATCTCAACGAATTAAACTGGAAACGACTTAGTTTGTCAGTAATAACTGAGCGATTATACCTGATCACAACAACGATGGAACATGGCCGTGAAACTGACACGAAACGAGGACTATATTGTCATGGAAACATTTGATTGACGTCCACCAAAACGTCGAAAACGGAAAAAAATCGATGAGGGCGCGTGTGACTGGTAAGCGCTGTAAAGCTAAAATTTGACTCTATAAACTCTCATAGCGCTTACAAACGGAAGCTCCCGGGAGACGTTGAATGATTTCTACAAACAGAAGGAGACTTTTATTTTTACAAGTCATCGATTAACGATCAGCAGCAACATTGGCTAAGGCATGAATAATGCAGATAAACTATGTCAAGCCACGCACTGAACGTCACGCTACGCTAATGGTTATTCTTTGTGCTGGTTGCTAAACTGATAAACTAACAAGGACAAGGCCATAAAATCACGCAGTGGCACACAAGGTTTGTTATCTGTAGCACACACGTTGGACGAAACATTGATTTCCTTACCTGTCAAACTTTGCTGCGCGTTGCTATTAGGAAGCGTTCCTTTTACAACAGAGACGGTGTTGCAGGCAGAGGAAGATAAGAGAAGGAACCATTTTAGAGTCAACTGACCGCAGGAGGCGGAAAAGCCCGAGATTCGAAGGTAAAGTTTATCAGTGACGTACTGATAGCCAATCACTGATTGAAAAGATTGGTCCATGAATTGGGCTGTACCAGTTGTGACGGAAATGCTATCTTCTTCTGCGCGGGGGCAGGTTCCAAGCTTTCCGTCGCACCTGAATAAGAGATGTATTCTCATCAGCATGTTCATACAACCAAGGTACCGTCTTTGCTCTCTCACCAGTCTGATCTTCCAATCAAACGTTGCGTGACGAGTCACATAATATTAGAGGTAGGCTGCTCAAAGAAAAGGCGAAACTTCGCCGATAAGACGTTTTCCTTTAGACTGCGAGTAGTCTCTAATTTCGGCGATGGATTGTGGGGTGGGTGAAAGACGCACGCGCGCGAAGTTGCGAGGAGACGCGACGCGAGGGGAGCGCCGAAAATTAGATCGCGCTCCCCTCGCGTCGCGTCTCCTTGCAACTTCGCACGCGCGCGTCTTTTGCCCGCCCCACAATCCATCGCCGAAATTAGAGACTACTCGTAGTCTAGTTTTCCTTTTCTTCCCTTTTTTTTTTCTTTGTCTGGCAATTATTTTGCATAAACGTGACGGAAAAAGAAAGCTTGCAAGCGATTTTTTTAAAGTTTGACGACTAAAATTAAATTATAGACTTTAATTATTCTGTACGAGGCGGTTCACATTTTGCAGCTTAGTACTTTGGAGTCAAGCCTGTATTAATTATTTTCCAGTGGTGCTGTTTGTATGCTAGAAATGTTTGGCAAAAGAGGAAAACACACAGCTTAAAAAATGGACAGTTTTACAGCACTGGTCATTTTCACTTTTCCTTTTCATTTAACTGGGTCATAAAAACTAGCCATCTGGAACTGATCTTCCAGTGGGTTACATTCTCCCACCTTTCTGGCCGATCACAGATGTCGACTGCCCTGCGACAAACCGTACCACTTGTCCTCATTATTTCCTTACAGGTTCCATCACCGACACACTCTGAAGTCCTGATACAGCTTGTTGAGTTGAAGGACGACTGACAAGAATAGGCTTGCCCTACACACCTGGAGTGAGGTTGAAGAGAAGCAAGCTGTGGGTAAGATTATTGTCATGTTCGTTGAAGTTATTAAAGGGACCACAATGACCTTTACAAAATCCCTGAACCGCAGAAAGAAAATCAGGTAAAACAGACTGAAATGAAGATTGCCTAAATTCAATGTTGTGATAGGTAATAATATCTGTCTGTTGTCTCTTTCTTTGTAAGCATTGGTTGGGAAGAACAACCAACGCTCTACTCACTAGATTGATGGAGAATGAGAAGAGGACAACCACTTCAGAATTTTATCTCTTTAATCCCACCGGACTATTTTTTTTACAAACGTCCATCCCCACCTAAACATATTTGGTGTTGGTCTTACCATTCTGTCATCAAATCACCCGGTTCGTGCTTTTTTCTTTCACGAGGATCATTCATCCTCCTTTTCTTTCTTGTTCTCAAAAAATGACAAAAGGTTTCTGTTGCGTTTAGTTTGTGTTGCGTTTAGGCCCCGTCCACACTAATGCGTTTACGAAAACCTCCGTTTTCACCCGTCCACACTATTCCGTTTTCAAAAACCTCCACTCTGGAGAGCGTTTTCGAAAACGTCCGTTTTTGAAAGCATACGCCACCGTTTTCGATCGTTTTAGTGTAAAAAAAAATCGTTTTCATGAGAAACGCGCATTAGTGTGGACACCGATGCGTTTTCGTAAGCCTCCGTTTTCGAAGACCTCCGTTTTTGCCCGTCCACACTACTCCGTTTTCAAAAACCTCCATGCTGGAGAGCGTTTTCGAAAACCTCCGATTTTTGATCGTTTAGTGTGGACGAAAGGCGAAAACGGATAAAAAAGTATGCGTTTTCAAACGAAAACGTATTGGTGTGGACGGGGCCTTAGTCCTTACCTGCCCGCATTACACGTGTCTTGCTTGGTGCAGTTGTCTTGATCATCACATGTCACTGTAGGGCGATTTGACCAGGCACTATTAGCGAGTGCTGCCGTGTCGTACAAGTCGCACCACTGACACTGGTTTGAAGGGTTTAAATCGTGGTGATTGTAGTTCTGACCTAACAAGAAGAATGACAGAGGGAGTGTTTATCATTTTCAAACAAAATCACGATATTCCTTTTAGATCGTGTAAATGAATCGGCAGAAATGTCCGGGAGACATGGAAAACTGAAAAGCTGGTCTCGTTTACCCTGTTCTGGAAATTCGTTTCCGATTTACTTTGATACCAGTTCCAGGTATTGTGGTGGTTACAACGAAGAAAAAGTTGTTGCTTCACCTGCCTACAACTGTATTTAAAATGACCGTTATATACTACATTCAACAGAAATGATGCCATACTGACATAACTATGCCTCCTCCTCCCCTCGTTCCCCAATAAATGTTGCAAACCGTTCTTCAGACACTGTCGTTCTTGTACAGCAACATTGTAACGGGGACGAGAGGTGTAGAAGATGAGAAATTACCGTTGAAGATTAAGAAGGTCATTATTGCGGATGCTCAACAAACCATCTCAACTCTTTATGTTGTTTGTTGTAGTTCCAGACTCTCTGTAAATTAAGGGAGATTAATGCGCAAATGGTATACACACCCAAACCGCGTACGCACTATTTCTCCATGTAGATGGTTCACAACCGTACAGTGTTATTTATCAACCATTTCAGCTGTAAAATTAAGCTGGTAATTCGCATTCAATTTCACCGCAAGTCAAGGCATGTAGCTATTGTGGAGGACACTCAAGTAGAGGGGAGTTTGTATGATTATCTTTCCACTATCTTTCACTGACACAAAGAAGTCACAAAAACATAAGCTGACGTTTTGACAAACCGAAGAAAATAGTTACAATAGTTGCAAGTCAATTACGGACATGTTGCCTCGTCAGATGACGATATTCATGCCTTGTTGTTGAGTTTGTTAGTTTGGTTTTGCAGTCTTGATCGACTGGTTTAGTAATTAAGCAACAGAGGACTTTTTCCATGTTTACATAGCCTCATCTAAACACGAGGGGGGTTGGGAGAGCTCGAGACAGTTATGCAAACCCGAGACGCAGTCGAGGGTCTGCATAACTTTCGAGAATTCTCCCAACCCCCTATATTTTGTCGTCTTCGCTTGAGCTCCCTCCACGAGGTCGTCTAGTTCATGATCATCGATATCAACGCGGGCAAACCACTGTGGTTTTTATTTCTTTTGCCTTCTTTCCTTGGACTCACGGGGATAGAGATAGCTGAACCACAAATCGAAAGTTGGTAATTCGTCTTCATTTCATTAATATTTGTACTTGAAATTGCTTTATTTAGGAGTCTTGCCGAAGCTTTGAAATGTTTTCAAATTGTACCGGGAAACACAGAGAGCGTGACGTCGCAACCGTGTTTACGTACTCCCATCTAAACACACCTATTGACCAATGAGTGCACGCGTACTATCTTACATATTTTATAAATTCCTTTAAGACGGCTTTCTCGTCACTCACTCTGACATCTTGATATTTTCTGAAGAAGATTGAATCACGACGAGAACGTGTCGTTTTTGATACTGCATGACGAGGTCAAATCCGGGCGAACAGTCAGGACAAAACGATCGTTAGAGTTAATCGTGAAAACTGGGTCCGGAGAGCGATTTTCAGCTTATTTCTCTTTCTTTCTTTATTATAAAACTTAGATTTCCGCCCCTTTTTTTGCATGAATAGCCGGCTTTCCAACCGTTGTTACTCCATTCTTTTCTCGCAATTTACATGAGTATAAATCTTACACGGCTAAATTAGCGTTTCCGGGTTAATATTCACATGCACTCTTCTTCTCTATAGCTATCAGCACAAATCATGAAAAATTTTTAAATTACTGGTCCTAGCATCATGAAAGGAGTTTGTGACGTATGAGCATTTTATATGGCGGGGTTTCAACAAGTTCAATTCTGACTTAGAGGTTTTGAGAGTAGGAATCCAGCTGATTCGAAGACGGTGGACTCTTGTATCGATGTGTCCTTTATTATAAACCCTCGATAGTTACGTCATGATTTTAATGAAATACATACCTCCTATCTTGCACGTGCACGTATTGCTCGAGTTTATAAATCCATATCCCGTCTTTAGTCGACAGCTGTTTCCATCGCAGTACTGGCACAACGAGTTGCAAGTGAAGGGTGTGGCGGTGCACTGGCCACTGTTACACGTGTCACCACGTGTGCAAGTGTTGCCATCATCACATGCCACACCCTCGCGATTTGACCACGTGCTTGTGCTGCTGCTTGGATTGCACCACTAGAAAAGAAAGAATGAATGATGAATGAAAGAAATTTAATTTCACTGTCGTCATCTTTAAGTCCATTTGTCAACATTCTGATCGCAGTAGTATAGAAGACGTTTATTTCAATGCCCAAATTTCGTTGGGAGATATTATTTTCTTATATTTTGTAAGGGTTAATACCATTAAATTCATAATAAAGAATGGGGCAAAGATTAAAAGAGAAATATTTTGATGAAAAGTAACCAACTAGTTGCTCCAGCTGTGCCCAGCACTTACTTGGGGAATGTTTTCTATTCACCGGAGCACAACAATAGGGAATAGAACAACCTAACGAGATCTAATCCCTTGCAGAGTATCCCGTTTTCTCTTACCTGGCATGGATTTCCGGGCTTGTAATGGTTCTTAGCATAGCAAGTCCTTTGACCACCATTCATTATCACACAGCGTTCTGGTTTGATTGGACAACCGCTACCGTCGTGTGTTTCACATGGAAGGCAATTGTAGGGCGTTCCCACACATGTGCCGCTCAAGCAGCGGTCATCTTTTGTCTTCAGGTTATTGTCACTGCATCTCAAATTGTTGTTATTGGTCCACTGACCATTGTTGTTGCTGTCACATTGCTAAGAGATAATTTAAAGAAAGCTTCATTATTTAAACATTAAGTAATCATTAAGTATGAAATATGGCCTGGTTGCCTCGCCCTCACCTCTTTTGGGATTTCAGATTAACATACTGGAGTCTTTCCATTTGTTTTCTGTTTCACAAAGTATTTGGCTATTATTGATATGTCTGCATGAATTTGAGTATATATGTACATTTATCTCCTTCGTTGCAAGATCCGAAGTTCTCATTCTGTTTGAGGATAATCCCTTGAGCGTGGCAGAGAAATGAATCAATTTCGTCCATCAACCACTCCTTTAAAGGAAGTTCTTTCAGGTTGACTTGTTGTAACTCAGGTAGCGCCTAAAAACTGTCTCATAGCCTGTAAACAGTTGAACTTGAGAGCTAAAATCAAGAAAAAAAGCTGCAATTCAAGATGCGTATAGGGACAGTAACAAAATGTCCAAATTTAGGATCCAAGGGAGATTTTTCACGGATATTTTTCACGGACGAATACTATTCTTCCGGTTATTTACGTCGGAAGAACCCTATTGCCTGATAGTCTCTCCGCGGATGAACACTATCACGTCACGTGATCAGTTTAAGGTTCCAGCACTTCCAAGCACATTTACTTGGATTATTACTACCAATCAAGCAGATTCTAAACAACCTTAAAGTTTTGAAAATATAAGGTTATCAAAGAAATGACCAATCATTTTTGAACCAGTTATGAAACTTTTTTTTTGGGACATGACAGGTTACCATAGCAACGCCTTAACCTGTTAAAAACAACCCTAAGGTTAGCTTTAAGCGACAATAACTCACAAAACGAGCAGAGGTGACCCCATTTTTTTTTTTTTTTCAGGAAATAATTGGCATAATAAAACAAAACTTTTTACAAAGTTAAAAAAATTGTAGGAGCGGAATCATAGTCACCTTTCATTTTCGAAACATTAAGGTGGCTCTGAATCTGCTCCTACAATTTTTTTAAACTTTGCGAAAAGTTGGCTCTCGACACACTTATTACATTTCAACAATACAAAAAGGAGATCACCGAGCTCGTTTTTGATTTATTGTCGCTTAAAGCTAAAGTAAGGGGTGTTTTTAACAGGCCATGGTATGACTGGACATTTCTTTGATACCAGTTTAAAGGTAAAAGCGTATTAAGATTGCTAATAATGATCCATCAAAGTAGTTGTGCTTGAAAATGCTGGAAACTGGTAGGAGTCACCTTAACTCGGAATTAAGGAATCGGAAAACACAGGCTATGCGTTCTTTTTAGCAAGTTCTGGCGAGAAACTCATGCACGGCCCGTCTGGCCGGTGAGGTCGCACCGGAAGTTAATTAGATTCACACGCTCAGTCCAAGCTATTCTTCACGCTGGTCTGTAGTAAATTCCACCAAGAGTTATTTGTTTTCAGAACATGTGTTCTTTTGGAAAACCTTGTATTGCGTCTTTTCGTATTCCACATTCGGATGGGAATAAACAGAACATATAACCTCAAAAAGAACGCACCCTTAAAAATCAGCAACAAAAAGAACCCAAACTTGTTTAGTTTTCTCACCTGACACTGATATCCTGTTCGTAACGTGCCATGGCTGAAGCACTTTCTCACTCCTCCATCTTGTATAACGCACCATCCAGGCTTCACTCGACACGCGTCATTGAAGCACTCTTCGCATGAGAGACACGTGAATGGTGTGCCAGCACACGCGCCGCTGGAGCAACGATCGGTTCTGGTGCATGCGTTACCGTCACTGCAGGGCAGATTGTTGTTGTTTGTCCAGGCCAACTTGCTGTTACTGTTACAATCCTGTTGAACAGAAAACACTCAATGATTTGTTCACGAGGGGAAAAGAAGGGAATTTTTGTCCCAACAAAGTATAACTCGCTTTAGGCCTACTCCAAACGTCGTGCTACTGCCGTGCAGTAGCAGACCCAGCAGTAGCATGACTATAGCACGGCATTAGTTCAAACGTCGAACTGATTTACTTCATTCTCGCCAAATTCAACACACAACAAAAAACAAAACAACCTAAAATAATTTAAGACACATTAACCTAGTTGATGAATTCAGTTCGGCACGACAAGAGCACGCCGTTTGAAACCAGGGTCGCGCTTCTGTCATGCGGCACGACAAGGCCTGCCATGCTAGGTAGTTTGCCGAACTTATTTCAACCTGCTGGACTAAATGATTTCAAACGTCGTGCTACTGCAGCACTTAGGTAGAATTTGATTCTTGAATTTAGTTCAGCACCGCAATGACGCGGCAGCGGAACAGGCCTTGTGTGATGTTGGTTCATCTCAGAGTTAATCCCAACATCTGAAAAGTTGCTTGTTTAGTTGTTGTTGTTGTTGTTGTTGTTTTTTTGGTTTTTGCTTGGTTCATGGTTCATTTATTTCACACTATTTACATAAAATTAACATAGAAAGAAAAGTATAATTACAACAGATGGTTACAAGATAAAATAAATACAGTACAAATTACAAAATGTGTGTGGAGGTCAAAGGAGTAGAGGCTTTCTAGTTGGTTAGTATGCTTAGTTGTTGTGTATTTGTTTAATTTTTCTAACTACTGTCCGGGTACTAACTGTCTTCTTTCATGGAATAAGATTTCTCATGTAAGAAAACAAAATGCTGTTACAGATCAGAAATCCTATCATTCATGTGGGTGTGCTAAGAGTATGTTTCATGTGTTTTGGCGTAAAAATTCGTAAACCAAACTTTCAAGCCACCCTTTAAAAATTGTCTTAGAACTCCAAGAGAGAGAAAGCAAATTAATTTTCGCAAGGAGAACACAACACGATTGGTTAAAAATGCTTTTTGATAGACACGAAGGAATATGAGATCCATGCCTAACATGGAACGATCACATTGAACATATCGAAACAAAATCTCGTCCCACCTTGGAATGCTACGTAGAGCCCGAAAAGTCATCCCAAAAGAAGCATGCATTACTCTGTTTAATGCTATGGTTTTACCATTATTTGATTACTGCTGCTGTGTGTGGGATGGTTGCGGACAGGGAAATAAGAGCTACCTTGACCGTCTTCTCAAGCGAGCTGCGGGAATAATTGCGGGTCGCAAGGCTACCGATATTGATATACAGCAAACACTGAAGTGGCCATCTCTACAATGCCGCACAGAATACCACAAGTGCATACAGATCTATAAGTGCATCAATGGCCTTGCTCCAGCATATCTAATAGACGACTTCCATTCCTCGGAGCAGATCCATAACTACAACACTAGAAATAAAGACCTTATCCGCCTGCCTCTTGCCAAGACAACTAAATTTCAATCATCTTTTAAGTACAATGCCGCCAAATCCTGGAACACTCTTCCTCGCAACTTACGCCATGATCAGTCTCTCACTAGTTTTAAGCTGAAAGTCAAGCAACATCTAAATCATCTCAGTTAATTCTCACCTCTATGAACCCTTTAATTGACTTCTTTTGTTTTATTTTTTGTTCTCATTTTTACAATTTATTATTTATTCATATTATCAGTTTGTACAGATCTCCATTTAAACCAGCTATGCTGAACTGGAATTTCTGTATAAGTAATGTATATAAATAAATAAATAGACTGAAACGTGGCTTCATATCTTTATCACCTCACCTGACACTGATTGCCGGGATTCACTGCACCATAAGAGTAACATTGGCCACCGATTTTGCACTGCCTTAATTCACACCTCGTTCCTGCTTTGTGATAGCACGAATGGCATTGGCAAGTGTAACTTCCAAACGTGTTGGTACAGATGTGCTGGCATGGACTGTTCTGGCATTCGTTAACATCTGCAAAGAAAAAGAAAAATATTGAAACAACTGTCATCCACGCAGGACCTGCAGTGATCATGACAAGGTAAACGTGGTTAATAATTAATGTTGTAATCAATATCGCAGAGGAACATATTGTGTTAAAGGCCAGGGGTAGTTCTTGAGAGAAGATGCTTTTGAAGAACTATCAATTATTTTAAAATCAGTTTAAACATTCATTTAACAAAATTTTGTGGTTGAAAAGCGAATTAAATTTAGCCTCGCCTCTTCAACAGCGACCAAACATGTGGCTTCAAATTAATATTTTGTCAAATATATCGTGGAAAGTCGCAGCAAAAAGTTATAGGTTATGAGTTCGTTCATGGGAAGATTTTAGCTGTTACATCTGAAATAGAGGAAAAAGCTGCTACACGTTTGATTTACATCACGTCAAGGTTCAAGTGAAAAAGTCCTGACCTATTCTCCACCACCCACCTTCCCCAAGTAATAATACCTCCCACCCCTCTCCCTATCCTAACCCCTCCCCCGCCCGCCACCCCTGTCTCCTTCTCCGTGCCCTTAAATTCCTTTTCGGCCAAACTCAAAAGTTGATTCGAAGTTTCCTCTCAAATGCCTGTCGTATTTTGAATGTAAAGTTAATTGTGGTTTCACTGCATGCTAGAGTATTATTTCTGATAACAATTAAAAATGATCCTGGAAAGGCCAATACGGCGGTTTACATTAATATAGTTTAACATTACTGTTCTGTAAACACTCACAGAGGGCTTGACCTTACGCACGGGAGGTTATTACCGTCCGTGAGTCGAGTCATGCCCGCACACGTATCAAGTAATGCTATTAAGCGCTATTCAAACTTTCCGGCGTATCAGTGAAAAATGGCTGTGATAACACAGCTTTTGTTTGACTGCTCGTGAAAGCAAATTAAAAAGGAAAACCTCAGTACAGAGGCCCTGGCGTCACGGACGGTTGATCACATCATATCAACAACTGATGCATTGACCCATGCCTCGAAGTTTTGTCTTTGACTCCACATCGAAAAACACAAATAATGTTGTGGGATTTGGTGGCTAAGCAATTAAAAGTACATTACTAGTAGAACAAAAATAAAAAAGCGGAACTTATCCAATCGTATTTGTTCTCCGCTTTGAAAAGAGTATGCGCGCACTTCAGTCAAGAGTATTATTGCGGCGCAAACTTCAATGGCATTGGGAAATTAAAGAGACGAAACATATCAAAAGATTGCGTTGAATGATCAATGTATAGAGTTTTGAGATCTGCCAGTAACAGGATTATTGCGCAATACTGTAGTAAAGATATGAGAATTTTTTTACAGAAAGTAATGGACATTAAAATGGCTGTAACCTTTACGTAAAAACTTGACTTCATCGCAAAAGATTATTTAAGGAATTGTTTACTAATCCATTGTGTATGTTAACACTGTTATTTGTAAAAACCTTCGTCTCATTTTATTTCTACAAGCAAAATAACCAGTCTTCAAAGAATTAAAATAACTCTTTTCTCGCTTTCTGATTGGTTTCTGAAGCTCGAGGAAACATCTCTTTTCCGTCGTCTGATATTGCCCGGAATTTCGCGCTCGAGTTTCTTTCGCTTATTTGCCAGAAAAATAGCGCACAATTAACGCTGGCTAACCACTAGGATATTAGACACTAAGTCAATTATTTACTTAGATCAACGTCGGTCAATAGAGGAAGATGTTAGTAAGCTCTTTTTAGCACACTCTACTTCTAAAGTTTGTTAGATAGTCTTTCTAGTAAAACTGTGTAGTAAACCGGGAGTAACCTTTTCTAGAGTGCCCTATCCATGGTTTGTCCTTTTCTTTGGAAAACGTTCTAAATTGTGACAATGAAAATTAAAGGCACTGACTAGCACTCTCGCGTGGCGCTTTCCGATTACCGCTTCCGTTCTCTGAAGAAAAAGTTGTCACTGGCAAGTCACTTACCTCTTTCACAGCACGTTCCCGAATAGCCCGTCCGACAATGACAGCCGCTACCATGCGGTGTCCCCCCGTACTGACACTTGTCTCTATTGCAGGCGCGAGTTTCGGTGAAATGATAAGGGCAAGTTCCTCCGCAGGCTGCGGGTGAAGTTTGCGATCTTGTTCTTCTCTGCGAGCCGCTAGTCCCGCACTGATGGCTGCAAGCACCCCATGAACTCCAGGAGCTCACTTGGCAGTTCCTGGAGCTGCATGGAGGAGGTGCTCTTCTGCGTCTTCTCCTTCGCCAAGATTCTGTGTTCCGTGCGCAAAAAACTAGCGCTAACGAAATTGCCAAAAACACGTTCTTCCACATTGTTTTTCGGGCTCAAGAGAGGCAGAGAAGAACTTGTGGTAAAATGTTCCTTCCACTCAGTGAGAAATTGGGGTTCTGCTGTTTTCTCGCAGTGGCTGAATTCTACTCGCTGGCGGCTCGATGTGTATTGCCCAATGCAATATTGACTGTGGTGTCAATTTTCGTGTTTCGAGACTTAGTCACGTTCAGCGCGTTAACAGTCGCCTCAGTGCCGCAGCGGAACTTGTATGAGATCGTTTTAGCGAGATCGGAATTCGCAGGCGGAGAGTTTTTTTTTTTTTTAGACGTTTGACGTAGAGCTTTAACGCGCTTATTCAATAAATGTTTACGAAATTGCTAGGCGCTGTTGTGACACAAATTTGTGTATTGTTGTGTAATCACGTTTATGAGTTACTATGTAATTCACGGATACCCGCCCCTTTTTTAGGCATTTCGTAACTTTGAGGGGCACTCGGCAGAAGCCATGAATTGGCTCTGCTCTGTTGTGGTATTTCTTCAGGTTATTTTATACTTGGAGTACACCAAGGGTGCTGTACTGGATCAGAAGCAAACGTTGTTATCATTTGTTCGGCACTCCAGGTGTACATACTCCTATGAAGTCGCAGTTCATACTGCAAGGGGTGCGCATTCTACAGCAAGTGATGGCTTTCAAGTTCACGCTCTGGTAAGTTTCTTTGTCAACACATGACATTTATACTGAAGTTTTATATACTGTAAAGTCAAACGCATAGCATGCTGCATTTTACTGTCAAATTAACGTGGGCTAGTTTTTCGCTATAATTTTTAAAAGTTAATGTTAGCTTTACTCCGGAAATCACTTGAAAGCTCAGATATGCCATAAGATATGCGATTGTTGGTGTATTAGTGAGGGCGAAATATTGCCCGCGCGTCGACAGAATTGCACGTCATGGACAGTCCTGTTCAAATAAATCTTAGGGCCATCCCATATTTTAACTCTCGATCAGAAGATGAGCAATGCCTTGAGCTTGCATCTTGCGGACAGATGTTTTAATTTTTTACATGAGTTTTTTTGCTACAGTTAACTGGTTATGTATTAAGAGGTATTTTACGCATGACTGATTAGTCACAGCTGATTGACAATGCTGATTCATTTCCGAGATTACTAATTGACGTAGGTAGTCACTGCAGATTTTTCATTAAGCAAAAACAAAACATCGACTTTTCTCAATTCAAAATTCATTCGGCGGTTCATCCAGGAGCCCACAATCTTTCAAATCGGAACCTTGCACTCGGAAATCCCTCTTCAGTGGAAGCTTTTTTTTTTACCTGTCACGGCCGCGAATGGGCCTCGTTAAACTATATCCGGCGAAGCTTCCGTATAAATTGGGCCTTCATCCTAAGCGGTATTGAGAAAGCGGTTCAAGGACGTTTGATCGTGCCAAAAATAATTTTTTAAGTCTTCTCTTTTCAAGGACGTAATTGATTGGTAAACACAGAAGTAGGGGCTGTACAAACATTTACCGCTGTCGACTCGAAAATCTGCCTATTCATGTTTCCTTAAACGTCACGTTTTCCTTGGCACGGTAAATATTTTCGCTGCATTCCATCCTTTGAAAAAAGAAAGGACTGGTATATTGCGTTCATTTCGATCCATTTTTGGAAGATTAAAATAACTATCTTAGCCGATCATGAATTCTCATTTTGTTTGTTTTGAGCCGCTGTTCGATATTGAGTGTCTGCTGTTTAGCTATTGAATTCGGCCTTTTTGAAACCTCCCACGTCATATTTGGATTTCTGGTATTGTTTTTTTCCACCAGAAGAATCTGCCCAAGCTTGATTTGCAAATTACTTCCTTGGTTGCTTTATTTTTTGATTGAATGATCGAGTTGAAAATAACTTGCCGCTGAGGATGAATATTCCACATACCAGCAGAGAAAATACAGCTCGAACTGAAAGTACTTGTATCAAGAGTTCGCTATCACAACGGAGCTGCTTCAGCTCTCGGGCACCAAATTTATTGAAAATTTAAATGCAAACCTATTTTGGCAATCAAAAACGCGACAAACGTCACACTACGATTCATGAAAATCCTCGCGAGTTGTCTTCGTGTTTCTGCAAACACTTGAAAACTCTCCTTGACTCCGCAAATTGATGTCCGCTTTCTCTTGCGCCAAAAAAAAGGGATACTTGCAATCCATCCCGATGAAAGCACCTCATTCAAGGAACAGAGAATGAAAATGAAAAAAAGAAAGGAAATGTTTGTTCACCTACATCTCCACGCAGACTTTCGAGCTGAAAATGAAATGTTTTGCGAAGGCTGTACTTTCGGCTCGTCCGATTTGCGCCGTATTTTTACTTCCGGTGTGTTGCACGCAACTTTTGATGAGAGTCTGGAGGCGTGTGTACGAGCACGTTTATTGTCACTGCCCGCGCAATGTACGCCATGATATCCCGACACGTCATTGTTTGCGCGCGCCAAGGAAGAATTAACAAATGTAGCGCTGGCGTTGGAAGGTATTATATAAATGTAGTAAGTACGCTCAAGCATGTGAAGGCATGGCTCGCGCCAAAATCCGAAAAAATTAAAAACGACCATAACTCCAAAGCCATTTGCCAAAAGAACACCAGACTTATCAGTGATATAGAACTTGACAACCCTAACATGTTTTTGGCTTATAGTCGTCAAAGCTTAGACCACGTGACCTGCTATGACGTTTCATTTCAGAAATGGGGTGCCGAGATGGCATATAATGTCTATCACAAGCAACGTTTTTATGTGTCATTATCCTGTACAGGAATCTGTCCTGAATGGTTGACCCTAATTTTTAATTAAAGGAATATTAAACAAAAGAGGTCACGTGACTTGTAAAACATCTTCATAACTTTTTAATTAAATAATATGTCACCCCGTGACAGATATTGTGTCTATCGGAGGTTGCAAACAAGTGAGCACATAGTTTCTAGTTATACTGAACCATTCTTACCCCATTTTAAAAGAATTTCAGAGCATAATTATGACGTCATTAAACACGTGGCCAGCAAATTTTAGCCCTGAGGATCTTAAGGCTTCTGTAATTCTTGCGTTTTGAATTTCTGGCAACTCTGGGAGTTCAAACAACGTTGCTGTCACAGAAGTTTAGTTTTAAGTTCGCGGGGGGTCTTGACAACGGAATGACCCATGCCTTAATATGCTTGAGACGGCCGGTTTAATCCTCGCGTTTTTCAGGATTAGTCAAGATGAGTTTGCCATTAAAGTATAGACACACAAATGACATCATGAATCCAAGAGAGTGAAACAAGAGAAAAACAGCAATGTATAAAACAAATAGACTAGGTAAAGTAAGGCACATCATTACTGCAAGAATTCTTGACTATCTAAAACCAAAACCAGTCGTGACTATCACTCGCGCACTTTCCCGCGCTTGACGCCGGTTACCCACAGTTACTTCAAGCCCTGACTGGCCCATTGCGCTGCGGTTTGTGTGGTAATGTCGTGATTGGCTAGAGTAATCGCTTTGACCTCACTCAATTGACAAATTTGAAAAATCATCGCACTTTTACGCCCTCAAAGTGAATATTGAGACAATTGGCATCGTTTCACAAGGGATATAATTTGAAAACTTTGAGCCGTTCGCTACTATACCCTGACTTTTTCAAAATTCTCCATGTCAAATGTAGGTAACAAAAAATGAACTTCCAAATCCAAACGCAAAATGCAAAACTAGTTACTTGAATCAAACCAAAACCGGTTAACTGTGACTAATGTGTTTCTTCCGTGTTTTAAAAGAAACCATAACAGGTGCTTTTCGACACTGAGTGCACTATTAATACGGAATAGGCGCTGAAGGGTAACAGAGAGATGCTATAAGTGCGCGAACAGTGCACGTTAAATTAAGAATTCTTGTTCATTTACAGGAAAAGAATCCGAACTCGGGAATAACATAAGCAACATAGAGCTTGGTAACGAAGTTAATGAGTAACATCGAGCTATTATATTGAGATCGACGACATTCAGTTCCCCTCTACAGCAAGTCATGTTTTTAGTCTTTGAGCGACAAAAGAGAACGTCGTAGACTACCCCGTGCACATTTTTGGATCAGTAAAATCAAAATAGTTTAATTTTGTAACAAAAATATTTCGTTTCGATGCTTTAACGTGAGAAATCTTCTGCAAACCGAGTGAACAGCCGGTAGTTTTTTCTGGATCCCGACTTACCTTGGTCGCAACACTGGCCTCTGTATCCTGCCCTACAGTAACAGCCACCGCTGTAAGGGGTACCACCGTTACTGCAGCTGTCTCTATTGCATGCCTGTGTTTCTGTCAAGTGATATGTGCAGGTACCTCCACAAGATTGTTGCTGTGTCTTCACTCGCGTCCGTACCTGGGTACCGCTCGTACCACAGTTATGGGAGCAAGTACTCCAGGTGGTCCAGCTATCGACCAAGCAGTTAACCGCGTGGCATGGCGGAGGGGACCTTCGGCGACGCCTCCTCCGCCAGAAAAATGAGTTTGTCTCCATCAGCAAAAGCATGAAGCAGATTATCATCAAGGCTGTTTTCATGTTCAGTTGACTTTTTGCGACCTATTCCTGTTTCAATTAAGTTTTAGTTAAACTCAGCTGCACGACGGTTCCGCTTTAATTCTAACTTTTCGGCAAATGGAATATTGAGATTTCTTACAGGTGACTTCATGCGTCCATTCTATATTTTTGAGGTCGTGAAAAACTTCCGTTGTAGCTGTTTACATAACTTTTCATTGTTATAATCTTGACATTTACAAGGCGTAAAAACAATTGATGCTTCGATGCATAACCGATCCATCCTTCTATGATAGCTTAAGAGGTCTCTAAATTGTAACACTCAAGAGTGTTTGGAGTCCTTGATTTAGGGGATCTATTTACCAAAAAATATATCTATTTTTGATGACAATGGCTTAGTTCTTAAGTCTGGTAGTAAGACCGGAACACACTTTAGTTCAAGGGTTTTCAAGCGCATCGAACAACAGCATCGCGCTCTGAACAAAACACTCAGAACAATGCACTCTGAATAATGCATTTTTCACCATTGTTGTTTGTCAGTTTCCATTTGACCTTGCTTGTATCAAGAATATTTTGTTTCGATGTTTTAACATGAGAAATCTTCCGCAAACCGAGTGAACAGCCGGTAGTTTTTTCTGGATCCCGACTTACCTTGGTCGCAACACTGGCCTCCGTATCCTGCCCTACAGTAACAGCCACCGCTGTAAGGGGTACCACCATGACTGCAGCTGTCTCTATTACATGCCTGTGTTTCTGTAAAGTGATACGGGCAGGTACCTCCACAATATTGTTGCCGTGTCTTCACTCGCGTCCGTACCTGGGTACCGCTCGTACCACAGTTATGGGAGCAAGTACTCCAGGTGGTCCAGCTACTGACCAAGCAGTTAACCGCGTGGCATGGCGGAGGGGACCTTCGGCGACGCCTCCTCCGCCATGAGTTTGTCTCCATCAGCAAAAGCATGAAACATATTACCATTAAGGCTGTTTTCATGTTCAGTTGACTTTTCGCGACCTATTCCTGTTTCAATAAAGTTTTAGTTGAACTCAGCTTCACGGTTGTTCCCCCTTAACTCTAGCTTTTCGGCAAATGGAATATTGAGATTTCTTACAGGTGTCTTCATGCGTCCATTCTCTATTTTTGAGTTAGTGAAAAACGTCCGTTGTAGCTGTTTACATAACTTTTCATTGTTATAATCTTGACATTTACACGACGATCGATGCATAACCGATCCATCCTTCTATGATAGCTTAAGCGGTCTCTAAACTGTAACACTCAAGAGTGTTTGGGGGAGTGTTTAGAGTCCTTGATGTGGGGGATCTATTTACCAATAAAAATGAATATATATATATATATATATATATATATATATATATATATATATATATATATATATATATATATATATAATTTGATGAAAATAGCTCTTAGTTCTTTAGTTTTGTGGTAAGACCGGAACACACTTTAGTTCAAGGGTTTTCAAGCGCATCGAACAACAGCATCGCGCTCTGAACAAAACACTCAGAACAATGCACTCTAAATAATGCATTCTTCACCATTGTTTGTCAGTTTCCATTTTGACCTTGCTTTAGCTTCTTGGAAAATCTGTGCGCCACTGAGTTTAAGAACTTCCCTTAAAACAGTCAAACAGTGAATAAGAAGCATTTTGCCAATGCCTTTACAATAAACAACAGGCAATGCATGCAACCTGCATCAAACGGTTCATTTTATCCTCCCAACTCTAATTAGAAAAAACTTGCGAGGGAATTAGCTAGGGGAACATTTTCTTCCGTTTCATTTTGGCTTTGTTGTTAAAGTTTCGTTCCGGAAGAAATTATTAACTCATAAAGGAGCCTCTCGCCGTGTGGACGGACACCTCGTAGTCATAGGTGCAGGTGCTAAAATGGCTCAGGTGTAGAAAATGCTCCCCGATGGTGTGACCCTAAAAACTGTTTGCAAGTACACTTGCGACACAAACAAACAAATATCTGCAAAACATTGTACAGCCACGAACGTTGCTGAAGATCATAGGTCACAGATCACCATTCCGGACTACGACCGAAACGAATAAGCGATTTCTTTTTTGATATATGGATATATCTCACAGGATGTACCGTGCTTTTTCAAAAAATGCAGCTACAGAAATTCCACGAAACTGAAACCGATCGGCTCCTTTAAGAGTTAATTATTTCTTCCGGAACGAAACTTAAAGAACAAAGCCAACATGAAATGGAAGAAAATGTTCTCCTCGCTAATTTCCCTCCCTGTTTGCAACCTGGTTGCAGGTTGCGTGCATTGCCTGTTGTTTATTGTAAGGAAATTGGCAAAATGCTTCTTATTAACTGTTTGACTGTTTTAAGGGAAGTTCTTAAACTCAGCGGCGCACAGATTTTTCAAGAAGCTGAAGCAAGGTTAAAGACGCAAATGGAAACTAACAAACAACAATGGTGAAGAATACATTATTCAGAGTGCATTGTTCTGACAGAGTGACTTCTTCATAGCGCAATGTTGTTCCGCGATGCGCTTGAAAACCCTTGAACTGAAGTGGGTTCCAGTCTTACCACCAAACTAAAGAACTAAGCTATTTTCAGTAAAAAAAAAAAAAACAAACAAACATATATATTTTTAGTAAATAGATCCCCTGCATCAAGGACTCCAAACATTCTCGAGTGTTACAGTTTAAAGACCGCTTACTGAGCTATCATAGAAGGATGGATCGGTTATGCATCGAAGCATCAATTGTTTTTACGCCGTGTAAATGTCAAGATTTTAACAATGAAAACTTATGTAACAGCTACAACGGAAGTTTTTCGCTAACTCAAAAATAGAGAATGGTCGCATGAAGTCAGCTGTAAGAAGTTTCAATATGCCATTTGCCGAAAAGTTATGGCGATCTGTGATCTTCGGCAACGTTCGTGGCTGTACAATGTTTTGCAGATATTTGTTTGTTTGTGTCGCAAGTGTACTTGCAAACAGTTTTTATGGTCACACCATTAAGGAACATTTTCTACGTCTGAGCCATTCTAGCACCTGCACCTATGACTACGAGGTGTCCGTCCACACGGCGAGAGGCACTCAAACCACTGCCAGAGACGGCTATCAGCTTCATGCTTTGGTAAGGTCCAATTCATTTACTCTGACAAAGAATTGTTAGTATAGAAATTTATCGCTTCACAGGTTTGGAACTGTTCACAAGGCACAGTTACCTTTGTAAGTTTATCATTTTGATTCAGCAACACGTACATTACATAAACTTGATGTTTCTTGACAACAATACACCGTTTATTTTTGTGCAAATCATAACTCATACTGTAAACGGATCGCAAAAATCAGTGTACTTGTGGAGGTTAATCCAGCAAAAACCGAAATGAAGGCGTGAGTGGCGAAGTTTATGCTTTAAAATTAAACATACGTTTGGCCAACGAAAATAAGTTTGAGGTCATTCAACGCGGTTTTGGTGATAGACCTGTTGCAGTTTGTTCAGTACACTGAAATTGTATGGCCGGTTTTTGTTATGTTTGTATGGGGATCATGGAATGCTGCAAACGTTTCACCCAAGAAAACTTTCTGACCTCAGTATGAGTTTTGCATGATTTTCTCCAGTTCTAAACCATAGAAAACGTGAACAACTAATAGAAAGGTACATCTAACAGGTTACTATGAGCCCTCTTTGAACTACTTAAAGTAAACTGTGTCAGTAAGCTCTGTGCAGAAAGAGACCATGCGTGGCAAAACAATTACTCCATTGATTTCGATAATGCTTGTGTCATTGACAAAGGCAATTACCGCGTTCGAAAAACCCTAGTATCCTGGCACACCGCAAAAATCGTCAACGCGGATAATAACTCAAAACCGTTGCCTAGGCAATACTCCATTTTAATGTAATTAGACCTCATTTACATTTTTATCTTCTCGCTTTATTCACACTTCTTTATGTATTTTTATTCTCAAATTTTCGCACCCTCTTCGTATATATTTCGGTCCGCGCGTTACATTTTCCATTCGTTAAAGGCTATAGACTGATAGCCGAAAGCTTATGTTTTTAATTTTTAACCAGAGAATGCTTTTTACTTTAAAAGGTATTTTTATTATTACAACATACCTGATTAACATTCCACGTACCATAACAGAATGTCAATCAATCAATCAAAAGTTTATTTAACCACGGAGTCCATTTCACTAAAGAGTGCTCTCCCATGGAGCCGTGCATTACAAACACGATGACTATTAATTTAAAAGCAATAAAATAAGAATCTATAGTTAAAAATCTAAGTTATGTACTACTCAAGTTTAGCCTAAGTTAAAATATCTTACAGTAAGTCCTAAAAGAAATCATTCAGTATGGATTAAAAGCCTGTTGTTCTTCAATTTGTTAAAAGAGCTAAAATTATAGTCACAGCTACTAACACACTTTTAAGTAGTATATCAAAAACGAGTGCGAGTGTTTCATGAGGGGTTCCAAACACCGAGAAACAGGTGAAAGCACGACGCCGAAAGCGGAATGCTTTTATTGTTTCGGGCGTTTTTCATACGGTTTCTCAAACACGCATAAAAATACAATGCAATATAGCAAATATATTCTCTGTATAATTGGAACAAATTGTTTCAACGAACAACAACATCGCATACATTCTTTCTAATTTTCCACAACTCTTTGCCTGCGTACATCTTGTGAGAGTTGTTTCGAGTCAGCAGTCATTCATTATTGTGGTTGACACATGATGGCGGAGATCAAGGACGTAGCGAGTCGTTTTTGTCCCCCTAACACTGTATCTGAGGGGCAACTTTTAGCTGATGAAACCGCTCTAGTTTGTACAAAATATCAAAAATGGGCTTTGAAGAGTTTTTCGGCAATGGCAGTTGTTCTCTAATTTTCAAACTTATTCAAGGTACCTTACCCAATTATTTAATCAAACATTTTACTGTAAATAATCAAGTCAAATCTAGAGATACTAGGTATGCTAAATTTAACTTAGTTTGCCCTAAGTATATAGGTGAGACTGAAGGTGGAAAGTCCTTCTTAGTTAGAGCTTGTAAACTATGGAATAAGTTATCTTTAGAATTAAGACGTAAGGATTAATTTTTCTTCCTACATTTAAGAAGAGTTTATATAATGCAATTTTTAAAGAACAGCTTAGTCTAAATCACTTTAGTATTTAGCTTGATATTAATTTCATTTATAATAGTAATTGAACTGAGTGGAGTGCAATTTGGTCTGAAATCATACGCGTGATTTCAAAATCGAACGAGCGCGCAGCGCGAGTTTGATTTGAAATTACAAGTATGATTTCAGACGAAAATTGCATGACACGAAGTTCAATTACCACTTTATTACAACCATTTTGAAATCACACAGTTTTTTGTCACAGTTCGAAACAAATCACACAGTTTTTTGTCACAGTTTTTTGTTTTTTGTCATTGAACTGAGTGGAGTGCAATTTGGTCTGAAATCATACGCGTGATTTCAAAATCGAACGAGCGCGCAGCGCGAGTTTGATTTGAAATCACAAGTATGATTTCAGACGAAAATTGCATGACACGAAGTTCAATGACCACTTTATTACAACCATTTTGAAATCACACAGTTTTTCGTCACTATGAATATTTGTTTATCCATGAAATTTGATAGGTTAGAATTATTTCACTTTCATTTTGATGAGTTACAGAAAGGATGCGATTCAGAGTAAAAAATGGTGCAATTTGGGAATAAATTGCACTGTTGAGAGCCAATCAGATTGCAAGGATCACCAGTGATTTCAAAATGGGTGTAATAAAATGTTTAATAGAATCTTCAGATTTGATAGTATAGTTTTTAGATATTTAAATTTTGTATCATTTTTTTTCTAATTATGAGGGCCACAAGTTTATTAGCTTTTAGCTGTTTAGTGTTACCCTCCATAAATAAAGTGTTTACTTACTTACTTACTTGCTAATGCATATTTTGGATCATATCCTGGCGGTCTTTACAAAGGGCATTATGACTTGTACAAGATAAATCCCGTAAATTGTGAAATATCGTATAAGGACGCCGTATCTCTTAAGTACTGTTAAGATGTTAAACTTTTTGTAAATGAAAAGAAAAAAAAAAGAAAGAAAGAAAAGAAAATCTTGAGGCCGCATTTACTGATTGACGTAGGTGGTCGCTGCAGATTTTTCATCTTACAAACTCAAAGAAGCGAGAAAAAACAAACAACTTCGGCCGTTCATCCAGGAGCCCACAATATATTAAAACGGAAAATCTGTGGATACTTCTTGCTCTCGGCAACCCCTCTTTAGTGGAAGCTTTCTAAACTGTTTACCTCTTGCAGCCACGAATAGGCCTCGTTAAACTATCCGACCGAAGCTTCCGCATGAATTGGGCTTCCGTCCTATGTATTATTGAGAAAGCGGTTCAAGGACGTTTGACGTTTCTTTTTTCAACGCCGTAATATTATTGGTAAACACAGAAGGGGCAGCACAAACATTTACGGAGTTTCAACTCAAAAATCTGCCTATTCATGTTCCCTTAAACATCAGGTTTACCTTGGCACGGTAAATGTTTGCGCTGCATTCCATCCTTCAGGGAAAAAACGGACTAGTATATTGTGTTCCTTTCGGTCCATTTTTGTAGGAATAAAACAACTATTTTAGCCGATCACGAATTCTCACTTTGAGCCGCTGAACAATTGAGTGTCTGTTATTCAGCTATTAAATACGGCGTTTATAAACCTCCCTCGTTATATTTGGATTTCTGGTGTCGTTGTTTTTCACCAGAAGAACCTGCCCAAGCTTGATTTGCAAATTACTTCCTTTGTTGCTTTATTTTTTGATTGGTTGATCGCATCAAAAATAACTTGCTGCTGAGGGTAAATATTCCGCATACCAGCAGAGAAAATATTGCTCGAACTGAAAGTACTTGTATCAAGACTAGAGTTCGCTGTCACAACGGAGCTGCTTCAGCTCGCGGGCACCAAAGTTATTGAATATTTATATACTAAATACAACCCTATTTTGGTAATCAACAGCACGACTAACGTCACACTACCGTGCTCGCGAGTTTTCTTCGGCCATTTCTGCAAACACTTGAAAACTCTTCTTGACTCAGCATGATGCCCTCTTTCCCTTATGCAATAAAAACTTCGGTAATCCTCCCGATGAAAGCACCTCATAGGACAGAGAATGAAACGAAAAAAAGAAAGGAAATGTTTGTTGACTTTCGAGCAGGAAATAAAATGTTTTGCGTTGGCGATATTTTCGGTTCGTTCGATTTCGCGCCGTATTTTCACTTCCAGTGTGTTGCGCCCGCGACTTTTGATGCGTGTGTATATTTACGAGCACGTCTATTGTCACTGCACGCGCAATGCACGCCGTTATCTCACGCTACCTCATGCATTGTGAGCGCGCAACAAATGATCTTAAGGAGTGACAAAAAAAAAAAAAAAAAGGAAAAAGAAAACCATGCATAAAACAAATAGATTCCATTTAACACTTAGTGTGTACTCTGATGGAGGACGTCAACAGTCATGTGACAAGAACAACGGCCACATCTTTGTTCTTACCACGTTTTGACGTCATTCGTTGATTATCAGAGCACACACGCAGTGTTAAATTGAAACTTTGATATTTGAACACACGATGACCCTTATTTTCTTTTGATTAATAAGTCTGCGTCAGATATCAGAAAGTTTTGGGGCGACTGTCCCTAGGTAATGGAAGACATATCAATACTGAAAGGATTCTTAACTATCTAAAACCAAAACCAATCGTGAATAGCACGCGTGCTCTTTCCTGTGCTTGGCGCCGGTTACGCGGAGTTGCTTCAAATTCTCAAGGGCACCCAACAAAAGTTTCGGTAGATATCTGTTCGGTGGAGGGTGGTTCGCCTTAGGCTTTCGACGTCCATTAAAGAGTGTACTGGGATTTTCGTAACTTAAACGTGGCCTAAAAGATTCGCAATGGGGAAATCATAGCCCCAGAGCTTTTCGGAAAGGTCGTATTACTTTTGCTGTTTATTGCAGACAAAAACGTCAGCTAGCATTTTCGGTAAGAAAATAATTAAATATGTGAATGATCATCGCAGTTAAGTAGTGTTCACAATTGCGATGATCATTCAAATATTTAATCATTAATCCGCAATTCAAATATATGATTTTCATATATTCATTCTCGGGAAAGAAAATAGTTCCCTAGAAAGTTCGTGGAAAGTTCATTTAAGCTAGCATTTTCTCAAAGGAATATTTTGTTCCCTAACACTTTCGGGCAATTCAAATTTCAGGTAAGGAATCCAAACAAATCAAATTCTTCTAGCTAACGAAAACATCACATTAAACAGACTTCAAACACCACAAGATTATTTAAAATGCCTTTCTACAGGTGTCGGTTGATTTGGCTCGTTGGGTGCCTCTGGATTCTGACTAGCCCATTGTGCTGCTTGCGTCGGAATGTTCATAGTGTGATTGGCTAGAGTAATTGCTTTGGTTTGGTGACTACCCTCAACTGAAAAATTCGAAATTCATCGCACTCCTACGCCCTTAGAGTGAACATTGAGATAATTGGCATCCCACAAGGAATGAAATTTCGAAACTTTAATTTTTTTTTGAGCCGTTTGTAACTATACTCTCGGGACTTTTTCAAAATTCTCCATGTCCAATTTATGTTACAAAAAATGAACTTGCAGCTCCCAACGCAAAATGCAAGTCTTTGGTTTAGTTATTTTCAAACCAAAAACGGTGAACTGTGACTTGCGTGTTCAAGAAACCATAAGATGTGCTTTTTGACAGCGAACAGGAGAAATGGGATAGGCGCTGAAAGGCAACAGAGGGATTCTTCAGACTGCACCTCATAAAGTACGCGAATAATAGAAGTTTAAGCATCCTTTCATTTACAGGAAAAAAACTCATACTGGACAGTAAGATAAGCAGCATAGAGTTTTGTAACGAAGTGCATGAGTAACATCGGGCTATGATATTAAGATCCATAACATCCAATTCCCCGCTATAGTGACAAGTTTTTAGTCTTTGAGCGACAAAAAAGGACTTCGCAAACAACCCCGTGCACATTGCTAGGATCAGTAAAATCAAAATAAGGTATTTCGTACCAGAAATATTTTGTTTAATCAGTCGATGTTTAACTTGCGCAATCTTCCGCAAGTAAAACGCCGGTAGTTTTTTCTGGATCCCAACTTACCTCGGTTGCAACACTGGCCTCTGTATCCTGCCCTACAGTAACAGCCACGGCTGTATGGCGTACCACCGTGACCACACCTGCCTCTATTACATGCCTGTGTTTCTCTTAAGTGATACGGGCAGGTACGGTCACAAGTTTCTTGCTGTGTCTTCACTCGCGTCCGTATTTGGGTACCGCTCGTACCACAGTTACGAGAGCAAGTACTCCAGGTTGTCCAGCCACTGACTACGCAGTTAAGCGCGTGGCATACAGGAGAAGACCTTCGGCGACGCCTCCTCCGCCAGAAAAACGAGTTTGTCTCCATCAGCAAAAACATGAAGCAGATTATAATTAAGGCCGCTTTCATGTTGACTTTTTGCGACCGATTCCTGTTTCAGTACCAAGTTCTTGTTCAACTCAGCCCCACAGTTCCGTCTTCATTAGCCTCGAGCTCCAAGGCAAACGAAATCTCGATATTTTTCACAGATTACTGCTTATGTTCTTATCCTATTTTTGAAATAGCGAAAAAACTTCCGTTGTAGCAGTTGTTGAAGGGTTAAATGTGTCAATAGCTGCTACAACGGAAGTTCTGTTTGTTGTTTTAAAACTAGGGAATGAATACATGCAGTGACCAGTAAAAAAGTCTCTCACGGGCATAAATTCCAAATCTAAGGACAATTAGAAACAAACCTTCAATAGGCGTACATAGAGACTAACAAACAACAGCTTGCCCAATTATAATTCCCCAAAATTGTACTTGGCCTTTGCAATAAAAGCAAGCCTCATTCTAGCTCTTGTGAAAGTGACGTACAATGCCGCCGCATTCATGAAATATTTGTGGCTATTATTATTCGTTAAGCTGTTGTTTATTAATCTCAACCTACGTCTTTGGATTGCCTTTAACTGACCTTCCTTCAGCTTTAAGGGTCGAATTTATCATTGTCAGGTTTTCTAAAAATTACCTTAAGAGAATCGTATTTCTTCTGTGTAAGTATATCACATGATCGCCTATTCGTTATGGTCGTAGTGCAGAATGGCAATCTATGATCTGTGATCTTCAGCAACGTTCGTGGCTGTACAATGTTTTGCAGATATTTGTTTGTTTTTGTCGCAAGTGCACTTGCAAAAAATTTGTCTGGTAACACTGTTAAGGAGAATTTTCTACGCCTGAGCCATTTTAGTTCCTGTACCTATGACTACGAGGTGTCAGTTCACACGGCGAGAGGCGCTCACACCACCGCCAGAGACGGCTATCAACTTCATGCTTTGGTAAGTTACAATTCGTTTACTCTTACAAAGAATTGTTAGCAGCAAATTACGCCACAGGTTTGGAACTGCTTACAAGGCACTGGACTCACCATTTGATTAGTTTTAACGCGGGGGTAAAATTTTCTTGGTTGAACTGTTGTTGTATTCCATGATCCTCATTAGGACATAAATATTCCAAAGACTTTACAATTTCAATGTAAATCATCTGCAGGTCTATCGCCAAAACAGCATTCAGTGGCCTCAAACCTATTTTTGTTGGTCAAACGTATGTTCCTTTTGCTTCGATGCACTTTTTCTTTTAATAAAAGCATAAACTGCATCAGCTACGCCTTCACATATCCGTTTTGTTGAATTAACTTCTTCAAGTTCACTGATTTTTGCGATCAGTTTACAGTATGAATATACGGCATATTGTTATTAAGGAACAAAACTATGAGAAAGTTAATGTAATGGACAACGTGTCGGTGAATAATTTTGCATGATTTTCTCCAGTTTTCAATTTTGAAAAAGGTGAAGGTTTTAGGTTATAACTAAGATTAAAGGTACGTCTTATTAAGAGGTCGATGCACAATGCGGTAAACTGTCCCCGAACCTCTTTGAACTGCTGTGTCCATAGGCTCTGTGCAGAAAGTTGGCGTTTATTTCATTTTGATATGCTAAATCCGCGGGCAAAAGCTTTCTGACTGCAAGCATTTGAATCCCATTTGAAAGTAATTGTTCCCATTTTTAAGCCCAAATTACTTTTTACCGACAAATCACTAGATTTGTTCTGCAGCTATGATGATGATGACATTAACTGATGAAAGAAGCGAGCAGAATACGAAGCAGTTGATCTTCCAGTGGGGAAAACTGGAGACGGAGAGGCCGTCTACAAATTTCGAGATTCAAAGGATTTGGAATATATCAATTACATTGTACTTAATTTTACCTCGACGAGCTTGACTTACATAACATGACTGGTAGATAAACGGGTAGATAAATCGTTCTCGCGTTTTCTTGATAATGGTGATAATTGCAAATTGGTTCTTGGTTTTGAAGATTAAAGTACCAAACACTTGAGTTACCCACCTTTCGATCCATTCTCTTTTAAACGAGGAGGGACGTCAAGAAAATTGGCTCATTTTCATATCACATCTTATTTCCTTGTTGATGCATCATTAAGTTATGTTTCACCAAACCATTTTAACTGGCTAAACAAACGAAATAACTCGCCCTGTCCCACTCAGTGTTAGCATAAATTGGGCCTTTTTTTTTTAGTTCTAACCGAACTGAACAAACAGTCCACATACCATAAGCGAATGTTGTGAAGAAATCATTCAGTATGGATTAAAAGCCTGTTGTTCTTTAATTTGTTAAAAGAGCTAAAATTATAATCACAGCTACTAAAACCCTTTTAAGGAATATATTAAAAACGAGTGCGAGTGTTTCATCAGGGGTTCCAAACACCCGGATGAAACACGAAGCACGAATTTTTGATACGGCTTCTCAAACACGCATAAAATTACAATGCAGTATAGAAATATATTCTCTGTATAATTAGAACCAATTGTTTCAAGGAGCAACAGCGCATACGTTCTTTCGCATTTTCCACAACTCTCTCGCGTCAACAGTTATTCATTGTAGCTGACACATGATGGCGGAAATCAAAAACGTAGCGTGTAGTTTTCGTCTCCCTAAAAACTTTATTTGAGGAGCAAATTTTAGCTGATGAAGCCGCTCTAGCTTGTACAAAATACAAAAAAATGGGCTTTGAGCATTTTTCGACAATGGCAGTTGGAAAGAAAGAAGAAACTACCGATTTTGGATCATATCCTGGCGGTCTTTACAGAGGGCATTATGACTTGTACAAGGTGAATCCTGTAAATTGTGAAATATCGCCAATTTATGCCGTATCTCTTAACTACTGGTTCGCGAAGTTTTCAAGTCATGATGAAAAACCTTTTGTAAAAGGAAAAAAAAAAAAGAAAATCTTGAGGCCGCATTTACTAATTGACGTAGGTGGTGGCAGCAGATTTTTCATCGTACAAACTCAAAGAAGCGAAAACAAAACAACTTCGGCCGTTCATCCAGGAGCCCGCCACAATCTATCAAAACGGAACATCTATGCCGAGATACTTCTTGCTCTCGGAAACCCCTCTTTAGTGGAAGCTTTTAAACTGTTTACCTCTCGCAGCTACAAATAAGCCTCGTTAAACTATCCGACCGAAGCTTCCGCAAGAATTGGGCTTCCATCCTATGTAGTATTAAGAAAGCGGTTCAAGGACGTTTGATCGTACCAAGAACTAACTTTTTACGTCTTCTTTTTTAAACGCCGTAATATTATTGGTAACCACAGAAGGGGCAGCGCAAACATTTACGGAGTTTCAACTAAAAAATCTGCCTATTCTTGTCCCCTTAAACATCAAGTTTACCTTGTGACGGTAAATATTTGCGCTGCATTCCATCGTTTAGGGAAAAACGGAATAGTATATTGTGTTCCTTTCGGTCCATTTTTGTCAGAATAAAACAACTATTTTAGCCGATCACGAATTCTCACTTTCAGCCGCTGAACGATATTGAGTGTCTGTTGTTCAGCTATTTTAAAACCTCCCACGTTATATTTGGATTTCTGGTGTCGTTGTTTTTCAACAAAAGAACCTGCCCTAGCCTGCGTGCAGACGTCTCCTATTTCCTTTGTTGCACGCGCAAAAGGGACCTTTTCCGCGTGCAACAAATGAAATAGGAGACGTCTTCACGCAGGCTAAACCTGCCCAAGCTTGATTTTGATTGGTTGATCGCATCAAAAATAACTTGCTGCTGAGGGTAAATATTCCGCATACCAGCAGAGAAAATACTGCTCGAACTGAAAGGACTTGTATCAAGACTAGAGTTCGCTATTATAACGGAGCTGCTTCAGCTCGCAAGCACCAAAGTCATTGAATATTTATATATTGAATACAACCCTATTTTGGTAATCAACAGCGCGACCAACGTCGCACTACGCTCCATAAAAGTGCTCGCGAGCTGTCTTCGGCCATTTCTGCAAACACTTCAAAACTCTTCTCGACTCAGCATGATGCCCTCTTTCTCTTACGCAATAAAAACTAGTAATCCTCGCGATGAAAGGATCTCATAGGACAGAGAATGAAAAGAAAACACGAAATAAAATGTTTGTTCACTTAGATCTCCGCGCAAACTTTCGAGCAGGAAATAAAATGTTTTGCGTTGGCTATAGGGGGATTCATGCTCACGTCATTGTTTACATTTTTTCTCATTTGCATACGGCTTTGCTTACAGAAGGAAACATATTCGATGTGATTTGACTCCAGGCAGTTAAAGAACTAGTGAAATTTAATACATTGTGAATTTTTTAGCTCTTTAGGTGTAGTATTCAAGGCGATATTGTCTTCCAAAAACTGCAAAATTTCTGGGTGGCAAAAGCACTAATTTGCTCATACATTCTTTGCAAAATTTTGAGTTTTTAAACTCGCGTTGCACAAAAAGTATTCAATACATGAGGCTCATATTCATTGGCAGAGTTATTCATACTATGACCTTTCAATATTCAGAACTGATCTATTTGTAGCTCCATCAGAAACTGAATTGTTCATGCTAATGAGGCAAATATTGTAAACAAGGATTCCCCTATATTTTCAGCTTGTCCGATTTTGCGCCGTATTTTTACTTCCGGTGTGTTGCGCGCTCGACTTTTGATGCGTGTGTATATTTACGAGCATGCCTATTGTCACTGCACGCGCGATGCACGCCATTATCGCACGCTACCTCATGCATTGTGAGCGCGGCACGCCAAAGAAGAAATGACAAATGAAGAGATGATCCAAGAGAGTAAAAAACAACAAAAACAAAAACAAACAAACAAACAAAGACATGTATAAAACAAATAGATTCCATTTGACACTGCGTGTGTACTCTGATGGAGGACGTCAACATGTGACAAAAAACAGCTACATCTTTGTTCTTACCACGTTCTTAGAACGTTTAAGGCGACTGTCTCTAGGTAGAGGAAGACACATCAGTACCGAAAGGATTCTTAACGGTCTAAAACCAAAACCGTGACTAGCACGCGTGCTCTTTCCTGCGCTTGGCGCCGGCTACGCGCAGTTACTTCAAATTCTCAGGAGCACTCAACAACAAGATTCGGTAGATATCTGTTCGGTGGAGGGTGGTTCGCCTTAGGCTTTCGGCGTCGATTAAAGAGTGTACTGGGATTTTCGTAACTTAAACGTGGCCAAAAAGATTCGTAATGGGGAAATCATAGCCCCAGAGCTTTTCGGAGAGGTCGTATTACTTTTGCTGTTTATTGCAGACAAAAACGTCAGCTAGCATTTTCGGACAGAAAATAGTTCCCTAGAAAGTTCGTGGAAAGTTCATTTAAGCTAGCATTTTTTCAAAGGAATATTTTGTTCCCTAACATTTTTGGTAAATTAATATTTCAGCTAAGGAATCCAAATAAATCAAATTCTTCTAGCTAACGAAAACATGCCTTTCTACCGGTTTTGGTTGATTTGGCTCGTTCGGTGCCTCTGGATTCTGACTAGCCCATTGCGCTGCTTGCGTCGGAATGTTCATAGTGTGATTGGCTAGAGTAATTGCTTTGGTTGTGATGACTACACTCAATTGAGAAATCCGAAAAAACATCGCATTCCTACTCCCTCAAAGGGAACATTATTATTAGTTAAGCTGTTGTTTATCTCTACCTACGTCTTTGGATTAGCTCTAACTGACCTTCATTCAGCTTCACGGGTCGAATTTATGTTTGTCAGATTTTTCTAAAATTTCCTTAAGAGAATCGTATTTCTTCCGTGTAAGTATATCACATGATCGCCCATTCGATATAGTCGTAGTGCGGAATGGAAATCTATGATCTGTGATCTTCAGCAACGTTCGTAGCTGTACAATGTTTGCAGATATTTGTTTGTTTGTGTCGCAAGTGTACTTGTAAAAAGTTTGAATGGCAACACTGCTAAGGAGAATTTTCTACGCCTGAACCATTTTAGCACCTGCACCTATGACTACGAGGTGTCAGTTCACACGGCGAGAGGCGCTCACACCACCGCCAGAGACAGCTATCAACTTTATGCTTTGGTACCATTCATTTACCTTTACAAAGAATTGTTAGCAGCAAATTCCGTAACAAGTTTGGAACTGCTTACAAGGCATTGGATTCACCATTTGATTATTTTTAACGCGGGGGTAAAAGTTTCTTGGGTGAATTGTTTGTTGTATTTCATGATCCCCATTAATATATAAATATTCCAAAGACTTTACAATTTCAATTAATGTAAATCATCTGCAGATCTATCACCTAAACAGCATTCAAGTTCAAGTTCAAGTTCACTGATTTTTGCGATCAGTTTACAGTATGAATTTATATATTGTTATTAAGAGACAAAAACTATGAGAAAGTTTATGTAATGGACAACGTGTCGGTGAATAATTTTGCATGATTTTCTCCAGTTTTCAATCTTGAAAAAGGTGAAGGTTTTAGGTTATAACTAAGATAAAAGGTACGTCTAATTAAGAGGTTGATACACAATGCGGTAAACTGTCCCCGAACCTCTTTGAACTGCTGTGTCCATAGGCTCTGTGCAGAAAGTTGACGTTTATTTCATTTTGATATGCTAAATCCGCGGACAAAAGCTTTCTGACTGCAATCACAACCCCAGTAATTGTTCCCATTTTTAAGCCCAAATTACTTTTTACCGACAAATCACTAGATTTGTTCTGCAGCTATGATCATGATGACATTATCTGATGAAAGAAGCGAGCAGAATACGAAGCAGTTGATCTTCCAGTGATGGTAAAACTGGAGACGGAGAGGCTGTCTAAAAATTTCGAGATTCAAAAGATTTGGAATATAGCAATTACATTGTACTTAATTTTACTTCGACGAGCTTGACTTAGATAACGTTACTCAGGTAGATAAACGAGTAGATAAATCGTTCTCGTGCTTTCTTGTTGCTATGTTGATTTTTAAACAGTTATATAATTGCAAATTGGTTGTCGGTGAACATTAAAATACAAAACACTTACATCCCTTTTGACTCATTCTCTTTTAAACTTCATTTTTATCTCGCACTTTATTTCCTTGTTGCTGCATCATTGAGATACGGTTCACCAAGCCACTTTAACTGACTAAACAAACGAAATAACTCGCCTTATTTATTCCTTATTTAGGACTGTTTCCATAAATTAAGCGTTTTTTCATTGTTACAACCTAACCGAATACACAGTCCACATACCATAACCGAATGTTGCGAAGAAATCATCCAATATGGATTAAAAGCCTGTTGTTCTTCAGTTTGTTAAAAGAGCTAAAATTATAGTCACGGCTAGTAAAACACTGACTTTTAAAGGTTGGTTTCCATATGATCGCAGACCATCGCGGATCGCTGATCGCAAAAAGGTCTACAATCGTCTGAGATCAATTGCGATCCTGCGATCATATGGAAACCAAAGTTCTGCGATCTGCGAGATCGAAACCTATGCCATAATATTTGCAATTCCGACAACGCGCGTGTGCATTTGACATTTCCGCTGACCGAAATTTATGGCTACAGTCGGCTCTGCGATCGTTTGCGATCGTCTGCAATTATATGGAAACAGCTCTCTTTGGGATCGTCTGCGATCATATGGAAACCAGGCTTTAGTTTAAAGGAGAAATCACTCACTTGATTTATTTTCGTTTTGCTCAATATTCGCATGTTCATTGTTCATCTTGACTTGTGACACCCCGTGAACATCACATACTGTTGTTGAGACGTCGTTCAATTCAATATAGACTCGAAGAGTTCTGCATTTCTCGCTTGACATTTTCCCAGTTTTAGCGCCGTTTTAGGTGTCAAACAAACAAACAACATGCGGCCTTAAAACGAAATTTTGCAAAACTTTTTTGACAATAAATATTTTCGAGAGATTTGTGCATTTGGTTGTTAAAAACTGTCAGATGTGGTCACACTTTGCTGGGACACTTTTGTGATTAATGGACTGATTATTACCAATTGAAAACAGTTCGCGCAGCGTTGATCGCTCCAATTAACCAGGAAAAACTTCTCTTGTCATAATATTTTGCGAAAAGGTCATTATGTATGGCTTGAAAGCTAGTGAACTGAGGCGAGCTAAAGAGCGCAGAATAATCACTATGTTGGCAAACATTGCCTCCATGTGCGCTTTCTGTTGTTTAATTTCACAAGTTTCGATTGCCGTGAAACTAACCGTTGTACGTGGGTGTTTGTTGCAATTTGCAGTGTCGCGAAACCGTAAACGATGTGGCCACTAACTTTTACATAAGGAATGAATCAGGAATCAAACAAGACTCATACATCTATAACGCGATTAGTTTACACTACCTGAGAACTCTGTTTGGTTGAAAGCTGTGGTTGTAAACCTCTTTGGTACAAATAATTTCCCAGGTGTTGTTGTTGTTATAATTTATTTGTAGAAAAATAAGTGTAACACACAAAGGCCTTTGGTGGAACTGTGTGAAAAAAATAGTAAAGAACGTCTAAACTGCATACACTGGGCGAGTTATAACCTCCCTCGTAGTCATTTTTAGGGGACTCGCATTTCAGAGGTGAAGTACGAGTCCCCTACAAACGACTGCGTGGGAGGCTAGGCGACTTAAGGAGTGAGAGAGATTCATTATCCAGTGACAACACTTTGAAATTTTCTTTTTGACCAAGAAAAAAATCGCTGTAAATCACATTTAAGAATTGAATATGCTAATCTACTCCACTTCACTCAACTAGATACTTCTGTCTTAGAACGCAGAGTATCGTAAAGGCACAACCGTGTAGTACATATCACGTTTGACTGATCATTCAATAACCCTAATTGGGATATCAAATTTGATTTCGCGTTCATACCTGACCAGCCTGCAGCTGTGGCTAACATTTGTTCAACCTCTAAAGGCTTTGAAGTACATTTTTTTGAAGCCAATATAAAATTTCAGTCAGAGCTTATCACTATTCCGAAATATTTCCTCTCACTTAATTCCCCTAAAAAGGCTTCATTTGCAAATACACATGCTTCCTTTGTACACGATACCGTCACCTTTTTCTTCCGTTGTGGCTAAAAGTGCAATAAAAGTTAACATTTCTGTATTTGTCAGCATCCGCCAACCAACAGGGTTCATTTTTTAGCTGTTACTTTCTTAGTAAATGCAGTCTGTATCTTTCTACCGTTGGGTTTCTTAAATGGCATATGCCTTGCTTAATTTGTTTAAATAGGCCCGTTTTGTGCGGAATGTGGAATGCGTTGTGGCAAATACACTTGATGGTGTTGTAGGGTTAAACACCTGACGTGTCTCACCTTGTTCACAACATGTTCCCACGATACCTGGTCTGCAATTGCAGCCGCCATTACGAGGTGTGCCACCGTTCTTACAGTTTCCCCTGTTGCACCCTTGTGTTTCTCGCAAACTGTAAGGGCATTGGCCTCCACAAGCGGCGTTTCTTGTCACCGCTCTTGTTCTTGTCTGTGTGCCGCTATCACCACACCGATGACTGCAGCTACTCCAGCTTGTCCAGCTGCCGACTTGGCAATCGACTCTGTTGCAGCTGGGAGCAGCCCGTCTACGCCTTCTTCTTCGTCCCCAGAAAACGCCATTTGTCTCAGTCAAGAAGAAAAACAGAATCCATAGTGTTAACAACGCGCCCAGTTTCATCCTCATTTTGAGTTACTTCGCCGATTTTCAGTGCATGTACACGACCCTTTCTCAGTCTCCAAGACAGCGATAGAATTTGCGTGTGGTAGAATTTCCAGCAGCACGAGAGAATTAACCCCAGACCGCACTTGTTTAAGGCTTTCATTCTCACCAAGTAGAACCACTTCCGCGGAGGCTATTTTCATTACATCAATTATTACGCTGAAACGATCTTGAAAGAAAACACAATGATCAATACAATTCAGGACGTTTAAGAAAAATAAACCTATATTAAACGATTATATTTGTTCTCTTCGTTCCATTAAGGACAAAAATAGCTTAATTATCCAACATTTGACTTCCTTTAACTTGTGGAATTTCAATGCGCGCATGTCTAGAAACAAGGAAGCACCTTTCACAGCTTTAAGCACCTCCGCCACGTTTCGGATCTGTGTACCGCAGACATTGAGAATGGCTGCATAGCTAGAAAAATCTTCTTCGTTTTGTGCTTATTTATATCTCCGCAATGTTTGGTACGTACTTGCTCATTTGCGGTGTCACTCTGCTTGGAGACATCTCGTACGGAAAAACGATCAATGGAAATCTTTTGCAGCTGAGCCACTTAACAACTTGTACTTACGATTACGAGGTGTCCGTTTATACGGCGAGGGGCGCTCAATCCACTGCCAGTGACGGCTACCAGCTGCATGCTTTGGTAAGGCTCAGTTCTGATTCCTGTTCAAAGAACATGGAACATAGTGGATTTGGAAAATAGTCGTATTTGCTTAAACTTGCACTGGTAGACTACGCATTTCCCAAATGGAATTGTCACTAATTTATTTAAGTTATCCATTGTTAGACCTCAAAACACGCCTCCCCCCCCCCCCCCCCCCCACCCTGTCCCCTTTTTCCCGTCCCCTCCCCCAACCTTTCCTTCCTGATCTAAGTATTTTTTCCCCTTTTATGTTCCTGTTCTGTTCACATTGTTTTACCCGTGCAAGGAGAGTATTAATTTAAAATATACCCTTTGTCTGAATATATCTTGCACAGACGTGGATTGTAAACTGGGACAATTTTATTCATTTCATTTTCAATTTCGTTTCCTTTATACTTTAAATATGGCTATTGTAGTTATTCCTGCGACGAATTTCTTGATATTTTATTCTTGTACACTAGAGCAGTTCCACTTCAAACAAAAATATCCTGTGTAAGATTTTTCGTAGTTTTGACCAAAGCGCAACAAAACCCCGTCTACGATTCCTCTCAGATTTGCCTTTCAATCCTTGATGTCAGCATGGACATTCTCCTAACTGTATATCATGGAACTAAACCGGTACATTTCGTTTAAGATCAAAACAGTTTATGTCTTGTCTTTATTGTCAATATTCAGCACTGAGGCTTTAAGAGCTATATGATCAAACACTGAACTACGGATAATAACCCACAAAGAAAACAGACCCGAAAACTACTTGATAACCAAAAGTTGTGTGACCGTGTGAATTATTTGTGTGTTCGTTTGTCTACAGCCTACAGCCCAATATAATGATTGATATTTGCTTAGCGAAATACCGCTTACGTTTATCAAGTTAATATTTGTACTTGCTGACTGAAACGCTTCTACGCTGTTCACCGCATGCGAAAAGCTGTTTTTCCGTTTTACTCCAGTGTGGTTGGAAGCCGTCAATCGGTGGTTTGGAAGATGTTCGGCTCCATTATGATTGAAATTAAAACTAGAACTCGAATATTATTTTTGCCAGTCGACTCAGCTTTATTTTTCTCACGTGAAACATTCTGTCGTCAGCGTAAGGAAGAAATAAAATGAACTGTACTATTTATAGCAAAAGAAAAAAGAAACAAACGTAAAAAAAAAATCACTGCAAGGTGAAAACCCGTGGACCGGAGGTGTGATTATAGCTGTGGGTGTTATTTTCTTAGGGAATAAGGTTCCGTCAGTAACTAGGAAGTGTCGGTAGCTATGGTAACAAGAACCGTTATCATATTCGCCCTACTTTTCTTACCAAAATGTTAAGACCGCCAGTGTAACGTGCGCGTAGTTGCTGATAACATGTTAAGAGTCTTTAATCCAAAGACAAAAACCGTAAGTCTTCAAAGTTGATCACCTCTTGGTAGATCTGCAACACCAAAAACTTAGCGAAGGTAGTCTAAGAGTGCATGGACAAGCAATACTCTTTGTCTCTGCAAATTCTCAACAGAAAGAATAGGACAAAAGCGTTAGAACAACTTGCGCCAGGAAATTCTCTGTAATACTTCGTAATACTTCGTCAAATTTGACGAAAGTGTCCCAGTGACTTTGCAGGGATCTAAAGGAACCACAACTGGAATCTGTAGCCAGTCGATATAATCATTGTAATTTTCAACCCTTCGGTTAAGAAACAAACTACTGGCTCTCAATAACTTGCTATGGTTTCAACTGATATTTGTTATAACTGTCTACTTTCCTCTCCCCTCCCTAGTAAAAATAAATCTCTTCGCGGTCGCAGTCGTTTCGGGTTCATTCTATTTCTAGAACCGTCCCATGGTTTATTGTATTTGTAAGTCTCTAAATATATTATAAGCAGAAAATGATTTTGTAAATTGAATATGGAAATGTGAATGAAGTATGTATTGTATTGTGTTGTACAGTATTGTCAACCTTGCAACCCAAGTTAAACATTGTAACTTTGTTGTAAAACATGTACAGTTTGCTATATGAAAAGGGTTAGAACGGGTCTTTCTGAGTTAAATACTGTATATATTGACCAGTGAATCGTATCACTTCTCTCTCTTTCACCTATCACATGTCTGTTATTTGGTGTCAGCATGTGATTATTTTTTTCCGTGTACAATATTTTATTTCTCAAAAGAATGCTACACACGTCCACAATACTCTAGTTGCCGTACGTTTTTTCTTGCCATGTGATATATAAAAGGCTGCCCGTATCACAAAGTGATCATTCGTGAATGGCCGACATTTATTGTTCAGAACTGGTTATTTGCATTCGACTCTTAAGCGTTACACTCAAGCGCTACTCAGCCCTCGTTTCTTAACCAGTCATCCATGTGTTATGTTTATTATTAAGTGGCGTCGTTTTCCACCTTCTATTAAGCTCCCTTTCTTAATTTAAATGTTGACTCGTACACAAAGGTTGGGTTATAAAGTCCCTAAGTATTCTTCAAATGCAGTATTCTGTTGTCAAGCAACAATGCTTGAGATTGAGCTTTATGGTGGCGAAGTATCGTGAACTGATTTAGACGCTGACTTTGGTACTTCTTGGTTCAAACAACTTCGTTTAACGAAACCAGCTTTTTTGCATACTATGGACCTTCCATTTCTTTTTCTGTTTTCGGTTAGATTGTATATTGCTCTTTCAGGCTTTAAATTTCTTTTGTTTGATTCATTTTTAGCGTCACAATTAGACGGTAAGTTGTGCTCGTTGCGTCTTAAAGACAGCTTAACCAGTATCAGTAAGAGTTAGCTGCTGTTTTCGTTTACATCACGAACATTCTGTGGTCACTATTTTCAAAGTCGACCGCGTTTTACGGTTCGATTGTTTACAAGAGTGTTTTTGTGTCAGTATAGAACTGTACTGAGTTACTTGGCCGCGAAATTTCTTCTTCGAGACAGTGAGTTGTGCCCATCCTACTTAAGCTTTCTATCGTCTTTGTTATCTAGAAGAGTGTGGCAAGTGATACACAGTGATTGTGACTGTCTTTCTCAGGTTGACGTCACTCCAACGTCACGTGAGCACAATGGAACTCATCTTATCAAGCTTGACGTCAGAGAACCTCGTCTAAGACGCTTGCGATATGGGGGTGAACTCACCAATCATCCTGTCAACGAAGAGTTTGAAGAGCAGCTTTCCAAGCCGTTTTACTTCCAGCAGGAAGAACATGGTGGAATTACAGACGTTCTGTTTCCAAAAACATCTGAATCACCGGAAATCGTGGCTTTCAAAAAGGGTAAGCAAACTAGAATATAAAGTACGGGTTATTGGCCAAGCATGAGGTCAAGATGGCGGGATATTGGCCAAGTTCTTTTCTCGCGCGTTTACGGACCGAGACGAAGTCGAGGTCCATAAACATGCAAAAATAGAACGAGGCCAATATCCCGCCATCTTGACCGAACAAGCTTTGCCAATAAAGGATTTATTATATGACTCAAAGGACGCTATTAAAAGACAGTAAAATGCGGGACGAACGGGCTATCTCGAGCAGTCAAGATGGCTCCATCTTGACCTCGCGGGTAGCCAATCACTGACAGCAGGAGAATTGATTCATCTTGACCGCTGAAAGAGCCAGTCATATAATAAAATAGCATAATTGTGGTTGCAAATTAGTTCTTTTCAGTCTACTCCATATTTCGCCAATGCATTTTTTTGCAGACGACTTGAAGGATGATGTGTCCATTTGTTCTTCTTACGGCACTAAGGAAGCTGCATAGGTTTTCACTTTCTCAAACAATCCTCTAGTTGTATGGTTATATAGGTTCCCCTCAATAACAAGTATGTATTAGTTACCAAACGTAAGATCTCGCACAAAAGCTGACAATAATGGCAATGGAGGATCTTTGTCATGTTTAAAGTGCCTATAACCCCAAAGATCTTTTTTTGCTCAATTAAATCTTTTCATGGAACTGAGAAAAATGCCACAAAAAGTTTTGAATTCGATTTAAACCCAATTTTTTTTAATACACGACCGAGCAAATGGGAGAATGGGCCTACTGACGTCATTCCAGGAGATTGCTCGCATCGCTTTGGTTTATGGTGTATGGGATCAAACGTTTTCAGGGTTTAGTAAATTGGCGAAAGAACTTTTGTTTGACTAAAAAAAAATGGGATTATCAAATGTATTCTTAATGTCATCCAGCGATGCTGGCTTTGATTCTTGCTCGGATTCCGAAGGCACAGAAACGGATGTCGAGTGCAACTTAGAAGTCGAGGGTTCATCAAATGCGAGCGAACAAGAAACCTCAGATGACGAGGAACAAGGAGATGTCTATGCCAATGAGGCGATAGCAGACGAGGAATGGCTGGTTCACAATTAAGCAGAAAGGAAAATGGTGGAAGAACTTGAAATGAAATTGCAAAAGCGACTAAAGGTGGTAGACGAATATGCTAATTCCTTGTATTTTCTTCGACGTTTTTGCTCGGGCTCGACTCGCAAGCGGACACAGGTGGACCAGCTCGTCTTTCCTCCTCTGAATAAAACGAGATACAGAGAGATATTTTAGAGAAATGCACTCTTGAAAACCAGCAAAATTTTACAAATACAAAGTGAGTGAAAGACGTGAAAGAAACGTATTCACTCACATGACACTTTACTGCCGAGTACTTCGTGGGCTCCCAATAAACACGCTTTGATTTTGACAAAGTCGACCCAATTTGATCTTCTCTTGCGTTTCTGCGGGTCAAAAGCCCCATCAAAAGATACTGGGTGCAAAGATATACCCTAAACCTTGTTTGGCCCGTTACCTACAACCAAAAACAACTCACTTATCTGGCATTCCGAGGCAATAACAGTTCCGAACATGAAAGCGATCAATGGCCTGGAATGACGTCACAAATTACACTATTCCCAGACCCTTTTCAATGATTCTGCGGCTCGGTTGTGTTTTCAAAAAGGGCTATTTTCCTGCTCTTTAAAAAATCAAAAAAATCGCGCTTTTAACCAAAAGCAACAATTTTTGCAGTATGTTTCTCAGGTATATACAAAGATTTAATTGAGCGTAAAAAGATTTTTGGGGTTACAGGCACTTTAAATATTTAACTTATTTAATGTAAAGGGGCACTGCCACGCTGTTGTTTCGTGTTTAGATCAAAGGTGTCTAAAAAGGTAGTTTTCAAGGCCTCTACTCACACACAAAACTTTGTATAAGTTAGGATGTGAAACGATTTAAAGCGACAAGAGCTGGCCATCTTAACTTTTGGGCCATTTCTCCAAAACATACTTCACCTTGTATCGGTTCACAACAAAATCAAGTTCTGTTTATTTCGTTCTTTCGCACTTACAAATCTAAACTTCATACTGGAATCGAATTTAAGCCTTCAGAGAACAACAACGGTTCCTAAATCTTTGTAGGGGGTAATACCTTCAAGCGATGAGTGGCAAGACCATAGATAACCCAGACATAATGTGTTGAATAATAAGTAAAAATAGCGTTACAGTGTCCGTTTCACGTTATGAGCTCTTTTGCTTTTTAAAACACTATGGATTCTGCTTGTCGTTGACTCCAAATCGACTGAACCCTCTAAAACGTGCAAAACAAAACTCGGCAACTAAATTGGATTTCCAATCAAAAATTTTACCGCTATACCGAGCAATGTATCCTCTCTTTGTTCTCTTTTTATCCTTTCTTTGCTAATAGGCATCGTAGGGTCATTCCAGCTCAACTTAAAGGGTGTCCATAGATCAAACATCTATGAAGTGCAAGAACACGACGATTCTGGTATCTTTCGAGCAAGATACACCGTCCTTTCAGCTAACGATACACACGCTTCTGTTCATCGAACCTGGACAAACCACGACTACCAACACTTTGCAGATGGCACTCCAGCGAAAGGACAGCAGAAGGTACAGTCTGAACACAACGCTTACGTTCATTTAAAAGATGGAAAAGTGGACAAAATTCACCGGTCAACTAAAGCATTCTTTAGGCCTGCCAATGGTCATCCGAGAGCAGATAATTTTGAAGGCTTTCAAGACCAAGAGCAAGATATTGAGATGTCCACCGGTGGCTACAGCAAACTGACATTACGATCTTGTTCAGAACATGAACATGGACGTACGAGGCGGTCCACCGTCGAAGAAGAGCATCTCAATGCAGCGCGGTCTCTATCACGTGATAGCCTACTGTTCACAGACACTGAGAGGATACAATGGTCCAAGATGGGTGGGGAGAAGAAGGAGAGGATGAGGCCTCTGTATGATGTGCTGCGCTGTTTTACTGACAGGAGCATGAAGGAACGCGAGATTGGTGATTGCTCCAATGAGTTGCATCGGATGGTTCAGAATGACCCAGGCACCTTGCGCACTATCATGCGGCTGGTTCAGGATCGCAGTCATCAAAACCTGACTTCTTGGTCGGTGTATGTTGCTGCTCTTTCAGGTAATGGAAAGCACGAGGCCCAGAATGCCTTAGCTCAAGCAGTGGAGGGAGAATACCCAAGACCCCTTAACAAGGAAGAATACGAAGCTTTACTGGTAGGAATTTTCTATCTTCCAGAGGGCCCACTACACTCACGGCTTTTTGATGCGCTGACGCAGCTCATGACTGAAGACGAAAAAGGAGATGAAGTGACAGCTACTGCTATGCTGGTCTTAACTGGCCTCACTGCAAGAGCGAAGAGGGCGGGATATAATGAAACGCTTTGTGATACTGTAGCTGAGATGGTTCACCACAGATACGAGAACAAATCGCGCCTTTACGATCCCGAAAGCGAAGCTCACGAAGCACAGTTACGGGACCACATCTGGGCGTTTGGAAATCTTGGCCATCATTCTGGACTTCCAGTTATTCTGAAACATATCGACCATGATAATTCTGGCATCCGATCAGCGGTCATTTTGGCTATGCGCAAGCTTCCTTCAGAACTAAGCAATCAGCACTTGATGCGTGCACTTTACGCTGATGAACACAGTGACGTTAAAGCAGCAGTCGTTAATGTCTTCGTTGAGCGCCACCAGCATCTAAGTGATTCAGTGGTTCAAGGCCTGGAACATGCATTATGGGACGCTCCGGAAAGTGAGACCTTAGATTCATCCATAAACGAGTTTTTGGAAAACCATGGTGACCATCCCAAAGCAGTATACCTGCGAAAAAGCGTAGCGTGATCCACCGCAGTAAACGTGCTTTATTCTCGTTCCTTCGTCCTAGAGAGTTCGCGCTTGGTCCTTCCAAGAGATGGGTAAAAACATACGGTGGCAAATGGGTCGGAGCGGAATCGGTAATACAATTCGTTAACCAAGTCAAGTTGAGAATCGGTATTTTCGGCGGGAAATTTGAGGTGAATCTAGACAACTATGCTCACGTTCGCGCTCACATTCTTAAGTTCGGTTTTAATGTCGTAAGAGGTAAAGCCGCCTTTAGAGCCTCGGCGAGTTTCAAGAACGACTTCCCTAAAGATCTCATCCACGCCATTGCAGATACCGGAGACGATTTGCTGAGGCAATTTGATAGCATTACAAGCGTAGTTGCAGAACTAATTAACAAATTCAAAAACAAACTTGCTGGATACCTGCCGTTGTACATTGACAAATTTGTAAACTTCGTCAACAAGCTTGTTGAGTTTGTCCAGAATCTCATCCAGCCTCTCCGACCGATTAACCTCATTGGTAAGGTTATCAAGTTTGCCAAAGATGTTTTGGACCGCGTAAAGAATTGGAAATGGCTGATAGACAAGATCAAAAGAATACAGCAAACTCTTGGAAGGCTGACTGTTGTGGATGCTATATTCCAGAAAGTAATTGGAGCCCTGGACAAAATTCTCAGTGTTGTGGGGAGTGTAACCAAATATCTGCCTCACAATTTACCAGGAAACTTCAATATAAACAATCTTCTGGATATCCTTCGCTCCGTCTCCACAGAACTTCATCTTGACAGGATCAAAGACTATTTCAAGTCTCTAGGTGCTTCCGTGCCGGGTGGGTTCCACTTACAGCTTCCATTCAAGTTTTCTATTCGCCTATCATTTTCACTGGAATCTTTTCAGCAGGTTACTTTGAAGTTGTTGCGATTTGCAAACCGCTTCTTGGACATGTCTTCGCTGCTCGATTTTCTTGAAGGACTTCGATTCCCCAGATTACAGCTCCCAGATATGAACTTGCGTCTTCCTCCTTTTCAAGGAAGTGGCTTCAACTTCGGTCTTCGTTTTGATTGGAGAATCAGTTTAAAGTTCAACTTGGATTTAAAATCGCCGACATTCCAGAATTTTGTCACCCTTTTTAGACGACTTGGTGATTTCCTGGGGCAATTCAAACTTCCGAATTTTGATCTCGAGAAGTTCTTCCAAGAAATATTGCCTGGTAGGAGCTTTGATCTGAGGGACTTGTTCAAAGGACTCATAGGGGACGCCCACAGCACAAATTCTTCAAATCCGGTCGAAATCCTACAAGAATTCCTCGTAAATCTAATTGATCAGCTCGACTCTCAATTTGGAAACGTAACAGCTATCAATGATATTACCGATTTCTTTCAAGAACTTGGACCAGCAATGGAGACGTTTGCTCGACAGAGTGTACAACGCATTTGCGGCGTATATAAGCTGGCTTTGGACTCCTCGCAAGAATTCAAAGAGTTTGGAGAAAACGTTGAGAAAGAAGGAATCCAGGTGCTTCAAGTTGTCGAGGATACAGCACAAAATGCACTCGCTGAACTTCTTAACTTTACAATTCTCGTAGACAAGTTACTGGGCGAAGTTGAAGTTAACTTCAGAGGGCGGCAAAAGGATTCGTATCGGACTCTTTACAAGAGCTTACTGGTAAACTGAAACATATCCAGGATCTGGCAGACGACATCGTAGACTTCGCAAATGGAACGACGTCGAAGATAAACGGAGCATGTACCAATGCCGCACGTTTTTCTGCTGACGTTATTGACAAGGTTCAAGACAACGCCCGTCAGGCCCTCACTGAACTGGCATCTTTCATTGGACCCGTGGCAACAAGGATTAAAGCCGTTGGAGCAGAAATGAAGTCTGCTGTCACTAAAGTCGAAACATGGTACGAGGAAAACCTATCGGTACGTGTCGGGAAGATATCTCGCGTCGCCCAAATCTTATCTGATTTCCTTTCAATCTTAAACACGAACAAAGGATTTCTCAAAACGGTTCGAGAGATCGTTGTACGCATCAATGAAGTCCTTCAGCGTTTACAAAAGCTTCCCGAGTACGCCAACAAGGCAAGGGAAGCGGCAGATGACATCATTAATTTCTCTGACAGAGCTCAAAATTACAGAAGTGAAATCCAGAAGCTTGATTTGAGAGAGCACTTTGGGATCGACTTTGATCAACGCGTACGAGATGTCTGCAATGAGTTCAAAACGATTGCCGCGGAAACGCTCAACAAACTCGGTAGCTACGACGTCGTGGAAGAAGCTAACAAATTCTTCAACAAAGAAGCTGATAAATTTATTGAGAAAGCAGTCTCAAAGTTTCGAAGGATCAAAGAACCTATAAACGAGATACAAGGAGAACTACGAGATATTCAGTCTATGGTGCGTGAGGTAATGGCAGTTTTAATCGATCTAAAGCCTTTCACAAACAATTTCTCGCCTATACTTGAAACGGCGGGAAAACTACCTGATTGCGATCAAATTAAGAAGTTATTCCTGGAGAGTACAAAGCCATGTGTCCGGAAAGCTCTTTTAGTTGGCAGATACGTTGTTAATCAGTATAAAGACTTCAAGAAGGAAGTCAAAGTTCTTTTTAGTATGGTACCGGAAACATGGAAGAACTTCAAGATACAAAAGTGTGTTAAAGGTGGAAACTGCATTTCCAAAGCGTTCATAGATCAAGCAAAAGCCATTAAAGAAAAAGCGGATGTCCTTAAGAATACCTACCAGGAAGCGAGTGGTTATACAGATATGCTCCAAACATGTGAGCAGGGAATTGACAATATTACAGCCGTTGTTGACACTGTTCAGCTACTCATTGAGCAGGTTCGAAACTTTTCTCTCAAAGACGATGTACAAAGAGTAACGGCGGTATTCGAAAAATCACCGGCCGCGAACCGGAAGAAAAGGCAGGAGGTGGAGTTCAAAAGAGGTCGATAAAGGATGTGAAGGAGCGCATTGAGAGAATTGTTGATTATATACGAAAAGCCAAAGAAATCAAAGAAAAAATGGAGGATTTGCTTTCAAATACGTTTAAAGCGATGCGAAATGTCTATGATGATGCTGTCCTAGAACACGTTCGAGCTATTGAGGATGTGCGGTCCAAACTTCAATTGTCATATGACCTTTGGAAGAAGACAAAAGACATCAACCAAGTCCTACAGGCTTTAGACACCATCACTCAGAGCGCTTCGCAATATGCTGACAAATTAAAAGACGTAACCCAGGCATTTTCTAACCCGATTGTCGACCTCCTCTCTGAGACTGGAGAGCTCAGTGATGTTGTAAAGCCATTTCTTGATAAGTATGTTTCCAGATTCACCGAAGCTGTAGACAAAGTTAACAAGTTTCTAGACAAAATCACTGATTTCTTAAACAAGCTTCAGCTACGTCAGCGGAGTCTCGATTTGAGGGATTACAAACCCTGGCAGGATATACCTTATTGCTCTGAAGACGTTTGTGTAAGATCCATTAGGAGGTCATCGCCACTTTATCTGAAGACCATATTCACGTGGAAGTTTCCACATCTCGATGATCTCTCCTCCATGAAAAAGAGCGGGCGCTGGCTAACACCGGGTCTCTTTGATGATTACAAGGTGCAAGGTATCTCGCAGCTTTCTAAAGGCGAAGTGATTCTAGGAATGCATGGCGTTTCAAGTAACAAAGGCAAGGCATCTCTGTTGGTGGTTACTAACTTCGCGAACGGTGTTAAGAAGATAATTCAACTTGGAAGTCAAGGAGCTCCCTTCTCATTGAAAATTGGAGGTGTTGCCGTAGCTCGAGATCATATTTGGATCAGTGACAGCGAATCAAGCAAAATCCACTCAGTCACAAAATCTGGCGTAACAAGTACTTTCTCGACACAGGCACCATCCTGGGTGGGAATATCAAAGACTGTTTCCGTTGAGGGTACAGCGACTTCCGTTTCGTATGATGAGCCAAGCAATGTTCTGTGGGTGACTGACGGCAGAGGCGGTAAGGCCTATGGTTATAAGCTATATGCAAATGGGGATCTAGCATCTTCTGGCATAGCGCCGGATAGAGTCATAAGTATTGGAAGTAATGCGCAAGGCATGACCATAGTGAGACAGTTTGGAGGTGAGTTTGCTTGCATCTCAAAGTGTGCGATGATTGCTGGTTTTCAATGTAAACTTGAGTTTCACTCCTTAAATGGTGACGAAACGGGAGAAAACACTTTAGAAAGAGTGGTTCGAACTCCGTCTGGCTTGGAATCAGTCACCAGTGTGGACAGTGAAGTAATAGCTGTTTCATTTTCAAGTGGCACTTACGCGGAAAAAGAAAATATAGAACTCATGGGTGGTGACTTTGAAGACAGATATTTTTATTTAAGGTTACCCATTCTGAATACTACATTTGGAATCCACGAAAACTGCCTTTTTTTCTCTGTGATGAGGGATTATATTCTGCGACCACGAAGGCTATTTCCTTTCGGCGATATGCTATGTGGATCTACTCGGAAACGAAGTATTTATCAGCTGCTCTTAGAATCTGACGTCTATTCCGACCAACTCGAAAAAGAGCATAGCAATAACCGGATGCGAAGAGAAATTTCAGATCCCGGATCTTGCATGACTTTGTTCCGAGGGAATGTCTTGAGGGGATACCAGAGATTCTTTCCGGAGTATTCTCAGATTATCATAGTGTTTGGCATACCTGTTAGGCTTTTTGCAGGGGCGGGTGGCTACTACAGTGTGGACTATCAAGGTCAAGTGTGTATGCGTGACAAAACGTTCAGACTGGGTCTCATTCCAGGGGCGTGGGTTTCTGTCTATGCTGGCGCGTCTCTCTCGCTCTTTATCGTTGAGGCTGGAATTACCATTGAAGCAAGACTTTTGGAGACGTACCTTGTACCAGAACTGCGAATTAAGATAAACAAGTGGCCTCTAAAGGCTTGTATTGAGCTCAAACTTCGAGTGACACCGCTTCGTATTCGAGTGTGGTTGTGGTACCGTTTCCGTCTGTGCATCCGAATCAAGTGTAAGTTGTTTGGCTGTAGTATAAGGATCCGATGGTGCTCCAAGAAGACATTCGCGGAGTGGTGGTGGTCGGCCAAAACGATCGATAGGACGCTGTTTACCAATTGTCAACAGGATGTGGATAGATCAGCTCCCGTTGCCGGATCATGCTCAGCAAGGCAAGCTGCCGACAGGAAGTATTTTATCCAGTGGCATGGATTTCACGAAGATACTAAAATTAATAGCTATCATGTTAGAATTGGATCTATACAGGGTTCTGGCGATGACTTCTCTACCTGGGTTGGGCCTTCTTTGAGCCTAGTAGTCGACGATCTTCCCATTATGCACGGACGAGATGTGTATGTTAGCGTGTTGGCAACAAACGACGGCGGAATGGACAGCGCTTTGGTAAACTGTCCGAGGTTTGTTGCCAGACGTAAAGGACCTCAGATAAGCTATGTCTACGATGGTGTCTTTGAAGGAGAAGACGTCGACTATCAGAGGGATACGTACGCCCTGGGAATGAATTTTAACGTCAGAAGCGATCCACGGGAAATCGTGGCTGCACAATGGGGTGTATCCTCCAGTTCGAATTGTACCCTTGATCAAAGGGAAGCAGACGTTGTTTCCATGACACCTCTTGGTGACTCTTTTTCTATTCAGACTTCCGGACTGAACTTAAAACACGGTCACAAGTACTTCACCCGCCTGTACTTGATGGACACGTTTGGATTTAAGGCAATAATGTGTAGTGATGGCGTCTTGATTGATACAACACCACCTGTTCCTGGTCTTTTCCAAGACGGTGCTGGGGAAGGTGACGCAAATTATCTTCCTTCATTGAGGCGTGTTCGGGGAAAGTTCGATCGTTTTATTGATTCTGAAAGCCCGGTTGTAAAATATGAGTGGAAAGTAGTAAAATATGTGTCTGGCGACGATATCACACCTTTTGTCCGAATTCCCCTGACACAAAGGACACCTCTTATGGACGGTCTCTCGCTACAAGGTGGCTCTCCATACAAGCTTATTCTTCGTGGCACTAACGCAGCGGGCCTTGAAGCGCAGATCGAGACCAATGGATTTATACCAGATAGTACACCGCCGATATGCGAGGGAAACGTTATTGATGTCATAGATGAATCAGACCTATCTGATGCAGACTTTGTGAGAGACTTGAACAGCATTCAAGCTAAGTGGAAATGTGCAGACCAGGAGAGTGGCATACATGTAGAGCTTGTCGGTGTTGGAACGTATCCTGGTGGGGACGATGTGAGGCGCTTTGAGATGCTTGAATTTGTAGCACATAACGTTTCAGAGGAAGGAATTGCCTTCGTTAGTTTCACAGACATCAATATACAACCTAGAGTTAGATACCATGTTACAGTCAAGGCCATAAATGGAGCCAGACTGAAGAAAACTATCACATCCGATGGCATTCTGATTGACAAGACGCCACCGACAGTTGCTGCTCAATACATTAAGGATGGTGTACAAGGAAAGGACAAGAACTACACCAGTGAAAGGTTTACGTTTAGTGCTCACTGGGAGCAGGCCTTCGCTGATGCGGAAAGCGGGGTGCTGGAGTACCGTGTTGCCCTTGGTACAAGACCCGGATTAGCGGACATTCAAGGATTTAAGACTGTTGGTTCACAAACGAGCGCGACTCTTTCTGGGCTGTTCTTGCGCAGCGGACAGCGTTACTTTGTGTCTGTAGTAGGCTGCAATGGAGTTGGAATGTGTATAAATGGAAGCAGCGATGGTGCAATTGTGGACTTTGTTCCTCCGCATACTGGAAAAATTGTCACCGGATTGACAGGTTCCCCTGTGTTGTACCAGTGGATAACTAAGTCAGTGTGGGCAAGGTGGAATTGGTGTTTTTCGGACGAGAAGAGAGTCTCCGGACTTCTTAATAACAGTCAGTGCAGCAATGACAGCTTCTATGATATCCACAGTGGCGTTGTCGGGTTCGGTATTTCAGTGGCATCACTAGCTACTGATGATCTTGTGGCGCCTTATAAGATGGCCGGACAGGTGAGATCTACTGGCCGTAACATTGACCTCAGAGATGGAGTGTACTCAGTGGTGATCGAAGCAAAAGACAGAGCAGGAAGTATTGCCCGTGGTCTGTCAAATACATTTATTGTCGACAGCAGCCCACCGGTTATCACGTATATTCAACATGGCCACTTCGGTGAAAATGAAGAACATACTAAATTTCGCTTTGCAACTTTTAAATCATATTTCGAAATTGAAGATGATCTCTCTAAGGTGGCTTCTTACAAAGTTGGTGTAGGGAGTTATGTAGGTGCTGATGACGTCTTGAAGTTTCAGACTGTTTCATTAAGCAAGTCAGTGTCCTCACTGCGGACCAACTGGACAGCAGTGAATTCAACGCGATTGGAAAACAACCGACGCTATTTCATAACCATATGGGCTACCAACAATGCAGGTCTCTTTACCATAAAATCCTCTCCACCTCTGCTTTCTGACTCCGAAGCTCCTAAGGACGGGATAGTCTTGGATGGATGGGGCTTGACAGATGCTCAGTACCAAAGTTACTCCACCCTCTATCGCGCACATTGGTACGGCTTTCGCGATTTTTCTGGTATCGAAACTGTTTACCTCGGTTTATCAAGCAAGTCAAATTCTCGAGACTGTGATGTCAAAAAGGAAGAAATTGTTCCCTCAAACACAGATTATCACGTCTTACATGGGTTAAACCTCACCTCAGGGCAGAAATATTACGCCTGCTTAAAGTTGGTCGATAGGGCTGGAAATGTTGCATTCGTCCATTCAAATGGAGTTTTGGTTGACTCAACTCCTCCTCATCCAGGCTCTGTAACGGATGGAAGGCCAGGAGAGGAACTTGAAGTACAAATGGAGAGTTCAATTCTTCGAGCTTCTTGGCTGAACTTTACAGAGCAAGAAACGAAAATCACTAGCTATCGACTGGCATTTGGAACTTTTGAAGGCGGTCAAGATGCTCAAGAATTCACAGACGTTGGCGCAGTAAACACTGCGGCAAGTTCAAAGCTGAAGGTTTCGGAACTAACAAGTGGCCAGCGTTATTATGCTACTGTCATTGCCTTTAATGTACTTGGTATGCCGAGTGCTATGGTTTCGTCCAATGGTATTTTAGTTGATTTTACCCCTCCTGTATTTGTGAGGCCAATCCGTGATGGCAGTGATCCTAGCCAAGATCTCAGCTCCACTTCCACACGTTCTTTGTCAGCAACCTGGGAGTGTGCCGATTCAGAGACGTCTCTTGCTTCTGTCGCGGTTGCCTTTGGTCTGCAGCCTGGAGTAGCCGACGTTATGAATTTTACATCGATGCCAGTTGATCACACGTCCTTTACAATAAGACGTAACCTTCTGCAAGGTTTTCGGTATTTTGCGACAGTGCGATGCACCAATAAAGTTGGCCTCAGCTCTGTGGCTTTTTCGGATGGTGTCGTTTTTGACAATACGCCACCGAATTTAGTGTATGTGCAGGATGGCGACTACCAACGCTCAGCCAGGATCGTAAAGGTCAAGTTTAAATTCGTTGATGCCGAAAGTACTGTACAGGAATATAGAGTTATAGTTTGGGGAAAACACGCCTTGAGCTCCCTGGTTGACAACTACGGAACCTTTTCTTTTAGAAGTAATGTGACCACAGCGACACTGCAGACAACTAAAGATCTACAAAGCGGAGAAACTTATTATGTAAACGTAACAGGGGTGAACGGGGTTGGTTTGGAGACCACAGCGCTGTCAGATGGATTTACGGTTGACACCAGTCCTCCAATATGTTCGCACGTTTGGGATGGAACGGGAAATTATCTGAATGATGTTGAATACGCCCCGAGTTCCAGCAAGCGAGTTATTTCCTGGTCGTGTTATGACAATGAGTCTCCGATAGTTGGATATCGTTTTTCGGTCAAGAATGTGCGCTCAAACCAGTATTCTATTCCCTTTCATTCTTTGAAAACGGTCGTGAACTCTTCAGGATCCGCTATCGTCACAGGCGGTGGTCGCGTTTTGGTTAAATACGAAGAAGGCCAAAAGTACACGGTTGGCATTGAGCTACTCAATGCGGTTGGACTTCAATTTGTGAACTGGACAAATGGCGTTGTGATCGACAGTACACCGCCGGTAGTAAATAACCTTAAACTAAAATTACTTCCCCAAAACGATTCGCTGAAAGCTGAGTGGACAATCCATGATCACCAGAGTGGAGTAAGATCTGTGTCTTGGGGACTAGGAACTACACCAGATAATAACGACGTCAAGAACTTTACCAGCGTCTCACTGTTGACAACCAGCATATTCATCTCGGACCTTTCCTTGAAACTCGGACGAACCTACTTTTTGAGGCTTTTAGCCTTTAATAATGCTGGTTTATCGAGTACAACGTCTTCAACTGGCGTCGTTATCGACCGCACAGCGCCGAGCCCCGGAGTTGTGTCTGCTGAATATGTGTTCCCACCAAATTACGACAGAAACAAGAACGAAGTGCCCGGATCAATATTCGTTGTGACATGGACAGGCTTCACAGATCTAGAAAGTGGCATCAAGGAAACGAGTTGGGCTGTGGGAACTGATCTTCAGGCGATCAAACAAAATGGTGGTGATTTGTACACTGAGGTGGTCGCAGAAGATTCAGTTGGTGGTGTTGTAATTGAAAATCAGACCCTCATTGGCAACGAGACGTATTTTGTTTGTGTACGAGCTACAAATGGTGCTGGACTTCATAGGACCGATTGTTCGCGTGGAATTCTCGTCGTACTTGGAAAATTTAGTGCTGGTGTAGTTAGCGATGGCCCAGTAATATCAGAAAAGGACATCGACTTCCAACTGGACGACAAAGCAATTTGGGCGCATTGGAATGGTTTTAAAGATCCAGTGTTTGGTATCTCACGGTACGATTGGTGTATCAGGGATCAGCCCCCTAATCCATCTGGACCAGACTTATGTAAATGGCCATTTATGGAGGTACACCATTTAGGAACGTCATCTAATCGCTTTCATAACCTGACACTAGTGCATGGAAAAAAATATTACGTCACAGTGAGAGCTCAAAACAGCAACGGCGAGCATGTCAGTTCCTCGTCCGATGGTGTTATCGTCGATCGTACTCCACCAATTGGCACATCAGTCCGCATTGCCCCCACTACCGGTAAAGGAACGTTGTACGTGACCACTCCATCTGCTCCTGTGGTTACGTGGTCGATAGATGATCCTGAAAGTGGTGTAAGTCATTTTCTCGTTGGTGTTGGAAGCTTTCCATTTCAAGATGATCTTCTCTCGTTCCAAAGAGTTGATGGTCTAAGCCGTTCTCTTGACTTGGACCAAGTGAATTTCACGCTCCAAGAGGGACTTACATTTTATGTCACCATTACGGGGATCAACATGCTTGGTCTGGAGACTACTCTAACTTCGAAACAAGTAGTGGTGGATTGGACTCCACCAATAGCTGGAGATGTTTTAGATGGCAACTTCACTTTTCCAGGTCATGGGGAGTTCATCGATGTTGACTATCAAAGTGATCAAGGGGTACTATCAGCTCACTGGCAAGGATTTGAAGATGTTGAGAGTAACGTCGTTGAATATACGTGGTGCGTTGGAACAACTCAGGGTAAGTGAATTGTCTGTCTTAAGTTGTATCTTATGCAAACAATTCAAGTTTCTTTTAACGCATACTGGTTACTTAATTGGTTTGAGGGCCTGTTGATGTTCATTGTAGCTATCCAGTTGTAGCTCGAGTTGTTCTGTATTCAGTCCAATTACCAAGTTTTAACCTGGTATGGCATGTTTTTGTTGTTGTTGTTTTTTTCGCACTTGCCTCCAAGAAGCAAACAAAGAAAGAAAGAGAGCGAGAGAAAGAAGGATAGGCGTCTCTTGTGCAGTTATCGTTATATGCTCTAAAGTGTGGAATTAATTGTGTCTCATGGTTCTCGTAGGTGCTTGTGACGTACAAGTGATGACGTTAGCTGGCCTCCAGACAAGTGCACGCTACCAAACTGTTCTCCAAGAAGGTCAGCGGTATTTCTTCACAGTAGAAGCAATCAATGCTGCTGGGTTAAAAGAATCAGCTTACTCCGATGGTGTGACAATTGACTCAACTCCACCTCTAATCGAAGATGTTTTATATGACGTAGAAGCAACTCGAGAAAATGCCGCATCTCAGTCCCTAGCGACGTTAGGAAGCGGACGCGTCAGACGATCCGTTTGGGACACTCCGGCGGATGCTGATCAAACGGATGCTTTCGCGGCTAGATCGGATCCTACCTTCGCTACTATCCAATGGTGTAATACCTCTGGAAATGGTTCATGTAACGCAAAGCAAAGCAGTCCTCGGCAGCTAGAGTTTTCTTGGAAAAAATCCACAGATGCTGAAAGCGGAGTTTCCGCTGTTGAATGGTGCGCTGGTAGAACACCCAAATTGTGTAATATCGTTTCTTGGTCCTCTGTAGATCCAAGCACGGCATCGGTGAAGCACTCTCTGTCAAAGCCTCTTCCATCGGGCAGTAAAGTGTTTATAACAGTAAAGGTAACAAATGGCGCGGAAATGGTTTCCATGGCCACGTCCAATCCACTTCTTATTGATAGTACTGCACCCACGGTCGGTTCCGTTATAGTGGGAAACACGCTGGAGATTAAATATCTTAGGAAAGACGAGTCAGTCCTGGCAGATTGGAGTGGGTTTGTTGATCAAGAGAGCAGTTTGAGTCACTTTGAATGGGCTGCATGTCACGCAATCTCCACAGACGAATGTATCACGCCATTCGTTAATATTGGTCTCAGGACAACTGTAGAGAATTCTGCGCTTGATATCAAACCTGGTATTTCTTATGTTCTTGTTGTCCGCGCACATAACAATGTTGGCCTATATAGCGAGGCCATTTCTAATCCATTCACACTTGATGGTACCCCACCGATCGCCGGAACTGTATATGATGGTCCAAGTGAACTAACTGACGTTGAAATGCAGAGCTCTACCTCCGAAATGTCCGCTAACTGGTCACCATTTACAGACACCAGTGGTCGTATCACTGATTTCGAAATGTGCGTGGGAACAGAACAAGAGAAATGCGATGTAAGTGGCTTTGTTAGTCAGGGTATCACACTTAGCGGCAAAGTTACTGGATTGACTCTCAATCATACTGGAAGATACTTTGTCACCGTGAAAGCAACAAACGAGGCTGGCTACAGCACTATGTCATCCTCAAATGGTGTTCAAGTGGACAGTACTCCCCCAGTAAGCGGCTCAGTGAGGGACGGACAAACAGTCGTAGATATTGATTTCCAAGCGGATGACACGTTTATGTACGCCAACTGGGATGAATTTCAGGATGAGGAGTCAGATATAACAAAGTACACATGGTGTGTTGGGACAGGAAAAGGAAACTGTGACATTATGCCCGAAACTGACGTTGGCGATCGCACTAGTGTAGGTCAACAGATTCGTCCAGCCTTAGCAACAGGAATGGTCGTGTTCGTGACAGTTAGTGCTTACAATGGAGCAGGGTCAGTTTCCAGGCAGTCGTCTGATGGTGTGAAAGTAGATAGCACAGCTCCAGTTATTTCAGAGGTGAGCAATTGAAAGGCTGTTTGTTTGACTTGTTTTGAATAGCGTTGTGTAAACAGCGTTCTGAAATGTGCTCACGTTTTGTCGTGAGCAATGAAAAGTATAGCAATGCATGGCTGTTGTGTACCCTGAATGCTTAGCTTAAGAATTACTCCCCATGCACTAATGCCTTACCATGCCGGTGTCCTTTCTAACGGGGTCAGCAGCTCGGTGAAGTTAGTGCTCTAGAAACGTGTGAATTTCCAATATTGAGTATCGAAGTGCAGGACTAAAAATAATTTAAGTTGTCTTCCGTCTTGTTTTATTTGAACTATTGGAATGCATCATACGATCGAAATTATTGTCCAGTAGAAATAAAGTTTGCATGTGAACACTAGAAAGTGCGCCCTGTGAAATGGAAGAAAAGATGACGCTAGTAAACGGTAGGGTTTTCTGGTCCCGGTGTACGAAATTTGCAATTTCGCATTATATTAACTTTCTCTTAAATAATTGGGAGCAAAGTTATCAGACGGGAGCGATTCGTGAGAATAGACTTGCTTAAGTCGCCGCAAGAGATGTATACTGCGGTTGTAAGGATGATAAAATAAGTCATTATATTAGGAATTGAAAATGTATAACGAGACTTAAAAGTGAGTAAGACCTAATGTAATCTCAATATATAGCAAGGGAAAAGTGTATCCGATGCTTTCGGCAAGACCGAAAGCCCTACAATTTTTTCTCCCGGATATTCCCTCTAGACAAATATGTAGCTTGGCACAGTAAAATGCTAGAGGGATGCAGTTGTATATTGTCTATGTATTGATCTGTCTATTCGTTCGCTTTACAGGTCCGGGAGCTCCAGCTTAATAATTCAGTAGGATTTGATAGAGACTACATCACGGCTAAAGAGGCTTACTGCGCTAATTGGGATGCAGTGGACCTTGAAAGCGGTGTTTCAAAAAGCGAGATCTCTGTCTGCTCCGCCATTAACGTCGATGACTGTTTGTTGCGTAACCTCGATGTAGACACACGCTCGATGATCTGCATCGGTAACTTGGAGTTCGAAGAGGGAGTCAAATATATCACACGAGTTCGCTCCACGAACACCGTCGGGCGATCCAGCGAGATGTTATCTGATGGGTTCGTAGTTGACTCAACACCCCCGATTATGGGCGAGGTCATCCATGTTGAAAATCCTCCTGCAGAAGTTGGAGGTCAGGTGTTCACTCATTCGAAGATTTCTGTACAGTGGAGTGGGTTCCTAGACCAGGAAAGCGGTGTCCAAAACTACCATCTTTGCGTGGGCACCCAGCCTAGTACATGTAGCGTTTTGACCTTCATGAATGTTGGAAACTCAACGATGTACACTTTGGGAGATTTGCCGCTTCAACAGGGCGAAACGTACTTTGTTTCTATCAAAGCAAAGAATATGGCTGGTCTAATGAGTGACGTCAAGTCTTCAAGTGGAGTTGTTGTTGACATGACAGGTATTACCAGTTCCTCTTTTCTCTTTCTCTTAATTGCACCGACCAGGGCGCTTTAGACATTCCTGATACTAGCAACGAAATGTACGGGTGTCATTTTCAGTTTTCCAATTAGCCGAGTTCGGAAGGTTATGGATTTGTTTATGATTTGTCTGACTCTTGTGAAAAAAATTGATATTACTTTCTTCTCATTTTCTTCGTGAGCTACAATCTCACTTGCTTTCTCAAATCATGAAAATTATCACTCCAACTTTCGGCAAACACTTAAAAAATCGAACAGTTACTGAATATAATCCCCTTTATTGTTTGGTCTCCATTAAACGACTCATTGTTTTAGTTTAGCCGTCAGTCACAAAGTGCGAGGTGATAAATAGTTTGCTGTGAAGATATCTGAAGGTTCCTACTTGTTTTTGGTTTTGTCCTTATTTTCGTTCCCTCAATAGTATCTTTTTTGTTTCATAGGACCAGTGAACGGAGGTCAAATTTCGGACGGTATAAAGGAAAGTGGAGACGTCGACATCCAACGAAGTAGAACCCACATATCGGCTTCTTGGAGCGCCTTTGAAGATCTGGAAAGTGACGTCGTGAAACTGAGGTGGTGTGCAGGCACGTCCCCAGGTTCCTGCGACCTTGCTGGAAAGACGTTACTAACTCCAACAAGTACTTCCGTTATCAAGGTTCTTACTGCGCCGATCAAAAATGGCCAACGGTACTTCATCACAGTAAATGCAACAAACAGCGCTGGCGTGACAACGTCGCTTACAACAGATGGCGTGACAGTTGACGACACACCGCCTATTTCTGGAACTGTGATCGATGGACTTGTTTCTGATATTGATTATCTGAACGGCGAGGATGATGTCAGGGCACGCTGGTTTGGTTTCGAGGACTTGGAATCAGGAATTGCGTTCTATGAAGTGGCTTTATGTGACGCTAGGAACTTGTCCTCTTGTCCACAGCCCTTCACTGGAGTGGGAAATTCAACTAACATTACCATGACAGGTTAGATCTGTTTTTTTAGACTGATAGGCCTTTACAATCCATACTTTGTTTAAAGGAGCTCTCTGAATGCATAGAGAAAAGTTTTGCATTGCCTTGCAGGTTGTTTCAAATACAGCAACAGCTGCAGGATAACACACAAAGTTCCACGAGTCGTGGAACATTATCTCGGCTAGCGTAATTTTGTGCACATCACTGTTAGTAAAGGGTCTTACATGTACACAATTGCAATACAACCATATTTTCGTCCCTTAATTGTGTAAACGCACTTCAGAAAAGAACGTTCTCAGTCAGATGTATGGCATTAAAAATCATTAGTTGTGACATTGGTTTTCTTTCTACAGGTTTAGATTTTGAAAGTGGTGTTCAGTACTTTTTCGTTGTCAGAGCAGTCAACTTGGCCGGACTTCCAATCGAGTCTTCGTCTGATGGATTCACCGTCGATTTCACTCCTCCCACAGTAAGCGAAGTACGATTGGGAGATGGACTCGAGCTTGCTAAATATCAATCAGACTTGACCACGTTTACAGTCAGGTAATAATATTTCTCTTGAATTGCCATAAATTGGGAATTTTCGGCTCGATATTTTTCGCCGAGTCAGAATTTTGCGAAATTTAATCTTTTCGTTCTTTATTCCTTCCTTCGTTTTGGTAGCCAAGCAGGTAAAAAAAAGAGTCATGGGACGTTCTGCTATTTCTTCCGACGATTTGGAGGACCGACGTTCGAGTCCTCAGTGTTGCTCCTTATCACCACTTGAAGAACTGATTATGCGAGTTTCAGCTTCACATCTATGTCATAACACTGACGTAAAAGGGTTTATTTGATCTATGGCCGGTCTCTTCGCTCGCCAAGTAACTCGCAATAGAGCTCATTATAGTGTAAATGAAGAAAACAAAAACAAAGCTTCTTGTTGCAGGGAGGGAGGGAGGTAGGGGAGCCAATTGCGATTCACTCGTAACCATTGCAAGGGGAAGGAGATAGGTAACGGCCCTACTCATTTAGTTGATTCATGTCACGGATACTATAGTTGAGAGATGGCTTTTCAAGCCCCGTGCTTCCCTTGATCGTTCTAACTAAAGTTTTCATCTTCTCGCTTAGTTGGCCCTCCTTTGTTGATCCAGAGAGTGGTATTTTAAGATATCAAGTCTGCATCAGTACCATTCCTGAAAACTGCACGGTCACTAGTTTTATTAGCGTCGGCCTCAATACAAGCATTACTATCGATGGCTTACAGCTCGTCCAAGGAGAGTCGTACTATGCTATCGTCAAAGGTACCAACCACATTGACTTATCTTCCGAGGCAACATCTAACCAAGTCTCCATTGATTCAACTTCTCCTACATTGAAAGATGCTGAAATCGTTTCAGTCAACACGTCCCAAGCTCCACCTGTCACTGAACAAAACGTAAACAATTCCGTTCCCCTTGGAAGTGAGATGCCAGCCTACAACGACATACAAGGAAGTACACATATTCGATTTAGTTGCTCCGAGGAACTTTTGTCCTCTAGCTGGGATGAGTTTGTAGATTTGGAGAGTAAATTGGAGCGATACGAGTGGTGCGTTGGAACAGCAAAGACGCAGTGTGATGTGTTGGCGTTAAAGTCGGTTGGAGACAAGACAAAAGGCGCGGCCATAGTCAAAAGACTTGCATCGGGTACGGTGCTTTACGCTACCGTGTATGCCGTAAATGGAGCTGGGCTCAAAACCCGTTTGGTATCTGAGCAATGCAAAATCATTTCCATCGCTCCTAAGCTTGTAGAGGTCATCGATATCCCAAGTCTTAACTCAAGCAATCTGACCGATATCGACTGGAAAGCCTTCATGCAAAGTTTGTCACTGCAGTGGGAAGTGATTGGAAAGTATATCAACGACATTTCCCGCTTGCGTTTTCAGGTGGGCGTAACACATTCATCGTCAAACTTGTCTGTCCCCCGTCTTGTCGGGGAGAACTCTTGGAATAGCGAACCACTCGTGCATGACTTTATAGACGTATTATCTTGGCAAAGAAACGTTACAATCCGAAGTGTACCCACTGAGCCATGGGAACGTTACCGTGGAGTTGTAAGAGTCTGGAACGAGGGTGATATTTACACCGACGCTGCCAGTGATGGACTAAGAATCGAACCCGCTGCTCCTCCAAAGAGGGGCTTAAACATCCGAGATATGGCCGCCGAACAAGAGAATATACGATGGCTGCCAAACCTGACATTACCTGAGCTTAACCGGAGTGCATTAGACGAGGATGTGAAGTACATATCTTCTCCAAAAGATTTGAAGTTAATCATTAGAAGTGGTTTAAATGACACCAGCAACAGAACGGCTTTTCTTCTGGATCATAATCTATTTAGTCCAACCAAAGAGCTCAAGATAATTGTACAAAGAGTCACATCAGACAGAAACGAAAGCAACACCACTGAAGACTCAAGCGTAATGAAAGTGATTCCAGGTTTAGCTAATCCAGAGGGACCATGCTGTGCACAGTGCCCGGTTGACCCGCAAACTGCATTCACAGACACGCACTTCAAAGCGACGTTACCGTCCCAACACTTTGGTGGTTCTCTTGCTGAGTTGCCAAATGGTTATTTCGCTGTGGGATCTGCAGGCAAGGCATTTGTCCTTCCTGTTATAAACAGAAGTGCAAACCACATAACAATGCCAGATGAGATTTCTAGTCCCTTAATAAGACCAGTAAAAGTAGTATCCCATAAGAACCGGTCGCTTTTCCTGTCGAATGATCAAGTATATCTTTATGAGAGTAGCATAGATAACCTTGCCAATCTTCAATTGACGAAAAATGCCGTTCTAACAACTTGCAAAACTGTTTCAGCTGCTCCTTGTTCTGCCGATAATGTATGGGCAGATATCGTAGGTGAGGTCATTGCTGTTAGTGAACACGTTATTGCTATTACTGGAACCAATTTGACTACGAACGCCAGTGTTGTGGCTATATTCCAGGAAAATGGAGGAGTCTGGTCATTTTTAAAAGCTCTAGGAGCAGAAAAGGGGGATCGTAACTTTGGTCATTCCGTGTCTTTAAATGAACATTTCGTAGCAGTAGCGGAAGGAGAGAAAAATAATTCCTGTATCTCTGTATACCTCGTGCAGACCACCGCACTTCTAAAGACCATTTGCTTTGGTGAACACCAGAACTTCACTGGTCCTCTGACTATACGCCTAACACAGAATGACGCCCTTGTTGTGGTTGCTAAAGATTCGAGGACAGCTAAAATCGTTCAACTTAACACCACGACAAACTCCCACCATGAAGAATGCTACTTCGTTGCCGTTGCACCAGAGGAATACGTGAGTGGAAATATCGATGTCAACGCCCGCGATGGAGGTTTTATTGCTGCGCTGGGCATGCAGACATTGGAGGGTCGGGACGGAGTGCAGCTGATTGGTTTCCAAGGTATCTATTCAAAGTATCGAGCTGGGCAATGTGTTAACCTCGGTCGAGTCATTTCGAGAGAGAGTGGGTTGAGAGTAGATGATGGCATTCCAAGGGCTTCGGTCTCCTTTTTCGAGAATACTATTTTGATCGGCACCCCCAATGTCCTTACTTGGCCTGCACAAGGAGAAGCTTTAGGCACAGGGCGAGTATACATGGCAACGTATTGCCCCTTAAATCATTATCGTTTAAGAGTTTCTCAAATTAGTAGCTTGGGCTCCGTTACATGCGTTCCCTGCGAAGAAGGGAGGAAGTCATTTGGCGGCTTCGTGGAGATGTGCTCAGTTTGCGAAGGAATGACTTGCTCTCTGCCACAAAGTGACGATCCGTTTAGCTTTACATCAAGCATCTGTGACCCTGTTTCTTGCCCCTCTACGTCGGTGATACATAATAAAACTAATGCATTGGACATCCACTTAACCGATGGATTGTTCTTTATACCTGGCTCTGAGAACCTTTACACTGTCGAACTACGTGAAACAACGCGAGCTGAGCAATCAACAAGCTCTTTTTCAGAGTCTTTCGTTATCGACCCGACAGCTCCCGAGGTTGGGGTCGTGTACGATGGAATTGGTAGTGATCCAAATACGAATTGCTCGAACAACTCGACCTTTGGAGAGGACAGCCAGTGCTCCACTCGAAGTTTTGAAGACACCGATATCGATTTTACCAACAACACACGGGAAGTCCATGCCAGATGGATTGACTTTCTGGATAGCGAAAGTGACATTGTGGAATATTTCTGGTGTGTCGGGACCCAACCAATGAAAGATGATATCCGGTTGTGCGAAAGCACCGGGATGAGGCCAAACGGAAGTTATTTTGGGCTTAGCTTGAAGCATGGTGATACCTATTATGTCACAGTGGTTGCCTGCAATGGAGCCAGCAGATGTTCAGCGGCTTACAGTGATGGTGTTTCCATAGATACCACACCACCCGTGATGGAATATGTCAGAGATGGTATTATGGGACCTGATATGGACTTCCAGGTAATGAAAAAATCTTGAGCTTGTTTTCCATTAGGGTTCCGGTTTCATTAAGTGGTTAAGGACATGTACGATGCAAACTTTGCCACAAAATGTTTCTTGTAAACTCTATGACACAAGCATAAGCATATTGAGGCACAAAAGGTAGAAATTGCGTTACCATGTACTGTTCCGGTCAGTCCTTTTGTCTTGTGTCTTGAATATGCCTGGTTTTCTCTTCAATTCACCATCATAATCACTTGCCATAGGCTATGCCACACAAACAACCGACATTTTCGATATCCCTCATTCTTCTCCAGTCCCACACTTCCCTTTAACAAGGGTTTTAGGGGATAAAGACGGCGTTAAGTAGACCGCTCAAGTTCCATGTTACTCAAAGTTCATGACATTACCTTGTGCTCTGGTTGGGACACCAACAAACCACGTTCTTGGCGATTTTTCCACTGAAACCCTACATTTATAACCTTCTGTGAGCGGACACTCGTGCTCCGCGTACGGGAGTTTTGACTGTAATGTCAAAAATAACATCTTAATGAATCTCTTCGCTTTAATAGGTCTTTGTCGACATCATCTTTGCATATTTTGCTGGAAGCGACCCAGAGAGCGATGTGACGTCATACGAGGTAGCCTGGGGAACCGCGCCTGGTATGACAGATGTAAAGGAATTTGAGGAAGTCACCAACACAACAATATGGCTTGCTAAGTTCAAAGACAACGCTCTCGGTAAAGGGAAGAAGTATTTTGCCACAGTTAGAGCAACAAACGGAGCTGGTTTACTGTCCGACAAATTATCCTCCAACGGCATCATTGTCGGGAAATCAGAATATGTCTTTGATAACAAAACATCTGCATCGTTTTTCTTCGATACTGTGAATATGAACGAAAACGGTTCCCGCAAGGATGGAGGTGTGGGGCAGACATACGGAACCTTGACAGTTCCTCAAGGGGCGGTTAAAGGGAAGATGAAGCTGCGGTCCTACAGTTTGGACAATGAAGCATTTAAGAAAAACAAGACTGAAGAGGGTCCTGTTAGCAATCCTAAAGACACCAAGCCTAAGGTTTGTGTTTTACTGGTGACATTAGCATGACTGACTGACTGACTGACTGACTGACTGACCGGTTGGTTGACTGACTAGCTGAAATTGCGTCTCACCTCTTTGCTTTTTATTTAGCTACCTCCCGAGTGTTTTTATATTATCAATCCTTTTCTTAATACATTTATTCTCTTTTTGTCTTTTCCTTTTATTATTTCGTCAAATAGTTTATTCATTTATCCACCTCCACGTACGTAAGCATTTTTGTATAGCCTGCTGTTTTCCCTCAGCACAAATTTCAGTAAACAAATCCTTTAAAACTACCCACGTAAACTTTCTCTCGGCAGCAATTCATGCTTGGGAACTACAGTTTTGTCATTAAAGCGCTGGATCCGGAAAACAGCACAGTCCAGGAAGGCTATAAGTTTGCAAAGCCAATTACCATTTCCATGTTCTATGACGTCAATAAACTGGTCAAAGTCAACAAAAAGCACGTCAATAGCGAGGTGACTAAGGAGGACATAGACCCTGTTTTATACCTGTGGGACCCTATCAACGAAACCTGGTAAGTCATAGTGTGTCCTCTACTAGTTACTTAGGCGCATTTCATAAAAATTTGGAGTCTGTTAATCTTTTAAATTTAAGGACCAGCTGTCTATGCAATTACTGTCAATCATAAATTTTTAATACTTGTCACTTTTATGCTTGATCTGTACGTGTTTACAACTTAATGATTATCATCTAGCTTGTTGGAAAGTTGGATAGCTTGTAAATAGTTAACAATTTCATGTATGTATCCTTCATTTAATTCTTATTATTGTTATTATTCATTTAATTTTATCTCTTAGTTTTTGTTTTAGTCTTGCGTTTTATACATGAGCCCTTTGCTCGAATACCGAGGGCAACCTCAATCCCACGCAATGACTTTAATAAATTGATTGATTGATTGATAGTCTATATTCCATTACCTTTTACTTTACGCTAACTATATTGCAATAATACACTCATCAATTTTTTCGCAATTCCATTGTTTTCGACTTCCTCACCTTATAGTTGACAACCCGCCGACGTTTGAAAATATCGAAGACATGGACGAACATCGGAGATCTATACCCAACTTAAGTAGCTGAGAAAAGAAAGTCGAATAAATATGACAATCCTGTTGAGGTCACATTTTATCCTTTGTTCTCTTTTCGCAATTGCTTAGTTGCGTCAGGAGTCTATCATACATAATTACGATAGGACTGCTTACCATGGCTCAACTATAACTACAGTTCGTTATAATGGCTGTTGTTACCATTTCTTTCTTAAAACTAAGTATTACAGTGGGAAAAGTTAGTCACTGAACTTAGCCGTTATCTGCGGTTACGATGTAGATGTGACCGCAACCAAAATCCTATTCGAAAACCCAACAGAAATACCCGTAGAATAACAAAAACATGAACAATATTTGGCTTTAAATTATGCACAAAGTTTGTTACAGATACCCGTGCTTATTTGTTTCCCCCCAAAAGGTTTTTGCTTATTTATCTTCATCCTCTTCTGAGCTTCATTTGACTCTTGAAGGTTATGTGTTACAGTATCCTCTTTGATACCAGTGCTTATTACAGTGACGGGGTTATCTCCAGTGTTATTTTTATTATTGTTGTTGTTGTTGGTTAAGGGTGCGTTTCTTTGGGAGAATCCAAGATTGGATTTTTGATCCGAGATCATACGGATTCGTTACCACCAAAGAAACGAAAAATCCGAAAATGGATTTTTTTTCATTAGCCGTGACAACCCCAACATGCATTAAAATTATGAAAATGCAAGTAGAACGGATAAGTTCGGTTCAATTTCACGCAAAAACTCACCTTGATCGTTCGCCACGACCAAGCTGACAAAATGGCGAGAATATGGCGGATCCGCTGGCCAAACGTACAACTTTTTGTATCCGTCCCCCAAAGAAATGCAAGGATCATGAATCCTAAAAATCCGGATTTAGATTTGATCTAATGTATCCACTCGGAGGGTGGATTCTTTGGATTCAAAATCCATTTTCGGATTTTAGTAAAGAAACGCAAAATCCCTTTTTGGATTCAAGAATTCCCAAAGAAACGCACCCTAAGACCAGTGTTTGTATTACTGAAAGAAAGCATTTATTATTATTATTATTATTATTATTATTATTATTATTATTATTATTGTTGTTGTTGTTGTTGTTGTTGTCATTGTTATTATTATTATTATGATTATGATTATTATTATTATTTGTTAATGATTTGTTTACATTTTCAAGGACTGACGCGTCCCTGACGTGTCCGGAACCCTGGAGTCACGTGAACAAGTCCATCAAGCTATTAACAGTGAATGTGTGTCACCTCACTCAGTTTGCATTCCTCTGGTCATTTGACGCTCAGCATGGTCTGGTGATGTTTGATAAAAACAGCTCAAGTAAGTGCATTACATTATAGGTTTAGTTGTATAAGTAGAGACGTGGTGGAATGTACGTTAAGCGCTTCGCCATAAACTCTTTGTGGGCTTCTGAAGGTGGCGCGAAGACTTTGGCATTTGCGCCGTTTTTTTTTTTTTTTTGCGAAAGTATTTAAAATGGTTTTGTAAGCACCTGACACTGAAAACAAAAACAAATCCTAAACTAAAAACAGAGCACAAATCTAGGAACATGAACATACACCCGTTATAAGAAAGTTCGAATTAATGAAGTAGTGTTGTTAAAACATGCTTAAGAAATATTCACTGTACTCGACCGTTTACTGCTGTGAAAGTTTGGTTGAAGCAAGACAAGTGTTGTATTTTTGGTTTATGCCCATGCTTTTTGCCTTTGGAACGCCTCAATCAAAGCTTGAAAGTATTTTTGAAAAATACCACTTATTGCTTCAAACCGTGGCTTGTTGACTCTGACTTAGTCTCCTTCGCAGCCGTTGTTTGTGTCGGTCCTTTTCTCCCTCTCCACCAACGTCTGCTGAACCGAGCCGGACATTCTATTCCCAGGAACTGACCAATCACATCGTGGCTTTTGAATTTCGGTTGCTAAGTTCCCGTAGCTTCTTACGGTCCTAAGCTCGAATCTGATTGGATACTTAGACACAATAGGAAAGGAATTTCCGGCTTGGTACAGCAGACGTTGGCAGGGAGGGAGAACTGAAAGGACCGAGACAAACAACTACCGCGAAGGAGGTTAACTCGCACTTGGAATTAAGACGGTAATAACATGGAAGGCGGAGATTTGGAGCTAAATGAGGACCTCGGCATTGAACCCTTATATAGTTAATAGAAAATTAAAGTACGGCATCTGATCATTTTTTGTCATATTTTCCTTGCATTATTTAACCTATGTAAATTTGTACTCAATGCAGTTTACAACCGAGAGGGCGTGGTGGAAGTTTCTCGTTCCAGACAAGTCACTACACTGGAAATTCCGGTTCGACGAGCGAAAGGCTCTCAGGGTGACGTCACAATTGAGTGGTCTGTTTACCAAAACGATTCATCGCACAGCACAAACCTTTTGTGGCCAAAGTCGGGGAAGATATCTCTATCAGATGGCGAGTGGAACGAATCTTTCATTGTCAACATTGACAACGACAAGAAAAAGGCACCGGAGAGCGTGATCTGGGTTCAACTGGATAAGACCACCGGCGGGGCCTTACTTGCAACACATGATCAAACCACAGCGAAGATTTTAATTGCAGGGGTTGAGAGAAAGCAGACTTGGATGTGGATTGTCATTGGCGTCGGCGGTGCTTTGCTGTTGGGTTTGGTAGTCATTGCTCTTTTGTGGTGTGTTCGAAGAAGAAGAAGAAGGATCAAAGTTGAGAGGTAATCTCTTTGTCTGAAGTAGAAGCGATGGTATATTATCAGTATTAGAAGAACTTGCGGGTAGCATTTGCCACGTGCGAAAAAAAAATTTTATCTCATGGTTGTTGTGGCAATCAGAAAATTGCGTTAATCCGTCTCCTCACATCGGCTAACTTCTGTGGAAATTCCCGTGCACTTTCGCTTGGTTTCGTTGTTGCTCCTCGGCCAAACGCCATTTCTAGGAAAGAAAGGCTGCTGTAACACGGGTTACCATGATGCAGTCTGGTTGAAATGATAGCTTCAGCGTAATCACGCCTGGTGCACTTACTTAACAACCTGTGAGCGGCTTTCATGATTAAAAACCAAAGTTCTAACTTATTGAAATACCAGCAACAACAACAATAAAAATCTTTATTATTTTACACATATTTGTACCCCAACTTGTAATCATGACTGAGATGTGGTCCGTGGCACATTTGCTCTTTTAAAACAGTCACAGCTTCTTATAAACTAAAACCAACAAGCGTTAACAAAATTTTGGCAGCTTTCGATAGCTATTCAGTGTCGAAACTTTACTTATACCTTATTGTGCACTGTAAATGCCTCATAATGGTTGCATTTTTTCCACCCAATAGAAGTGAAGGGAAACCCAATCAGAGCTTGATCGCATCCTTTTCCTGCGCTTGACTGCAACCTGTACTTGGTTCCAGTTCTGACCAGTTCATTTTGTTGCTTCCGTTGTTGTTGTTTTTGTTGTTGTTTTTTTTCTGATCCATTACTCTGCTTACTCTGGTGGATTTTTCAGTTTTATAGTCTTATAATACGTGCGTTCCCTTGCGTAGGATCCAAAACAGGAGCCCTGAGGTAGAGCTTCCTCATTGCAGCTCCATGAGCACCAAACGAGAGAAGGTGCAGCCGAGTACGGGCGGCTTGGACCCGGGCAAAGAATACACAAGCGTGAGTATACCATACCAGTTATATGCAGCTACGGATGAGAATACCATGTCCTTCAGAAAGACATCGTACTCTAACTTTGTTTCGAGTTAGTGCTGGAGTGTTATTTCATGAATTGTACTCGCACATGTACTCAACGTGATATGCAGAGACCAATGTCTGATGGGAAGGGTATCAAGGCGGGTGAGGTATATATCATCTGATAAAGAATGACGCTATAGTTGCTGAGCTGATTGTAAAGCCAAGTTTAGTTGGAAGAAACGAATTCTGTTTAATTTCTTTTAGCATACACATGCACCCAAATCTTTAAAGATTTTTTTTTTAATTTAGTCAATTACTGATACCGAACTACACCGAGATCCAGGGTAAACTCCTCTTGTTTGTTCAAATGGCTCTTGGAAGGAGGAAATTTATAGATTTTCTGGTACCCATTTCGAATCACATGATTTGCTATGTTCAGTCAATGCGAGCGGTCCGTTTATCGTTTCAACTGATAGCAGATTAATGTGCTTTTCTTTGGATTTATTCAGGGCCTTGTTATTACAGTCCAGTACACCAGAAATCCATCGCTTGGGCCGCTATGCAAGTGAGGACGCTCTGCTGGATGAGGACAGTGATCATAGAGATCGTCCTCAAGGGGAAAAGAGAACGAGCACCAAGCGAAGATTAACAGGTAACTCAGAATATAACTTCTTACGAAAATTTTCTCGCTGCATTTAAACTTAACAATGATGGGTCCAGGTTATAGATCTCTAGGCTTGTTTACCACTTCAACATTCCCTGACCGGCTGAAATGAGCAAACGCTTTTACTAGAAATCCACATTAGAGAGCAAACAGGGAAACAGGGAAAACAAACGTGACCACCCTCTTGCAAACCTAGTGTAACTTTTCTTTACGTAGGCTGGTGGTCAACCCATTGTCCAGCCAAAGATCTGGAAACGAAGAGGCGTTTGATTGTTCTGTTTCTTCACGAAACCGATTAATTCTGTATGTTCGAAACTAAAAGCGGAAACAATGAATAAATGTAACTGCAAGGGAACGTACCACGACACGGTTCTACAGCCTTAAAGGAGCGCACTCTATACTGTTCGCAAGATTCGAACGTCAAAAAAAATTACGAAATCGAATGTGGTTTAGCGTTGTCTGTACTCTTAACGACAAGGATATTGATTGAGTCCACAACAAATTTCGACCACTGCCGTTGTAATGACGAATATCGTGTCGATAAGAGTATAGACAACGCTAAACAACATTTGCTTTGTTTTGTTTTTGTTTGCTTGTCAACGTGAAAGAAAATGCATGAAAAGGACGTTACGTGACACGTTGACACGAGCAGCGTTATCTAGACTCTGATCGACAACGGCAAATTAGCCAATCAGATTGCGAGATTGCTAGGAATTGTGGTAAAAATCCTTTTAGTTACCAGCCCTCCAAATGCCAATGGGATGCGTTTACTTCACAATCAAGCTGAAGGCGCCTGAAGGTGCGTTTGACCCCATCTTTTCCTTGCCTTTTGCCTTATGAACTGGCAGTTACCGTCTTGAGTTATCCAACCTTAGCCAGTTCTTTTTAATATCAGCTGTGATGTGTGGTCAATCAACCACGCAATTAGTTTATAATTATGATTTTCAAATTGTTTTCATTGTCTTTGTTTAGGTCTGCTGAGGATGCACTCGAGAGACTCGTATCGCCTTAGTGACAAAAAAGGCGACACTCCAGCGAGCAGTCATGATGAGCTCGAGGCTGAAACCTCGTTTTCCTCCTTTAAGCCAAAGGAGGGATTCGCAAACCCGTTACACGATGAACCGGCGTTGGAATTACCACACACAGTCACCCCCGACGTCAACGAAGCGAGTTCCTTGGAGGACGGCTCGGTTGCCATACAGACGGGACCACGACGTCTCGCCAAGACAAGAAAGCCACGGTAAGCAGTCTTGCTGGCTAAACTTGTTCGGTTCAGGTGAAAAATCTTGTCCCGCTTCTTTTAGCCGTTAGCAAATGGCCAAAATGATAGCGATAGGTATCGTTATCATCGAGAACGCATCCTCACCTTTCAGTATTAGCTGTGAGATTTGAGTGAAAAATATAGACCAATTCCTTAACGTGGTTTCTTCTCAGTTTAATCCGTGTACTGTGGTACTGCTAGTGGTAGCGATTCAAACGAAAGCTGTTGAATAGTATTTTTGTTACTATGCGCTAGTATTTTTGAACTGTTTTCGATTGGAAAATTTGCTGGAACTTTCTTTGTAATGCTGCCATTTAACTGTTTTGTTCACTGATGATAGAGGTGAAGATGACAGCCGCGCCGCGCCGGAACCGATGGACATTGAAGGACAGAATACGTTCTCTTCTTTCAAGCCGGCTGCCCCCATCAAGGACGCCAGCGCCTCGGAAACAGCGATGGAGAAGGACGAGTGAAGGACCAATATTCAAACTGCAATTTAAACTCATTTTAAAAAGGCATTGTAGTATGAGCTCACAAGCATGAAGTAGCAAGTAACGATAGACTGGCAATAGTTCGTCTTTTCAAAGAACGCTGACTGAGAATTGAGGAAAGTACCGTATACACCCATTGCCCAGTACCTAGGCTTTTCAATTTACCCGCGGTCAATCCGTTTCTAGTGACGTGCATGCTTCCAAGCGAAAAAAACAGGAGCTTTCCAAGGTCGTTCTTGTCTCCTACGTCACCAAATTAACGAATTGTCCCTGAGAGGCTGGAGAAAAAACTCGCACGGAGACGAGGCTAACACATTCACACGCAGATTGACCGCGGATGGCTGACGCTTTGCTCTGGACAGTCGCGTCCTTTCTTGAAAAGAGTTTCTGTTCGTGCTGTTAACGTATTTTTTCTCCAATTTTAGTTATAACAATTTCATAACCGTTTAAGTATCAGATTTTGCATAAAGAAGATTAAAGGAGGCAGATTACTTAGTCTTCATGGGGAAGGTCGTTTTCGATTGAATCTGATCTCCTCAGGTTCTGTTTCAAATCTAGTCAAAAGAAACGAATCTATGGCAACGAGGTCCATTTTGTTTGTTGTTAGACACATTTTGACAAGAAAGGTTCTGTACCTACGACTTTAGCCCTGGGTAAACAATCTAACTTGTTCAGAACATGTTTTGTTGTTTAGCCGCCTTTCGCTAATTTGCATTTACATGGTTTTCCATGTTTGATGTAGACCAAACATTTTCATCTAACATTTTGCGTTACGAACAAATGTTTGATCGTTTAGCCACCCCAACCAACAAAGCAGCCGGTGCGGCTAGTCGTTGTTTTTATAGGTTGTTTACTTTAGTTAATAGAAATATTAAGATCAAACAGTCCTGTACAAGACTGTCCCACTAATCATCACAGTTGTTATTAAGTGAGCTCTTAGATCCGGTAATAAAAGCTTTTAAATATAATCAGTCTGCCACTTCCTACAATCCGTTTGTGCTGTTTTAACTTGGGAATTATAAGCTCTCCCTTCCTCTCCTCTGTTCATCGTCTCACCAAACCCTTCGTTTACTACCGTGACATTTTATGGTTTGCTTTGCTCCGTACCCTCGCAAGCCTAAACCCTGCTGTTGCCCGAATCTTACATCTTATTCCTAACACTTTCCTTCAAAAGTAACAGATCAGATATGCGACCCCTTGTTAAAGTTACTCATGGCAGACCTTCTTTGGAATCGGTGGAAAAAACCAGAATGATAAGGGGAAAATTTAGAAAAGGTTAAAGGGAACCTCCACTCTTACAAAAAAAATCACGCTTAATTGTTGAAATAATTACTAGCTTGCAAATTCCGTTTTAAAATGTGGATATAACATTTAAGTGTACAAAAATATCTATATCATTATCGCCTATTTTCGCTTTCAAATTTCCCGGGCGCGGCCATTTTGGGTTTGATGACGTGTAATGGTTGCAACTATTGTCAGGAAGCAAATGAAGCAGAAAATCCTTTGTATTAAACAACAGGGCAACCATTACACGTCATCAAATCCAAAATGGCTGCGTCCGGGAAGTTTAAACGCGAACATTGGTGATGATGATATGAATTTTTTGTACACTTAAATGTTATATCCACATTTGAAAACAACAAATTTGTATTTAGTAACTTACAATTTAGCGTCAATTTGTGACATTTGTTGTAAGAGTAAAAGTTGTCACTAGTATGGCGCAAAGACAGCAAATCTGAGTGTTTGGGACGCGCTTTTGACAGACGAATATATCGTATCGTATCTTCAGTTATTTACCGAGCTTAAAACAAGCAAGAAAACAAAACACAAAGCAAGCAAACGAAAATAAACCAAGGCAATAAATGGTTATTATTTTTCCTCAGAGTAGGCCACACAGTATGACGACGTTTTAGGTTATTTCTTTGCGTGCAAGCCGAAGAGATACTAGCGTGGTTAAATATATCGGTGCATACCTGATGAGCGCTATCAAACTCCACAAATGAAAACCCTAACGGGAGTAGCCATGAATAGATTGTGCTAGTAAATCCAGCAAAAGTTGCTTGAAAATACACCCAAAAGTTGCTCTTAAGTTGCTCAGAAAAAGTTGCTTACTTTTGAAAGTCATTTTGTTCTAGATTACTACTCAAAACATGACGTTGCATGTGTAATTTAACATTATTTGTTGTGATCAATATAATCTTTAAGCTCAACGTAACTAATAATAGAAAGTATTTTCTAATGGCGTTTCTAATGAGTAAACATCACAATGTTTGCAATAGACATCATAGTGCTGACTACTAAGAGTTGCCCCAATGGCTATGGTAACCTCAATAGGGTCAATATCTGTATTTTTTTCATTTTCCTCGTCAGACATTTCAGCTTCTAATTGTGATGCCTCGCACTACAACAAATACCAAGATGGCGGGGGGGGGGGGGGGGGGGGCTCTATTGTTGGAGCAATCTCGTACCCAGAGTCCTCAGGCTCTTTGGCCAGCGGTTAGTCACCAGGAGAGACTCTAGGATATTCTCTAGGATAATGGACTGCCATTTTCCCAGAAAATCTGGGGTAAAACAATGGAAGCTGTTACGGGCCATTTTTTCCCATTATCACAGAGTCCCTCCTGGCAACTAACCGCTGGCCAAAGAGCCTGAGGACTCTGGGTACAAGATTGTTGTTGGAGCGAATAACCACTGGATCCACTGGCTGAAGGCGCCCATTAGATAGAAAGCTGCTGTCCAGTTCGTGGGCGGTTATTTTATAAATCATTTGTAAGAACGTACGACATCCTTAGTTTGACCAGTTTTAATAGGGGGATTCATGCTTACGTCATTGTTTACATTTTTGCTCATTTGCATACGGCTTTGCTTACAGAAGGAAACATGTTAAATGTGATTTGACTCCAGGCAGCCAAAGAGCTAGTGAAATTTAATATATTGTGAACTTTTTAGCTCTTTAAGTATAGTATTCAAGGAGATATTGTCTTCCAAAAACTGCAAAATTTCTGGGTGGCAAAAGCACTAATGAGCTCATACATTCTTTGCAAAATTTTGAGTTTTTAAACCCGCGTTGCACAAAAAGTATTCAATACATGAGGCTCATATTCATTGGTAGAGTTATTCATACTATGACCTTTCAATATTCAGAACTGATTTATTTGCAGCTCTATCAGAAACTGAATTGTTCATGCTAATGAGGCAAATATTGTAAACAAGGATTCCCCTATAAAAACCAGCTTTTAATAAAGACCTTTATGATGGTTTGGTCAGTTTTTAACTATTTGTTGACTCAAAAGTTGCCAAGGAAGGCAAAAGTTGCTCTAGGTTGCTCTCAGTACAAAAAGTTGCTGAAAACACAAAAAGTTGCTCAAAAGTTGCCGAGCACAATCCATTTATGCCTAAACGGGAGACGAAAAGCATACCCATTTTTTTTTCCTTTTTTTTTTGAGGGGGAAGGGGGTGGGGTGGGAGGGAGTTTGTCAGGTTTGTGAGGTGGCAGTTTGTGAGGAGTGGCTAGTGAGTGGTTAGAATGAAGAAAAAATACCTAAAACGGTTTTATTTCATCGTCCAGCCGTCCAGCGTGACTTTCGCGTGACGTTCACGGATGGCGTGACTTCTTTTGCATGGGACAGTTGTTCCCAGTCTTTTGACCGTTAGTCGGATCCTAACATGGCGCCCTCAAAGAAGCTTCGCGCACTTCCTCTTCTCTGCAGTTTTGTGGCGCTGTTCTTAAGTGATGCACATGCGAACGGAGCCAGCAAGCCTCCTCACATTTTGTTTTTGCTAGCGGATGACCTCGGCTGGAGCGACGTTGGATTTCACGGCTCAAAAATTGAAACCCCGAACATTGATAAGCTGGCTTCGGATGGGGTCATTCTCGACAACTACTACGTGCTTCCGATTTGCTCACCAACCAGAAGCGCACTGCTGACAGGAATGTACCCAATCCACACTGGTGAGTTTACTGCTAGTCAAACTGTGTGAAAAACTGGAATTTAGCTGAAAAGCGAAATCCACCGGTTTTGAGGGGGTGGGGGGTGACTGTCCCAGCGGCAGGTGTGTAAATCCTTGTCGAGCTGCACAAACTAAATACCCTGGATGCTAGAGGTCTTCTCGCTCACCAGCGGCGAGGAGAGTCAAAGTGCATAGTGCTGGTCGGCGAGAGACGTTTTTTCTCGCCGCTTCGCGACTCACTCTCTCTCGCGGCTTCGCCGCTCAATTTTGTCGCCCCCACAACGAGAAAAAAAATCTCTGGCACCCAGGGTACAAACTAAAATGATTTAATAGGCAATAATGATGTCCGATTTGCAGTGGCGCAAATAGCTTCACTTTGCTTTATTAAGGTGGTCGTGATCTGTTCTGTTGTTCTGTTTATTTTACGTTTTATGTATAATCAGTCAATTCCAATAGCGCCCCCGCCCCCCCCCGTCCCCGGGCGTACACCCGGGCATTTGACTTAGATTGATCAAATGCCGCGCTGTGTTTCCAGTTTAGATGGTCAAATGCCCCATTGTTAGGGCCTCAAAAAAACGAAAAACAAGTGTAAATGTATAGCAAATCACTTGTTGCATGAAGTTCTCCCCGCTCAAATCACCTTACCTTTTTCAAACCAAATCTGAAAAATTGTGCGCCAAAACTCTTTTCCAATCTCTTTTGTGGGCACTCCAAACTTTGAATAAAGGCATATCAACCGTATATTTAGTAAACAACGGAAAACCTACGCGGAATCTTGAAGTGAAGGGAGCGAGGCAGCTCTTGTGGTGAATGAATGAATATTTGCACGCAAAAGACGCGCGAAACCCTTTCACTGGTGACCGCCAACCAATGTTTAGCCGATAGTCAAATGCCCCACTGTGCGGGACAACTTCCGGATCAAATACCCAGGGTATGGTCACTTTGGTTCGTAGGCATCTTTGGTTACGCATGAGACAAACTTTTGAAATTTTCCGAGATGTTGAAGACAATAGGACCATTTATACGAGAGATTTATCTTAATTTCCTGGTCTTCTTTTTTTTTCAAAGTGGATAGCAGGTGAATCAGTGCCAACTTGCCTTGTTCTGATAGCTTTCTATTTCTACCTTCTAAACATGGATGCTGCTAAGGATGTGCAATGAGATATTCTGGTTTTGGCTCCCAAATAGTTGCTTGTAGCCGAAATATTGACCTTGGTCTTTGTATGAGTCAGAGCACGTCCCAAAATAGAAAATTCGATCGAAAAACAGGATTTATGACCAGCCTTGACAGGACAACACTATTTGAAAAGAAGAGTGAAATGTGAAGTGACTAATTTTTTAAGGGTCACTGAATTTGTTGATGGTTTTGTCAAAAGAAAAACATAAAAAATTAATGTTAAAACGTTGTTAGCAAAAAGTTCTGCTCCAAGGCAGGACGATAGCACCTTTGAAGATTTGTCCCAGTAGACAAGTTAATTGGCCAATCCTATGAATAAAAAGGTCACACTTCGCTTGGTCAACTAACATCAGGATTTTGATTGGTTTTTCAGTTATCAAAACAGACTTGTCTCAATTTTGTCTCAAGTATGACCTAGGCCTTAGCTAAGTGTTGATTCAGCAAATTAACCTGGTTAAAAGTAAACGTTCACAGGGCTCAGATAAACACAAGAAAAAAAAATTAGCTTTGGGCAAGACTTAAAACCACCATGCAAACACTGGACATCTGGCAGTCTTTTTTACAACATGCAAATGATAACGAAGTACACACGAGAGGCTGATACATTGAAATAGACTTACATGTAATTGGCCAAATATTGAAATCAATGCAAATCATCAACTGATAATACACTAAGACAACTATAGAACAGAAGATTGCCGAGGTAGTGGGTGGGCAGGCAAAGATAAGTGTTATGACTATCAGCCACATATTTTCACTCTTTCGTCATCGGTCATCATCACTTATAATACCTGTCCAAAACTTTCACTCAATAAAATGAGCACTCTGATTGATTGATTCTAGGTCACATGCCTCTGGTCAGTTTCAAATGTATCCTGACCGGGACATATTCCACAGTTGCTGCCCACATCAGATACAACTTACAGCATGTGATCAGTGCATGACTAGAAAGTAGCCTGCATGGCAGGTGAAGAAAGAGGGATGGCAAATGGTAAATCTGAGACTTTGCAAAACAGCAAGACTAATATACATGTATTTACTGCGAGCCTGAGACCTTCTTAGCCTTGCAAATGAAATTGTGACTCTGAGATGGCATTTAGAAAAAATCGAGATGTTGAGTCCGGTGAAATTTGACAAAAATTCTGAGAGACATATTTTTTGAAGAACCATTTGCCACCCCTAGAAAGGGGTGGTGAGGGAGAGGGAGGAAAAAAGGAATCTAGGCATGATCTTCAGCATGTGCTCACATCAGCTTGAAACATTTGTGAAATATGTATTTAGCAGGCTTCTACATGTAAATAAAGAAGTTGTCATTCTATTTTTCTTCGTTTTTCTTTTTGTTGTGGTTGTTGAAGTGATTAAGTCTGTTATACAGGGTTTGTACAGGTCCTGGAAAACCTAGCCTCCTTGGTAGCCGTTGTTTGTGTCCTTCCTATTCTCCCTCCCCACCCACGTCTGCTGAACCGAGCTGGACATTCCATTCAAGGAACTGACCAATCATATCGTGGCTTTTAAATTTCAGTGGCTAAGTTCCCGTAGCCTCCTTTGCAGCCATTATTTGTGTTGGTACTATTTTCCCTCCTGATTAATTGCATGTAGATACTCAGATACAATGGGAATGGAATGTTCGGCTCAGTTCAGTAGATGTTGGTGGGGAGGGAGAATAGGACCGACACAAACAATGGCTGTGAAGGAGGCTATGAAAACCTGGAAAGTCATGGAATTTTATCATTTGATTTTCCAGGCCTGGAAAGTCCTGGAATTTAGGTTTGGGTCCTGGAAATTCATGAAAAGTCATGAAAAATCAGCAGGCTGTCTATGAGTGGAAAGCAATGTAGATCCAAAGTTACAAAAATTAACTGACAAGTCCAAATATATGATTTATTTCAGCAGAAATAAACATAGCATGTGTTGCAAGAAGGAGGCTACTATATATATATATATATATATATATATATATATATATACATATACATATACTATTATATATATATATTATATAATTATAATATTATATATTATAAATTATATATATAATTTTTTTTTCATTTTTGTCGCTGTTTTGACATTACTGTCTCAGAACAGTTGCTTAAGTCTTAGGTCATGGAATGTTTGGGAAAAAGTCCTGGAAAGTCATTGAATTTTCACAGCTTGATCAAAACTGTACAAACCCTGTTATAACAAAGCACTTTAATTTTAATGTATGTTCCCTCAGGAAACTAGTTAGTATTTTTCCCCTCATGTCTGGATGTTTCCCTCGACTTCATCTCGGGAAACATCAGGACTCTGAGAAGACAGTTAAACTAACTGTTTTCCTCAAACATATTAAAAGTATACATGTATTATTGTTTATTATGGAAGGAAAACATCAACTTGTTAAGTTACCTGAGACCCAGGACCATTAGAACTTCATGCCTCTGACAGATTTATATTTACATGTAATAACCAGTTTTATTATATCTCTCACTTAGTATGCGCACTGTGATTGGTAAATTTTGTAGGCCATATTCTGCAGTACGGCCCGCTTGACTTTAACTAGTTTTCTTTCCTGAGTGCCGGATTCACCTCAGAGACACTACCTCATTTTCTCAGTCCCTACTGTAAGTTACGGATCCTCGTTTTTTTTCCCATTAATTTATGGCCCGCGTGCTTAGCGCTTGGGCCATAAATCAATGGGAAAAACTCTGTCCATAACTTACAGTATGAACCTCGAATTCGGTTAGTAAGAGGTATATATTCCAACCCATTGGTCAATGAAGGAAAAAATATATATAACAAGAACTTTTTGACCACTTTGGTTTGTTAATAACTGCAAAAATGACAGAGATCAAAGCATTTGGCCAATTGAAATATAAGTTATCCTGAGATTGTTATCACTTATGTAAGAAACCTTTTCACTGATCATAGCTACAATATCAAATTTGTCAAGTCTGATTGGCTATTAGATTATTTACAATTGAAGTTACCTTAATGCCTACTGAATTAGCAATTGGTGCAATTGCATGGCCGATACTGGACAGTCTTGCCCTTTGACACTTTAAAATGTCTTTTTCCTTTTTGTTCAATTGTATGCCATACAATTAAAATTTATTTCATGTTAGTTTGTTCTCCAAAACTTTTCATTTCCTCCCAGTTTTGATTTTTGATGCTGGCTATATAAACTCTGACTTGATATGACTTCTTAGTGGTAGCACTTTCTAAACAGATTTCTCATACAAATATCATAAACACCAGCGCTTGAGTGCAGTCAGTCAAAAACTTTTAATTATATGGAAGTAGACCAAAGGTTGGAATAAATAAAATGCTGTCTAAAATTGGAAATTTGCTTACAGTGTATATAATTGGATGTGGAATGCATTAAATATGATGAATAATCACAATCTTAAGTGAGTACTGTTTTCTTTGCAATCAAGGTTTGCAGCATCTGGTGCTACTTCCAGGAAGTACATATGGATTGCCCTTAAATTTCACCACATTGCCGCAGAAGCTCAAGGAAGTTGGTAAGTACTTGAAGGGCTTAAAGCGACACTATCATATGTGATGATGTAACCTTTAAATTTCAAATTGCTTGGAATTGGATGAATTTTGGCATGTGGACTTCAATTTAGGAATAAGAAACGTTGCTCTGTATATTATTATTATTATTATTATTATTATTATTATTATTATTATTGTTATTATTATTATCAAATATTATTGTATCGTTATTATTTCTTTTTTGTTTCTTTGTTTTTTGCTGTTTTGCACTTAGTTTTCAAGAATTCTCAATGACTTGTTCATGGTAGGTAAATTTTAAGGAGGATCAAGTAGAGGGGATATCATATACTGTACCTATTACAGTAGCCTGATTTTTGAGGGAAAGTATGAAGCTAATTCGAAATTTCCAGAGGGTCAGAGATAATAGCCCAATTAATCCAAAAGAATGCCAATCCTTGTGAGAAGTACTGTACATGTTTTGGGAAGAACACAATGTAAATGAACTCCAACTTCTTTAACCCAACCTCAATATCTTGCAAGATTGACCACTGACATCCAATTGTTGCTTTGTTTGTTTGTTTTATGCAGTAAATTACCATGTTTGATTTCCTTTGCAAGCAAAACATTACCTTTTGAGAGTAGTGAGTGGGGGAGGAGGGGGACGGGGTAGGAGACTGAGCTGACACTAACATAGACTACACAGACTTGTTCCAGTTTCCTCCCCTAGTCTTTGTCTGTACCCACCTTTAATTTACAGTTTCTTGAAAACCAGTTGTTCGTTCAATTTGAAATTGTTTTTGCCTGATCCCCTTCAGCTTCTGCTGCATGCCAACAGTTTTTCTTTTCCCCAACCTCCCCACCCCCTCCTTCCCGGTCCATTCCCCTAACAGACAAACATGGCATAATGTGTGTGATTTGGTTTAATATGGAGAGTTTTGAGTGGACAATATTAATTTGAATTCATGCTATTTATGATCCATAATCCCCCTGTCTTTGATAATAATATTGGCTATTTCAGCTGTTTTCTTTTTATTCTTGTTGTATAATTACAGTGGAAGATATTTTTTAATTAATTTATAAAAGAGGTAGAGCTGTTAACAGCAACCCATATCACCTTCCAGACTTGTCACACAAGCTTGCGGCTTCAAAATTTGACCATGTTGATTTAAATAGCTCCAATAATGTACAGTCGTATGCCCACTTCAGGTTTGCAGTCAGTCAGACCACTTGAGATTAATATGCTAAATAAATGTGACGTTTAATTATGTACAGCAATAATATTATACACTGTATAATTAATGTGTTTTCTTTTACAAGGTTATGCAACTCACATGGTTGGCAAATGGCACCTTGGCTACAACAAGTGGGAATACACTCCAACATATCGGGGTTTTGATACTTTCTATGGTTATTACAATGGACAGGAAGACCACCTCACTCACAAAATAATGGATATACTAGACTTTAGGGACAACAAGGAGCCTGTGAGGAATCTCAATGGCAAATTTGCTACATTTGCATATGCAGAGGTAACTTATGATAATTTATTTTTTCTGAAGCATCTGAGCGGTCCGGAATTCAAAATCCTTGAATCTGATTGGCTGGTGGCCAGCAGCAGTCCGGATTTTCCCATCCGGACCCCGAGTACCTACGGACCGCTGCCGAATTTGAAGCAAACTTGGGAGCAAGCGAGAATTTTCATCAAAGTAAAAGCACAAAAATGGCATAAATCGTGTTTTATACTAAGCATGAATGGTTGTTAAGTGGATAAAGAAACAGAAAAAAGTTCACCTTGTGTTTAATCCCGCCACTTTCACGCGGTGCTGTGCGGAAGATCACGTGACTAATAGAGAACCTCGGCCACGTGATAAAAATGGCGCGAATGTAAGGAAGATTAAAAAAGAGACAAAATATATACTTTAGATATCAGTTTAAAAATATTGACTGGTTATTTGTTTTCTGTATTTTTTGAGAGATACCCCAAAAAATCAACCCCTCGAGATTTTTGCCCGTTACTCGTTTTCTCGTTACTCGTTACTTGTTACTCTGTTACTCGTTTTAGTAACACCCGGTGAGACTCTAGAGGTCGTTAGAAGCAATTTCTTTTTTAGCCAATCGCGCTAAAGAGGAGGTTTCGTTTTCTTTCCTTAAAGGGAGAACTGAGCTTTCATTAAAAAAGTGAGATAAATACAGATTTTTAGAAAATTTTGGGATATTTAGGGATTTCTCTTGGAAAAATTTTTGGGATATTTAGAGATTTTTGGAGGAATTTTTTAGGGAAAAAACTGGGAATTTCCGGTGTTAAGTGTTAAGGGTTGTTTACCATTTGCCACAAATTCCCGGAAGTTCCGGCTGGGATGTAAATGGTAAATGTTTTTTGGTTCTTCCCACTGGAAAATTCCCGGGACAAACGGGAGTTCTGAAAAGGTAGTCCTGTTTTCCCGGTTGGGACGTTAGACTCCCAATGAAATTTGTTTACCATTTACACGTTTCTCTGTTTCGTACTAGTTTCAGTCCTCTTGACTTTTGGCCAAGCGTTAAATCTATCCAATTAGCGAGCGCGACGCGACAATCCGGAAATATTAGGCAAATGGTAAACAACACGTACCGTTCCTTCCGAATGAATTCTGATTTTTAACACCGTTTGTTTTCCTGGTTGTTACAGAGAGCGGAGCAAATCATCAAGTCACACAATGCGTCAACTCCCTTATTTCTGTACATGGCATTTCAAAATGTCCATATTCCACTCCAAGCTCCAAAACAGTATACAGATAAGTACAGCTTTATTGAGGATGAATCCCGCAGGACTTATGCTGGTATGGTGGACATAATGGATGAAGCCATTGGCAATATCACAGAGGCCATGAAAGATGCCGGGTATATAGATAATAATTATTTCTTAGCATTGCCATTGATCATGATCATGCTCATTATTAATTTTACTGTGAAAGTCAAAACACCGTGAACACTTTGATTTGATTTGATTTTGACAGGCCCATTGCGTAGCCATCAATCAAATGCGAGATGAAACCGCAAAGAAAGCAAACAAATTAACGTTGACTCGATCAGTCACGAACGTTGTTTTGATCGCTTTTCCTTCCAAAAATGGCTGTTACCCTGTAGTTTTTTTTTTTCGTTATTAGTTTAACCTTGTGTATTTACGCAAGCAAAGAGGAAATTCGAGCGACTTTAAACAACGTGAGGCTCAATTTGGTGGCTACGCAATGGACCTAACAAAATCAAATCAACTTAAAGTGTTCACGGTTTTTTGACTTTCACAGTAAAACAGCTGCAATTATAACTGAACCATTAGCTGACTTTTGATAGTAATTTTTGTGGTTTTACCACTCAATCCTGACATTAGCCTGAGTGGGGGGGGGGGGGGGGGGGAGCACATAGCACATAGGCAACGAGATTGGATTGTGACATGAATTTCTTGCATAGTGAAGATGCGCAATAATAATTAGCGCGAACGTCCTTAAACCTAGCAAATGCCAAAATCAATGGAACTGGTAACACGATGAAAAACAAACTGGTCAAATCAGCATGAGAAGATACGTTTATACGATTCCATAGTTCCCTTAAAAACCACACTAGATATCAGACAGGCTGAAAAGCCATGGAATAGCTCCCCACCCCTTCAACCCCGGTTTCCTACAGAACTTGTCGATTGTGGTCTTCTCGTCTTATTTGCAGGAAAATTGATTGATTGATTGATTGATTGATCGATCGATCGATCATATGAGTCCTAATTCAATACTGAATTTCAGGGACTGCGTTAAATGTTGTGAAGAGAGTTGGCCAGACCACGACACCGAGGACTACGCCCTCTACTCTTTGCAAACATTCTTCTTGGCCCTTGGCCTTTAATCAACAATTTTGACTTGTTTTCTCTATCCCTCCTTTCTCCTCTAGGTTATGGGAGGACACTTTGGTGATTTTCTCAACAGATAACGGTGGATGGCACACTCATGGCGGATTCAACTGGCCTCTGCGTGGGGAAAAGACCACCTTATGGGAGGGAGGGGTAAGAGGGGTCAGTTTTGTCCATGGAAACATGCTTGGTAAGAGGGGTGTCAAGTGTCGAGGCCTGATGCATGTCACTGATTGGTTTCCCACATTGGTAAACCTTGCAGGTGTGTATAGCCGTAAATACGTGGTACTGATATACTGTTAGTTGTTAAAGCTAAGAGGTGTCAGTCGGATTACTTGTATAAATGAAGATTCCCTAGCACTGACTTGCTTGGAAATTTCCACAAAGGCCAACGGACAACAAAAATGGCTCCAGATCTCAATGGATCTAATCAGAAAAATTAGACAATTATTTACAATTATTTAGCGAGAGAAAATGTAATGCTGACTTGACGCCTGGAATAACTTCAAATTAACAATTAGGTTATGAGCTCGAGATTTCTATCTCAGATAGAAATCTCGAGTCAACTATCACGCATAGAAATTGAGAGCGAATAATCTAATTGTTTTAGTATAAAATCTACTGGTCGTTTAAAACTAAACAAGTAAATTATCTAAATCCTCCTCGCAGACACTTCGAAAACGCAAAGTAGCGGCCGCCATTTTGTTGACAACCGCTACTCACTATCTCCAACAGAATAGATAGCGAGTAGCGTAGCCAATAAGAGATTGGCATTTGTGATAGAACGCTAGTAGATTTATACCAAATTTCTTTATGCGCTACCTGATTAGCTGGTTAGGAGTAGATCGTCTTCCAAAACTACTGGCTCAAAAATTAGAACATCCGATATGTGCCATCAGAAAAAGCGTCCGAGACTCGCGTCTTGAGAATTTACGTCTGATCGTTGAAGAAAAAAGTCGAAAAGTTTTACGAATGTTAAAGGTTAGCTTTTTCTTCCACCAGGAGGTACTCTCGGCTATGCGTCTTCACCACTTGATGGCATGGACGTGTGGAATACCATTTCCCAAGGCGAGCCATCACCTAGAAAGGAGATACTTCTCAACATTGACTTAAAACCCGATCAAGTAAGTGATGACCCGTTCGCCAATGTCACCATCTATGAAGGAATTGCTTTGAGAGCGGGCGACATGAAGCTGTTAATGAGTGTTGATAATGCTTCTTGGTACAAACCTCCGGAACTTGGTGGCGATTCTCACTCGACAGAAGGCAAGGTAGGGTACAGCTAGTATAGTATAACTCATCATTATCATCATCATCAATATCATTACTATCATCTTCATTGTCCATGTTGACGTCATCATCATTATCATCGTTGACATCCTTATCATCATCTTCATCATCACTTTTGACATCGTCACAATTGTCGTCGTAATCATGATAGTCTTTAAACCGTGAGCTCGCGTCCACACATCAAATTGAAGAAATAAGGGCTGTGATAACGAAAATAAATGACTAAGCCTGATATGGAAACAATCAGTGACAAAATTGTGTCAAAATTCATGAAATTTCCCCTTAATTGCTGTAATTAGGTATCAGAGACGAATTCAAAGATTGATCTCTTCTGAAGTTCTGCCTTGAACTCCAGCCAATGCACCGCCTCCCTACACTCCCTCCCCGACGCTCCAGTTCAAGTAGGGGTCAAGATGACTGGAATAATTTACCCAGTTAAAAGAGATTTCTTTTATTCACTAGAGTATTAGAGACCCTCTGAAAGTCGCTCTTTACAACATTACCGCCGACCCAACAGAACACGACGACCTCAGCAAAAAGCTACCAGACGTGGTAACGGCGTTGCAGGACCGGGTGCAGTACTACATGAAGGGGGTAGTACCCTCGCTCTACGGGCCAAATGATCCTAAAGCATTTACTAAAGCACTTGTAGAGGGGATTTGGACTCCCTGGCAAGACTAGACTCACTTTGACTTTGGATCTTCTTCCCGCAACAAGGAGGGGAACTTTCTAAGAAAGACCAGGGTTCATTAATCAGTCAAATTTGAATTGCAGCAAAAAAAGAAGCAAACAAACCAACAAACAAATACAGGAGAACAGTAAATTTGTCTAATTACTCAAAGAGGTGAAAGTTAAATCTATTGGACTTTTTTGCGCAACGCATTTTAGTTTGTAATTCTTATAGAGAAGGAGAAAACACAAATCTGAACAAATAAGACAAACTATCGTTAGGTTAACGTTGGCAAACCCACTGAATTGAAGCTTAGTCGTTACATTTTTCGTCACAGGAGAATAGATTATATCACTTGTAGCACTTGTCTTCTCTTACTGGAATTGCCTGTTTAGGTTTTCGTCTACTGTTGGTAGTTTTTGAAACTACAATTTTTTTATTCCCCACACAGGAGTAAACTGTAAATCAGTAGGTGTTTAATGTGTAAAGAGCTAATTCTTTCTCATAGATCACTTTTGTGTACAACACCTTGATGATTCCAAGAAAATAAACGCTTTCATTTAGCTTTTGCTGGGGTATGTTGTTTTCTATGTGTGTGTGTTCTTTGTGGTAAAGATACCAGTACCGCAAAAAAAAAAAAAAAATGGTATGGAATTTGCAAATGGCAAACCCTGCCGGTATTTTTTTCCATTCTTTTACTTTTACCAGCTTTTGAGGGCTTATATTCAATGAACTAGATGAGAGGTAATCTGTTGAATTGTTCTCGCATAACATGCAAAAGATTGATGGTAGGTATAGCAAAAAACACCCTTTTTAGCAAAGTGAAACTTTGAAGATTTTTGTTTATGCAAATAACAAGAGTTGGTCCACTAGTTTAGGTTTATTACCTAGATCAATACAAACATAACCCGTTAAGAATTGTTTCTTGCCTCGCTGACTAAGAGTTTTACCTCATTCATGTTTACCGAGGAAGCCCTTTCAAAAGGGTGTTCATTTTGAAGAAAAATTTCAAGTTATATACCCCGTTAAGGTGGCTCACACCGGTTTCCAGCACTTTTATTTTGATTTGTAGTTACTACCAATATTTATGCGTTATTACCATCATGTAGTGGTGTCAAAGAAATGCCCTATCATTGGTGAACAAGTTAGGTAATTTTTTTCGACATAGTAGGTTACCATAGCAATACTTAAACCTATTGAAAACCCCTAATTCTAGCTTGAAGCGAAAATAACTAATTTTCGGGAAATAGTGACCATAATAAAATACAATTTTTTGCAAAGTTAAAATAAATGTAGGAACGGACTGAGAGCCACCTTAACTTTGCAAAAACTTAAGGTGGCTTTGAATCCGCTCTTAGAAGTTTTGACTTTTGGAAACTTATAGACCTTTTTCATAATGGCGGACGATTTTAATTATTCTTTTGTATATGTGTTAATTAGCCCTACTAACCTCACTTTAATGAAAAAATTCTATTGAATTTTGCACATGCTGACGAGGCTAGTAGGGCTCATTATCATAAGAATAAAATAATAATTTGTCGGGCGCCATTATGAAAAGGGTCTATTTGTAGGCTTCTAAGGGTATAATTTAAAAATGTGAAGAGCAGATTTTGAAGTGTTCGAACTTCTTTAGGAAAGTATTTTTTGTTTTTATTTTTGCTTCTATCACATCACAATACAGTACACAAAGTTAATGTCCTTCGTGTATCACGTCTTGAAATTCCATATTTGAAAACTTTGGCAGAAATTGCAAATTTTCTGTCACCGAAATTATACGAGTCAATAAAATATTCAATAACGTGCACTTCTAAAATGGTTTACTCTTCTGATAAGAGCGGTTTTCAATTGAGTGTGGAAAGTTATTCTTTGGTTTTGCTTTTTGGAGTTGCGTGAAATCTTTCGAAGATAAGGCCGAGAAAGTACCACCTGTCAATCTAGTAAATTACCGTAAAAGCTCTATTAAGCCCCCCCTTCCTCGCGGGGGGGGGGGGGCTTAATGAGTTTTAGGCCACATTAACAGGGGGCTTATTAGAGAGGGGGGCTTATTTTAAATCTTAAATACGCTGTTTTCATCTTCAAAGAGTTTTTGTACAAAACTCATGCAATTGCAGAGAAACTTTATTATTTAATGAAGAGCAGCAAACAGTATTATGTGTTTGAGTATATATTTGTTTAGAAAAAAACCCACTGAAGTGGATTTCGTAAGAGGGTATAGGAGGGACTATCGAAAAAAATCTGGTGTCCTAAAGGGGGAGGGGGGGCTTATTAGAGATGGGGGACTTATTACAAAAACCGACTTCCAAACGAGGGGCTTATTAGAGAGGGGGGCTAATAGAGATTGGGGCTTAATAGAGCTTTTACGGTATGGCCATAGCTGTTTCTGTTTTGTGGCACCCAGTCTATGGAACTCTCTTCCTGACAATATCAGACAGAGAAGCTTGCTACTAAATTTTAAGACGCATATGAAGACACGCCTTTTTAATAGATGTTATAATTCAGATTAGCATGTGACATAGTTTTTCCTCGAATTTTTACTGTTATTATCATTGTTATAAGAAATATTAAAGTTTATAACGTTCTTAGCTTCTAGCATAATTGTAAAATTGTTAATTGTAAAACGTTTTGGATTTTAACTATTGTAAAGCGCTAATGAGCTAGAGGGAAATAGCTCTACATAAATAAAGTATTATTATTATATTATTTTATTTATTTTTTAATTGACAAAAAGATAGGATACGAGTGTACCTCCCACTTAATTAAACTTATCTTTTTATCGTCATTTTACACCTCACAGCTGACCAAGCCGTGAAGTATGAGCCTGGGCCAGTTAAACCTAACCGGCCACGATTAAAAAAGCAAAAGACAACGGCAATTCTCATAGTTGACCTTTAAGAGGGAGTTACACCTGAATGCTACGTTTATGTCACCTTTTGACCTTTTCTCATTATTATCTTCTCGAGTTTTCATGCAATCGATAAAAGATATCATAGTTTGGTAGTGCATAGCCCCATAAATATCTCAGAATTTTTGGGTGATTTTTAGAGTGTTGTTAAAGAAGGCCGGAGAAAAGTGGCGGGGGAGAGTGTTTTAAGGACAAACACCAAACAGTTCGTCCTCAACCTGACATACACCCATGTTGGACTGTCCGAGTGTTTGTGTATGCCTTATTTTCCCTTTTTAATTTCTTCAGCAAATCACTTCTTATTTCATCAACATACAGGTATAACGCCCCCTTAATTGAATGCTAATTTAGAATTGATGCTCAGTCGAGTCCGGGGTCCTAGCCAAACGCTTTTGGGTCCTAGGAGCCTAACCATCAAGCTTTTCTTTTCTTCGCAAAACGAAAACAAATAACCTTTGCCATTTTCTTTAAAATGATTAAAGTTGAATTTGAGTCTACATCTCGCATCCACAGTCACCAGAGCCTGTCGTCCCCTGTGATGTTATATTTTCTCTTTTCTCGCGCTCTGGGATTCGCTTCCTGACAAAGCGTGCAGAAAAATATCGCTGCAATCCTTGACGTACTTGCCAGCGATTGGTTTACGTTTTTCTAATTCATATTCATGACATGTTGCAGAATTGGTCACATATCACGTTGGTCGTGGTCGTGTTAAGATGTCAGTGTGTTATGGAAGACTTGTTTCTGCCTACAAGTGAACTCCGAATGCGACAGTGAAAGGCAAAAACTGGCCTATACCGTTTCAATTGAAGGTAAATATTGTTATATTGCAAACATTTTGCTCCATGTTTCGTGGCTGCGTATAAAGTAATAGAACAGAGAAACGTTACTCGGTCGGAGTAACACGTGTTCTTGGCGTGGAGTTATCTCGAAGAAGTTTCGCTTCAAACTGATGCCTTCTTATATCAGATAGTGTTTGACAACAATTTAATCCACATCTCCGTATCACAAAGAAAGATTTTAGGGTGCTCCTGTCTTGTTAATGTTTCAAGGAAAAAAACTGTATGAATTTTCCTGAAGGAAAGTTCTGTTGTTGAAAACAAAGTCCGTTAATGTCAGAAAGAATTAAGTATTTTAGATCAGAATATTATCAAGGATTTTCTTTTATTCGTTTTTAAGCTTATCATTTCTTTATATGTTTTGGTTTTCAGGAGACTATCAGCCTGAAAGATTTAGAGCCAGGGAAAGCAGTCCGAACACAGCTCCGTTCAAAGGTAAATATTTCGTGCGTTAGAAATATCGCCCGTTAGAAACTTTTAACGAGTTTTTCTGTGTCTTTTGAACTAACCAGTTTACTTCTTATTCAAATTTTCAGCAAACAATCAAACCCAGGGAAGGTCAAAAAGGAACGGAAAGAATAACAAGAGGACAGACTTAAATGGAGGAAACAGGAAGGAAATCGGCAAAGATAAGAACTTTGACCAGTTATAATTATTTTAATAATGGTGGCTCAAGACATTTGTTTAGGTTTGCTTTGGAAATTAAATAATATTCCTTTTCACTCGAGTGAATTAGCCTTGGGGATTCTTGTTTGAATTCGTTTCTTAAAATTAATTATTAGAATCGTAAACTGAACTATACAAAATGATCGGCAAATTGACTGATATAGAGCTTTAAATTGAAGATTGGAGGTGGATTCTTGCAGAATTTTGGACTGATTTAGATGAAACAGTTTCATTAAAATGACATTGAAATAGAAATTAAAACTAGAGTGGGGAGACTAAAACATCCATAGAGTTTTTTCCTCAGCCACCATTGAACATTAAGGCCCGGTTCAGACGTCGAACTTTTCATGTACCGAACCTAATGTTGCTATTAAGTACATGAAAAGTTCGACGTATGAATCAATTAGGATCGGCAGTTTTGTATTTGGGTCGACTGTACCGTTCTATCCGACTGGGCTAGTCGGATAGAACGGCAAAAGATCGACTTCGATTCATACGTCGAACTTCACATGTGCCGAACCTAATGCATAAATTATGTTAACGTATTTTTCAATATAACCGCGCTTCTGATTGGCTATTTAGTGGGTTTTGGCGCCTGTGCTGACAGAAGTCACAGAAGCGTAACGACGGTTACGGTCAGGTTACCAGCATTCACGTTGTGCCAAATATCACGATCACGATCTCCTCAGCTGTCTCCTTGCCATAACAGAGCACTAATCACACTAAAATCAAAACAAGAATTTCCAGGCTTGGTGAATTATACTTTTTCAGTTTATTTCCTTATTTTAAGCAGTAAGGATGATATTTCTTTTCGCCTCGAATTAGGTTCGGCACATGTAAAGTTCGACCGTCTGAATCAACAGTCGAACTTAATTGTTTGGGTCGACCTAAATAGGTATTAGGTTCGGTACATGAAAAGTTCGACGTCTGAACCGGGCCTAAGCGATCATTTGATTTCACGCTAATGGCAATTTCATGATTTAGTTCATTGTTTACGCTTCAATTTCAACTGAAATTGATGAAACTAATTTATTAGTCTTTCTGCAATTTGGTCACCTACTGAACATTTCCTGCAAAAGAAACGTGGTTTGATAAAATCTTATTGATCGCTCAATGTTTATATATAATTGTTATATTATTAGCTTCAGTTGATGTAGCGGCAGTTTTGATATTGTTAAGGAGGCACTAACAGTTCATAAAAAAAAACAATTTTACTTCATCGCTTTTGCATTTGAAAAATAGTGCAACTGAACTTGAGAGACTATACCGTAAAATCCCACGTTAAAGCCCTGGGATTATAACTTCATAAGGCCGGGTTTTGGATGGGCTTAAAACAAGGGGGTTGGCTTATATCCAGGGGCATAGAAGCGGAACAAAAAAATGTTTCTAAACGACGAGATAAAACGTATCTGAGAAACGAATTAAAGCTAACATATCATTACATTCAGATTTACATTTATAATACATTTATTGCGCGTCACAATATTACGGAGACTTTATTTCCAACACACCTAGAAGACAGTATTGCGACTGGAACACTGAACTGGAACGGAACAGAACGAAAGTAAAAAAACTATAATTCTGATTGGCTAAACGAGCAGCAGTGTTGCTGTAACACGGTGCAAAAACGTGTAACACCAGTGCAAAGTTGTAACACAGTGCAATTACAAATGTATTTTGACTGGTTTAGAAACAATAGAAATTTAAATTAGCCAATCAGATCGAAGCTGTTTCTATAGCAACAAGTTCGCGGTAAGTTTGAGCCGCGTTGAAAGTTGAGAAAACATGAAACAATGGCCGGCGTTTTGAGGTTTCCTTTCGCAGAGGAGCTGAAAATTGAACAGCTCTAAAAACTCGCACAGTGAGAAAAGAACTGCTTTTTGACTGTCTGTTTGGAGAACGTGATGTCTAGAGAATGGAATTACCGACGAAATCGAAAGTTATGAGCCCGTTGAACTTATATTACACTTTGCTCAAGCCAGTTTACACCAAGAAAATAACAACAAACAAAACTAAGGTTATGAACCAGAAATACTGAAGGTAATGATTATACAGCACTTGATAGACACTTGAAAAACAAAGCAGCCTTATAGCTATAGCCTACCAATTTTTAGCCTGTTTTTGAGGCTTAAAAACCTTTAAAAACATTGAAAAAACTGTTGTTTTGATCTTCGCGTGATGAATAAATTATCGTGTATATTATTAATATGTAATCACATGATTTTTCTAGTGCAATTTGGAATAAATAAGCACTTGTAATTTTTTTCAAAGACCACAAATTGCACTCGCCCTACGGGCTCGTGCAACCTTTTTAGTCTTTGAAAAAATTTACTCTTGCTTATTTATTCCAAATTGCACTCGAAATCATGTGATTTTCGATTAAAAATTTTGCTGTTTGTAAAGAAACACAAAAGGAACGCACTTATACATTAGATGGGCTTATAAACGGGGGGCTTACATCCGGAATAATATCTTTGTTAGCAAATAGATGGGCTTATAACCGGGAGCCTTTTATGTGGGATTTTACGGTATATAGAGTTCTATGGAGAAAACATTTTTGCATACCGTTTTGACGGAACATTGGCGCAATCACATCGACTTTTTAAATTGTATTGGACCGAGAAAGAGTCAATGTTTTTTTTTTTCAATGTTACCGTTTACCAACAAATAAATTATATTTTAGCGTTAAAAGACATAATTATAGGGGGATTATCTCACCATATTAAACTGTCGCTGCCTCTTTAAAAATATTCACGTGCCCGTTGCGCCATCTGAATTATCGGTCTGGTTGACAGGAGAACAAAGGCACTATTTGATGTAAAATCCAGGAAAAATTCTACTCGATCTGAAATTAGTTTGGCTCCAGAAATTTTGTTTTACTTTGTACATTAAATTTTTACGTGTCGTAAGTTCTCTTGTCAGCTGGGTACTTATTTCATAAAACTCCATATGTCTGGTAATTAGAAAATTCTTTTCTTTTGATCAGTCAGTTTGATACTCTCTTGTGATTAAAATTGAGTTATACATACCACTATTTCAGTCAAAGTGTTAAGAAAAACCGGAATTTTCCAATTAAGATTTTTCAGAAAGTGAATCAGTCCACGTTTTTTGGCACCAAATGAAACTGTCTTGTCTATAGATATGAAATTATGAGAATCATTCGCATCGTTCAAGAATATTTTGATAGTTAGCGGCTTTTATACAGTAGTACTGAAAACAAATTCAAGAATTACAGACAAATTTGTAGGAATTTGTAATCGTCTACTTTGTTTTTCTTTGGAGTTAACTCTTTCACAGAAACTGAACGACTTTGAACAAAGTATAAACCCGATCTCTTTTTTGTTAGACAATTGAATTGTTTGCTGTTTAAATATTAAATGTGAGAAAATCACAAACGACTTCAAGGATTTCAAGATTGGGAAAACAATTAGCATTCAAAAAAAGTTACAAAATTCGAAGTAATTTGTTGTTTAATTGTATGACCTGCCTAGGCTGTTTTCAAATCTTGAAGAATACTTACCATTGTATCATTTGTATGACAAAATTACGATTCTTCAACAAAAGTGTTTTCCTTTCGATGGAATTTTGAATCAGTGTTTTACTATGATTTGGTTGTTAATTATTTATGCAAGATGACTGAAAAAACGGTCATTGTTTGGCAAATGTTTTAAAAAACAATTTTCTGTTTCACGTACTCTAAATGTTTCTCTTTTCGTGTGCTTTAAAATCATTAGAAACACGCGAAGGCCTTAATGGACACAGCTGGCTCCAGCTAGTGAGGAAACGAACAGTGTATAAATAAATTGATATGTTGGTTTGTCACCTTTGTTGATTTACTTTCGCAAAAAGGACTATTGAGAATTGTTTTGCATTCACAAAGTGCATTCAACAACATACACCTTATTCCAAAATGGCGGTCAATTTATTATTCTTTTGTTTACATGTTAATTAGCCCTCTTTGCTTCGTCAACATGTATAAAATACAAAAGAATTTGAAGTGAAAATGAGGCAAAGAGGGCTAATTAACTTAAAAACAAAAGAATAATAAATTGGTCGCTGTAAATTTTGGAATAAGGTGTATAAGATCGCAACAGCAACTTTGAATTATAACTTGAGCATAATTTTCCTTTGGCTTGGTGTTCGGTTCTTGTGGTCTGTATAACTTTTACTTGATTCACATAAGATGAATTAAGCTTGAAATTTTCAATTGGTAAAGACAAAGCTAGCGAAAAACAACGCTTGAAACAACGAATTTCTTCCAAGAAATTAACCAGACATTGGGGTTTTTTTATGATAAGCTCTTAGTTTTAATTGCTTAGTTACGGAGGAAAAACCATTTATGTAACACAGGACAAAAGTAGTAAAAGAATGTACATCGATTGAGTGCTGGTAGGAAAAATATAGGGCAAAGCAAAGCTGGAAATTTTAATTTTTAGTGAGGGTAAAGCTTTTAAGCAACGCATTTTGTAACATATTCTTTGCCCAATTGTCCTGTGTTACGAAGGATTTGTTTCATTCAAACCAACATGGCAAATAATGGAAAAATTAAAAATATCGAGGCTTGATTGAAGATAAGAGAAGTTTTGACTCTAAAAACTTAAATTTATTATCTTAACAAAACCGTTTTCGTCGACACGTTATCTATCCAATTTCCTCCATGTATATACATCACCTCGTGCAATAATTTTCAAAATTGACTTGAACAGTTTGAAGAGTTGGGCAACACATTTGATATCAAAAGTTAATTTTACTCGGAATAACCAAAAATTCTTTCTAATTTTCTTGTATGAGGTGGTGTATTCTTTTTTGGCGGGTTTAAACTGTAATTGTTACTCCTTGAACGTTTTTTTCCTGATTCAAAAATGTTCAAAAGGAGCCTCTTTTAAATGTTTGCCACAATTGTTGCCAGGGGAAACGCTGTGCAAATTTTCTCAAATTTTCCCGCCAAAAGACTTAGTAGAAAATTTGTCACACCTTTTAATTGTATAATTGATTTTACTTAAGTAATTAACGTATTAAAAGTATTGTAAATATAATTAAGATATTAAGGAGAGCAATAAAATACACTTGAAATGGAAGTAACTTTGTTTCAGTCTTTATTATTGATATTGACTACTTTAAGCTATATTCCAAAGTAGTAATTTTAACTAGTTGAAAACCTCACAACTTAAAAAAAAAAACGGCGCATGCGTATTTTGAGCGCCCGTATTTTTCTAAGTTTTTTGGCGGGAAAATTGGAGCCATTTGACCAGGGGTTACCATAACAAGAATTGTGCGCAAAAATTTGCATGAAGGTTAAATACAAGCTTAAATACTTGAAATAAGACTTAATTAATAATTATTTCGACATTGGAATTGATTGCGACCACAATTGCTGAAATTATTTTGCCTGTTAACTTGAAAAAAATAGAAATAAAAATCAAATATTCTGAGCGAATATTCAAAATTTTTGTTTCAACCGTTGTTTATGATGAATAATCACAAAAAAATGTTTACGATTGCTTTATACTTAAGAAAATGCCTGTTGGTTTTATGAAGCACGTTTTCATCTGTTTCGTAACTGGCCTTCAAAAACATTTAACCTCATGAAACGTTAAGAATTTTCTACAGATTTGGAAAATTGCTTCAAGTAGCATGCGATGGACGAAAGAAAACAGTTTGTTGTGGCAGATACAGTGCAACACAAATATAACTAACAAACTTGACGACGAAAACCGAAATGAAGCTTAGAATAACTGAATGAAAGTTAAAGCGCTTATACTGTACTAAGTTTGAATTCAACACCGAAAATATTAAACCGTAAAAAATTATCTTTGATTCGCTTTAAAACTGCGCCTATACTGAGAAGTAAAGGTTGAGTGGTTCAAGACTTGAGAGTTTTATTGAATAAAGATCTTGACGAAGACGAAAGCGATGGACACTATTTTCAGTGAAGAGGTGTGGGCTGTCGTTGTTATGACAATGAATCTAGTGTCCATGACAAGAGACTGGTCATGTGTTTACAAGTTGATGTAGTATGAAGACAATCGATGTAGCTCTATATCCAAATATACATCTCGAAAAAGGCACTGGTACTCCAAATTTCCGAGTCTTCAGAACAGCACATTTTCCTCCAACATTCAAATCCCTTATTGACAATTGCTACTACAAATCTAGAGTGAAACTAACATGTAGACACGTTTTTTTTTCTTATTTTCTTTGAATGACAAACAAAAATTCAGTTAACTGTAGAGTCAAACAAATCATACTTATTGAAACAATTTTCTGTTTTCTACCAAGGTCCCAAGTGTCGGTCAATTCACTTAATTCGGAGATCACTAGCTCTTCTTCTCTCACTTCTTTCAAAAAATTCAAAAAGATCAAAAGAACTCTTCATCAACTTGTAAAAGTGTTGTCTTTGATTGATTTAATTCTCTTCTTTTCTCCCATATTTGTATTTCTTCAAAATAATTTTATCTGGGGAGGAAACCTAGCGTGTTTTTGTAGATTTCCTCGCTATTTTTATCATCATTCCTTAATTGTAAATATTTGGTAATTTAGATATTTGTAAAGTGTGGCAAAAGAAAATAACTACATAAAATGGCCTCTAATCCTCAAAGAAAGTTTGTTTTTGCGACCTTTAAATCGTTGTTGACAAAATAAAAAATATAGAAAATTTAAATTGAAAAAGAGAACTTCATTCGCTTTTCAAAATGGAATGATGGTTTGAATGTCAACGAAATTACCTAGCAGTTAAAAACAGAAAAAGATTTTAAAAAATTGTTTGACAGTGAAAACGTGAACTGAAACCTATAATCTAATCCTTTTCTTGTTCAAAATGGAGAAACCAGAGAAAATTCAACAAATTAAGCTCAAAATAGCAGTCGTTTTTAACTGTGACCTTGGCCACGGCAATAATCCGATGGAAAATTACTGCAACTTAAAAAAAAGTCGATCCACGGTTTCTAAGTTTAATTTTCATCCTTTCTAAACGTTTCTTTGCCTTCAATAATTGATAAATTTCTCTTGAATATCAATGATCATTTTGTTTTGAAGAACGTTCTAAGTGCTAATGTACCTGAATTTACACTCTAAAACATAAAAACACCGATGGAATAGCTCCTTGGAAAAGTAAGAAATTTTTTATCTTTTACAAAAACCCACCACAACCAGAATTTCACACATATGCGTCTTGGAAGTAGCGAAAGTATCCGTGTCATGCTGGTAAAATAGTTAACAAAACAAATGTTCTTTTTGTGGACTTAATTGTTGCTATGGTAACAGCTACGACAATGCTGCGAGCCTTAAGGCACCGATATCAGGGTTTTACAGATATTGATCGGTTTTCCACTTGATGAGAATTACGTTTTTGTATTCATTTCATGGTTTTGCACAAACACTTAGCATTTAGAAACCCTTTGAGCCTCTTTGAAAATTAGTTCAGCGTAAAGACCGTCTACTAACAGTATTTCAACATTCAGTTTCTTCACAAAACAGGGGCACCCAACGAACCGTACCAAATAAACCAAAAGCTGTAGAAAGGCATTTTAAAGTATACTTTATGGTGTTTGAAGTCTGTTTAAAGTGATGCTTTTGATAGCCAAAAGAATTTGATCAGTTCGGATTTCTTAGCCGCCCGAAAATGTTAGGGAACAATATCTTCCTTTGAGAAAATGCTAGCTGAAATGAACTTTCCACTAATTCCAGGGAACTATTTTCTTTCCGAAAATGCTAGCTGACGTTTTAGTTACGAAAATTCGAGTGCACTCTTTAATCGACGCCGAAAGCCTAAGGCGAACTTTCCTCACCAAACAGATATCTACCGAAACTTGTCGTTAGGTACCCCTGACAAAAGCGGAAAACGTAACATTTACACGAACAATTCTAAATCATTATTTTTAGCTTTCAAGCTTTTCATTAACTGTATCAGAAGATTTGCAACAACTGTAAGCAGCCACTGTCTAATGATTTTTACCAAAAGGTTGCTTGCAGACAGTAAAACTAGAAATCATCAGCATATCCTTTATTTACGATACGGTGAAATTTTTAAAGCAAAATGCTTGTCGGGTCGTGTAAAAATCACCCCAAAGCTTTACATTGAAAAGAAGGTTCTCAAAGTCACCATTAGAAAAACTGGCGAATCCTTTTAACTAACTAAAAAAGGAAACTAATGCAAAGTGGCACAATTTACCCTCGAGACAAATTAACCATCAATTTGAACTGAAAACAAAGAATTCATCCTTTTCAATTCACTGGCACAAATTGGCCTAATTAGTTTGGCTGAGAAATCTTTCTACGGTTTTTTTCTGCAATATCAGATAAAAAACCATCACAGATCACTTTTGCGCTGTTAAATAGTACGCAATATCAACATTAGATAATTTCAAGAACTAAAGAAGAGACACTCTCAACTTAGACTTTTCATAAGAAATTATTCTGAGGACTTGCTTAACAACTTTCTTTATGCAGATAAACCTCAAAATCTGTCAAGTTGCACGAAACATTGCACAGTGTAACAGCGCCTTAAAGTGCTACTACGATAAAAAAATCACTCGTCTTTTTTCTTCAAATTTCGAAAGTGTGTTTGCTTAACACTCGACTCGCGAAATTTCGAGCTTTAATTTAGAGCAGAATTGAAGACTGTTTACTTTGAGTACAACTTTTTAATTTAACGGTCCGCCATTACTCACGTTCATAGCTGACCGATTAGGCCTCGGAGAGCTGGATGCAGGATAAAATGACGTCATTTACTCACTGGTTTAAAATTGCAGTGTGTGAATGCAGCTTATTAAGTATGCAAACACGAGTTTGAGAGTCTGAAAGCTCAAAATTCCCGTGCTGCATACTAAATCAGCCGGGTTTACACACACTGCATTCTTACGCTTGTGTAGTGCAGCTTTCGTACGTGCATTGTGAGCTTTCTACGTCATTATGTCCTGGATCCAGCCCTCTCGCGATTTTGAAGTTAGTAATGGCGGACACTAAACAGAAATATTTCAGTCAAAATAAAAAACTGACTTCTCCAAATTAAAGCTTGAAATTTCGCGAGTCGGTTGTTAAGCAAACACACTTTCGAATTCAGAGAAAAATGACGAGTGATTTTTTTGATCGTAGTAGCACTTTAAGCATCTGAGCATTGAGATGTCTTGATTTGTCGGCGAGTTTCATCAGTGTTGTTGATTGTACAAACTCAAGAAAGCGGTTGATCAACTTGATCAGCTTAAATCTATTCTTTTGTCAAAAATTAAATTTCTCTTGGTTGATAGCATCGATCAAAGTTTTCCGTAAATTGTGCGTTTGCTTTTTGCTAAGTGGCATTACAGCTTAGGGAACTACACCCCTCATCGAAAAGATCGATCCTATTTGTACTTTCCTTGTGAAAGTCCCGCATTAAAAAATGCTTAGTGTAAATACTTGACGAATCATGGTGCGCCAAATGTTGATATGATAGCAAGTGTAAATCATAATAGCCAACAGTTGAATTCACAAAGGCTTTGCGTTTTGAGAAAAAAATATATGAACGCACCATACATTTTTCCGGCTTAGCTTTCCTTCTATATTTCCTAAATTCTCGGATGATTCTGAATTTAAATTTTTGTTACAGAGAGTTCGATATATCTGAGGTTGCACTGTATCTTGAAAATGAAAATGTTTATTTGATCGAATTCGGTTGTCTCGCAAAAAAGTACAACATTACCGTATTTACCCATGGCTCACTTAGCCAAATTTATAACCACTTGTTTCCACATATCATCTGCGCCCCTAACAGTAAACCTCTCGATTTGCGAAAGAAAACTCGACAGTGGAATCCCTAGTTAAGACCTCTTTAAAATGACCTCCTCTTTACTACGACTTTCTTTCTTTCTTTTTTTTTTCCTGTGGCCCAAACATTTTGGGGGCAAGCACACAAACTTTTCTGACTCGCTCATTTTGCTTATCTAAAAGCTCTGCTAATTTGATCACCTCTTGAATGCGACTTACGACTTGCTTTTGGTGTCTAAATTCAAACTGCAATTTTTATCCAACTTCATATTATCAATCAAACCAGATAAAGTTGAATGTGGCGTAGATATCACAACCTAACCTTAAAATCTCATCTGGTAAATGTTCATAACCATTTTGATTTTCAATTCAAGATTTCTGCCTTTACGCTTGCTTCCGACCTGTTTTTCACTTGGTAGTCTTTTAGTATTTGACACTTCTACTTTAATCCTGGTCATTATGGCCAAAATTTCATAGCCCGTCGGTGACTATATACATGAACCACTCAGCACGTTCCAATATCAACTTGAATATTTTAGTCACTGTGCTACGTAAATTTCCTATATTTCTCTAGTGGGGAGAATTTGTTGGATTATCAAGGATTTCATCTTCGGTGGTAATTTCCTTTACTCTCGAGGCCTGTATGTTTTAACAAAAATTGACATAGCAAAGAAAAATTTGCTGGTCACGTTTTTGGGCATAGAGGAATACAGAGGTTCCACTTTTTGTATGCAAATGTGCAATCATACCTTGCATTGCGTTAGGTTTTCACTTTCATCAGTTAACAGCACTGCACCCTAAACATTTATCGTTTTGCTATCAAAAAGGTGCGGCCTGAGAATGGGTAAATACGGTAACTTTTTGCGAAACTTAAAATACGTTTCTCTACCTCTTGACATCTACCGCGGTGATCTTTCTTTCTTGCTTGATTCTGATGTTTGAAGTCTCCTGACACCGTGTTGTGCAGTCATGGTGTGTAACATCCTGTATCAAAATAAAGTGCACAGCAAAATGCATCGGTGAGTGCAAAACCAACGAGAGAGTTTCATTTGATTGTTGATATTCCTTAGATTTAGATTTATTTCCAAAATTTAGAAGTAGAAGCTAATGCTATTTTCAAAAGAAGTGTTTTACAAATCGTTTCATGTTAGTTGCCGCCGTTTTCTATTGGGGTTGGGTGGGGTGTGAGAGGCGGGGAAGGGGGCTAAGCATGGTGCCGAGTGTAATGATTGTAAATCAGAACTAATATTAATCCACACCCTTAAAGCCTTAAAGAATAAAACTACTGTTATGGAAACAATTTTTATTGTTTTCGACCACGGACATGGCTCATGTCATGAACACCACTAATGTACCAGACACGGAGTCAGTACCTAGAAGTAAATCTTAATGGGGCTGAAACGGAGACGATTCCGTCGATCCACTGCGGCAATTGTGAAAAAAAGTCATCATGTTTCGTTATTTACGTTGGCATTTTTAACCCCCACTGTATGAGATGCTTGTCAATCACCGGATGCCCAAATTGAAAGGAAGTATTTCTAAGCTCTCCTGGATGGGATGTTAAAGCAGCACAGGATACCCAGCATGAAGTGACCAGGAGCATTACTACGTCCCCTGGATGGGATACTAGTCCATTACAGAATACCCAACGCGAAGTGAAAGAGCATGTTATTCCTTCCCCCTGGATGGGATGCTATCCATCACAGGATACCCAGCAGGAAGTGACTAGGACTGTTATTACTTAATAACCCCCACCTCTTACCCTCGCCTTGCTGCCAGGCCATCGAAGCTTCAAAACATCCAAACAACTTACCTCCACTCAAAAGCCCGGCATTGCGTAGTATCATTTTCCACTCGAGCTCTGATCAAATGCGTACAGCACTTGTCCCTAAAAGTCAAAACAAATTTGATTAGTTATAAAATACGGAACTAACTATTTTTCCCGTATCTTGTCATGGAGATATTTCTTTAGCTTGTGCTGGAATAGGCCACGGGTGTTTACAACATTTAAAGCAAATCAAGAAAAATTTCCATTGTGATCAACCGGATTTCAAAATTTGTGGAGTACTTCTAGTGTTATCTCCTTTTGCCTTTAGGAACGTATATCAAGGAGGGTGGTGAAACAAATTATTGCCGACAGGGAATTTAAATGCTGTTTTGAGGCGGAAAGCCCATAGTTATTCAATGTTCAATTTCAACAGTTATTTTGTGTGTGCGATTTGATGAACGTCAACAGCTAGCTTGTTACAGGAGCCCTACTTTGAAGGGGACCTGCATGTTATAAATCCGAAATTGTCAACAACCAAGAAGAGAAAAAATGCTACTAATTGCAGTTAGAAATCCCGGCGTTTATTTTACATCATTAGATATTAGATTTTACCATTGAAGTGAAAGCTACTGATCAGCCCTTTCCCGCGGTGCTGTTTAATATGCTGTACAAGGTGGTTCTAGCTTTTGAGTCTGTGGATGAAATCCTAAAGTGTGACCATTCAAACGAAAGCTTAAGTGACGGGTACAAACACTAACTCCGTTCGATTTTGTGGATGAAATCATGAAGTTCAATGTTCAAATTAAATGTGCAAGTTATTAATTACTCCCACTTCCATTTGACGCTGTTTTGTTTGGTATTTTACGAAGATGAAATTTGAAGTGGTTGGGCAAGTAGAATAATTCGTTCACAACCGTTTCTCACTTGATTCGCGTTTACCATCAGTTGCAAAACGTCTTTAGCTAACACAGAGCCGAAAAACTACGCCATTGACTTAAATTACCAATTTAATTCAACTAATTTCCAGATAAAAAGACAGCAATTTCATATCAAAATTACCTGAAGTAAAATGAGGCTCCACCCGAAATTCATATTTGTCGAGATGTCACTGAACGGAATTCGTCTCCACATGTTCACATGAACTTTGCCTTCCTCTGCGTCCGAACATAGTTCGTCCGTTATTTTCCCTTCCTCGATACCTTATTACAGCACATAGTGTAACAGCAAGGACGTAATGAGGTGATGACTCCGCAGGAAAGATTCAAGCGCAAGAAAACTACTTGTTGAATCGCCATTTTGATTTTTCATCTTGTTCAGTCGATTCTATTAACATTCAACTTCGTCAGTGCGCAAGACTGATTTTCGCATATCATTTGCAATCAATTAAATTCCAGCAAACTCCGCTACGCCTTGTTGAAGAAATATTTATATTAAAGGAAGAAACGTATTTGGAAATAAATAAAAAAAAAACATTGTAATGAATTTCGCACTTATGTTAGACTGAAAACCCTTACGCTTTCTCATATTAGACAAGAAAAACAACTTTCGCAGCAAGATTTTAGGTAATTGCCTTTATTTTATTTTGCACAAGTAAAATGTTAGACTGAAAACTTTTTCTCATACTAGACATATACCATACCAACTAATTTTTGGCAATTGCCGCAATTATCAAGGCGATGGGGAGATGCGGGGTCCACTGAATGCAATTCAAATAAAATTTTCTCATCACTCAGGGTTTCTTGAGGAGAATATACTTTATTCAATTAAGTCAACTGATTATGTTTTTGAAGCTGGATCACCGCCAAAAAGACAAAAACCAAAACAAAACATAAGAGTAGACCGAAATTTAATCCTTTGAGCCAGGATGACCAATGAATTCCGCGCACTTGTGGTGTGCATGATGCAGCCGTTGAAGGCTCATATGCATTGGCAACAGCATGCAAACCTCAAGTGTCTTCCTCGTCTCTCGCATACCTTGCTACGCGCATTTAAAACCGATTACATTTGTTTGCCAAACTTTTGGACATTTAATTTTCGGACACTTTTTATCTAATTTCAGACAAATTTCGGACAAAAGTTTCGGACACTTTGCTGAAACATGGATAAAGTAAATTGGATTGAAACAACATCTGTGAAAATGATAGTTTTATTGCACCCTCAAGGTTTTACAGATACACCGACGAGAAAATAACACAAATTCTATTAAGCCGTTATCTCAAGCAGTGTCTTAACTAGATCTAGAGTATCATGTAAAAATAACGAGCAAAGCATAATCCGTGTTCTAGCTACCAGTAATGTATATTGGCCTTGAATACATGTAATAGCGTCGCCCAAGAAAATACTTAAAAGTTTTACACTGGACTGTAAACAAAGTTTCGGATGCTTAAGATTCCAGACGCTTAAGGCAATTTCCTTGATAATAACGTGCTATCCAGGCTTTTTCAAACTTGGCACAATAATTATTGATAGTCATGCAAAGGACATTGAAAAAAATATATATAAGATGAGATCGCAGTGATTGTTTTCGCCCTGCGTGTTCTTACTGAGTTGCGCGAGAAATGTTCGAAACTTGAATCTATCTTCTACCTATTACGAGTAAGTAAAGCCGATAAAAAAGGGGATCACCGTGCTCGTTTCTTTGCAGCACGACGACAAAGGGAAAATTTCGGCTGACAAAACCCAGTGTCAAAGCAACATGTTTCTAATGTGCGCGCGCTAAATGACGTCATAAATTACGCGCAGTAAAGGATGCGCCATGCAATTGTAAAGAATCACCTTTAAAATTTCGGACGGTTTTATTTTCGGACACTTTTTGCCCGGAATTAAAATCGTCCGAAATTTTTGGCAAGTAATGTATCTCAGAATAAGCATCAAATAATGCCACGATGGGGCATTTCGAATGCATCACAGCTCCTAAATGAACATGGGCACCCCCTTTTTTATTTCAAAATTGAAGTTCTCATATGATGATAAATATTCAGTGGACAAAGTTTGAACAAAAAATCTATTGTCACTTTTATTTCAGAGGAATTACCTAAAATTAATTCTGTTCAGGTTGTGTATTTTACATAGCACATATCTTTGTGTTCTCCTCTTAACAGTGCTGAAATAAACTGGAAACTAGTGAGCACTCAAGGTTAAACTATACAATCAAACCTCGTTCCCAGGGTCTCTCCTCTTCCCATCCCCTGGAGTGAGAAGAGAAGAGAACCTGGGAACGAGGCCGTACACAACCCGCTTCGAAAGACCTAAACTAGAGTTGTCTGCGGAATAAGGTTTGCCCAAATTAAGAAAAGGTTGGAAGCCTCGTAAGCGCTGCGCTTATCGGCCGATCACTGATATATCTTAGCTCGTGACAATTCTATATTTAGAGCTTTTTAGTCGGTAAACAAACGCACATATGTCAAAACAGTCTTACGTACTTTGCTCGTGCGAAAACAAACATGACTTGTGCGAACCCAAAAGGAAACCATTTTTAATTTTTTAAATGGATGGTTTTCGAGAATCACAAAGGGGGCGTCAACTTCTGCATACAAAGGTATCCTGAGTAATCTTGTTAACAATTAGATTATGCGCCCGAGATTTCTATCATACAAAATCGAGATCGAATAATCTAATTGTTTCAATTAGTATAAATCTACTAGTCGTTCAAAACTAAACAAGTAAATTATCCAAATCCTCCTCGCAGACACTTCGAAAACGCTAAGAAGCGGCTGCCATTTTGTTGACAACCGCTACTCCCTATCTACTTAACAATTAGATTATGAGCTGGAGATTTCTATAGACGAAATGGAGCTAAAAACAAAGAAGTGGCACACGAGCCGCAGGCGAGTGTGTCACTGATGTTTTTACCACATTTTGACGTCTTCTGTGATCTATTACTGAACAGACGCACGGCAACATGGAATCTATTTGTTTTATATAGTAAAGAAACAAAATGCAAGCGAAAAGCTTGTTTATTTTCACATTTCTGAAAAATAGTTGCAGTGATGACGTAATCTGTGCATCTGCCCTCTAATAGATCATAGCTAAGAACCAATCACAACGCGCGAACTATTCACCTTATTATATAACACAGAATATATAGCGAGTAGCTTAGCCAATCAGAGAACGGCATTCGTGATAGAACGCTCGTAGATTTATGCTAACGACTTATAGTTAATTTTGAATTTTAATCAACTGGTTGACGCGATCGGTCCCACTGAGTGTAGAACGTTTCAAGTTCTTTCCATAGACGGGACTCTTAGCTCGCCAGCAGCTGGGCTTATCAGGTACAGCTACTCCAGTGCAGTATTAGCGATTGAAAAGTTGGGCTTTATTTACGAAGGGAATTGGGAGAACCGTTTTTCGCGGATAGAGGGCGTTTTCACTATAATTCACTTTACATCTATTTTTTTTTCTAAACGACAAAGAACTATTTTGATCAGGAACAAATTAAACCAACTTTTAATATTGAAGAGACGTCTTAGTAAACTATTAAAAAATACAGTTTGGGGCTTAGGGCTTGGCATGTTAGGTGTCCCTACTACATGTAAATTCCATTTTCAACGTCCAAATCGACGTTCAACGTCACTAAATTAGTTAATACACTGTACGTAGAGATAAAGTGTAGCTCAATTCTCTGAGGGGAACCAAATAAGAAATTCATCTGCCCTTAATTTAAAACAAAAAACAACTGTGATTTCAACCAATGTCATGTTCTCTGGATGTAGAACGCTTTGCCTTGATTACTGAGCTCCATTTCATAAAGCGCTTGCTCCGTGTACAACAGCTTACGAAGCTGCGCTCTTCTAACCTGAAAAAAAAAATTGACATTCACTCTTTGAGACATTCAAATTTACGTATCGGGTTTAACTTCGGCCCAAAGTGAGGCCGCATCAGCTTTGGGTTTGCTTTAATACTACAGTGCGCGAGTTAGGAAATGAAAACAACAACAAGAAAGCAGATCTAAGAGGAAAAGTCTCGTCATCAATTAAGGAAACCTACATGTACATGTACACTGAACTCGACAGTTGATTGTTGAAGTACGATCTTATTTCAAATTTCGTTGGAAAACATGGAAATTGCTTCAATGCCAGACAAAAGAGCTTTTCACTGCCGCTATTTCGGCCTTTAAATTTTCCCGCACGCGACCATTTTGGATTTCATGACGTCATACACGAAAATGGGCGATGACAATATCCACTGTCTTGTACACTGAAACGTTGTTTGCACGTTTCCAAATAGAATTTTGAATTTAAACTTTATTTCCAACAATGTTATGACAGGTTGTTGTAGAAGATCAGAGGTGAGACTTCTGGAGATCCGCCATTAAAAACGTACCACCCCATCTCCCCTCCATCTGCCCCCAACTGGAATCCAAAATAGTCTCAGCCCCTCCAAACGGCAATGATGGTTTTCGTTAACAGTTTGACAGTGTGGAAAATTGAGTGAAGTATCCACGAATTTGTAGGCAATGCACACGAACTAATAATTATTTGCTTTCATGTGGGATTTTTTCCTCATGCGGGAGACCGGAAGATTAGTTCCATATTCGAGAGAGATGTTGGCATACATGTATATGGGAGAAGGTGAACCAACGCTCGTCGTTGTTTGGAAATTGCTCATAGATAAGGCAAGGGAGAGCAAAACTAAAGCAACTAAAAATTAGTATCACCACTTAATTAAAGGTGCCCCCAACCCTGCTCCTCTTGAGGAATTAATTCTAGGAGATGTGCCATTTTGAAGACTAGACCAACCTGGGTATCTCAAATTTGGATGTGCGCATTTGATCAGCCTGTCGGTGTGTCTCTACAGCAGCATCCAATTTCTTTGTCATTAGCAAAGAGCTGCCAAACAATGAATTTTGCATTGCAATACAGTGTAAATACCCACCAGCAGTCATTATCAATGAGGAGTGGCAGAAGTATTCAAATTGGTTTTGAAAAATGCTCTACAAAAGAAGTATGCTACAAATTATAAACCTTACTGCTGTTAGTTCTTTGTTTGCCAGAGAAAGTTCTTCTTTTGTGTCCTCAGCCCACTGTTTCAGCAACCGTGTTTCACTGTTCTATAAATGAGCCGAAAAAGGACAAAGATAAAACCAAATGCTCCACTCATGCCTTTTTAGGGTGGTGAGATGGACAGTGACAGAAAATATTTTGCAGTGAGGCAGTCAGGGCCTTTAAATACATACATAACTACATGTAATAATCATTTACAAGCCAAAAAATGGCTGACATATGAGAACATTTCAGGAATGTTTATTATAATTACCTGAGGTTGAAACAATTTTAAGTTGATACATGTAACTATTTCACAGGTTGACCATGAACCATTCTATAAAATACCACTTGCAGGTCTGAGTCTAGCCCTGTCAAAATGTGCCGGCAGCTGACAAATTTGCCACCTACAGTAAAATTTATTTTATGAGCCCCTTACTTCCCACTTGGACTTCACAGCCTGTGAGTTAACTCTAGCAGGCATTAATAAGGGCTGCTTGCAGCTGCTTCCAGCTACTGCTACTCACTTAACTGCAAAACATTTTGACAGGGCCCAGGATACAGTACATTAATTTATTTATTCAAATGGCTTAGAATCTATGAAATTAGGCTCAGTGTACATGTACAAGTTGTACATGTACATGTCACTTCAAAAAGCACCTGGTAATGTACATGTAAATAACAAACAAGGGGTACATAGATATGAGAGGATATTTTAAATACATGTAAAATTACATTTGATGCCACATTCCAGACATAATTTTACAGTGTAAGTACACAGTACAAGTCAAATAGCTGATATTAATTGTGTGTGAGCCAAGCATTAATTGAAAGTGTAACCACTGAAAATGACTAGATCAATGCAGTATCAACAATTTTACAATGTACTTTATTTTGCTTTATGATTATACTTTTTTGGCAATGTTGGACTGATGATATTATAAATTGCTCAGTCTAAAATTTACCTGCAGCACATTGTTGACTTGTTGTTGTTGTTGTTGTTGTTAAGTGAGGGGAGGGGAGAGGAGGGGAGGAAGGGGGTTGGGATTGGCCAATAAGAGGCAGTTTACACTGACAGTGGTTTATGTATATGAAAAGGACGACAACAGATGCTTTTTGTTTAGCAAGTTTTTGAAACTTTAATTTTAATGCCAGGTAAACGAATGAAAATTATGTAGATACAACACCTCTTCATTCTTCCCTTAACTAATTTGTTTATTGTTGTGGAATTAGATTTAGAAACTGTTACAAACCTCTTCTTGTTTTTCCATCCATTCAGAAATTTGATTAACTCTGATCTCACTGAAAAAAAAAAATTAAGACCATGTTAATCAGGTCTGTATGTTTACAGTGCATACATGTACATATTGACACTTAACACTGTACAGCTGTAGGTGATCCAAAAGAGGCCTATTAATTAACTAATAGGATAATGTCTTCAAGGACTTAAGAAGCCAAATTTCCCTCCAACAAAACTATATATTTCCATTAAGTTCAGACCCCAGCTACACTGTACTTTTGATGATATTAACAGCCGGGACTAATATACAGTGTACATGTACTACAATAGCATTCAAGTGCACCTAACCCCCATTTTGTTTTTTTCACTAAAATAATTATTTGCACCTGTTTGCGTCTTTTCTTTTTAATAAAATTATTTTGACTTTTTATAGGCTAAAACAAGTCACAAAATCCAGCCACCATCTGTCACGTTGCAGATGGAGTTTTCATATAGTACATAAATAACTGTACCCTGGGACGTAATGCATCTTGGATGAATGTGGGCCTTAAAATTTAGATAAATTGTAAACAACATTCAAAAATTAAGCATTGCAGGTGCCTAGTACATACATGTATGCGGGAATATGGTTCTTACCTCTTGACTTTTGCCTCTTGCTCAGAGTTGAGCTCATCATTCTGTAAAAGATTTAAGCATACATGTAAAATGTATTGGTACTGAGAAAACAATCTCAGTGGGTTGAATTAATTACACTGTAGCTACTTGTATCAATCCACCAGACTGCTACAATCCAGGGAGGCCAACCTCAACCACTAACTACATGAAGATAAAAAAAATACATTTTAAAAATTGTAACTCATGCAAGATGATTGATGCTCGGACTTTAATCTCAGCACAGATGGTTGCATCTTTGGGTGGGGAGATTACTGTAAATAAGCCATTGGCTTTGTCTCCTTCACCTTGTTCAGGTTGCCCCACCTAATAGGGGAAGGGGAAGGGACTTGAACAATTCACGATACCCTTTGAAAAGAATTGGGGAGATGAGCCATGAAAATCCAAGGTTTCAATAGCCTGTTCCAGGCATTCAGGTGGTAAACAGGGCACGAGATTATACTGGCGAAGCAAGGCGAAAATAATGCAGCGAAAAATGGAAGGGGGCTTGGGATGGGTGGTGGGAAGGAACACCTGTAAAACTTTCTTTCAAAAGGTTGTTCCGGTATACCAGGATCTGGCATACCAGGTCTGATTGGTCAATTTTGACAGTTGCTGTCAACACAAAGGTCAATAAGAAACGCAATCCGAGGAAACACTGCGGATCAGGTCAAACGTGTCATGCAAAGTTCCAAATGGTTGTAAACAACATCCTGAAGGACTTTCTGAACATTGTTTTGCAACGCAAAGGTAGGTGGATTTAGATAGCCTGGAGAGTCTTGTCACTGTGAAAGACGCTTTTGCGATCCTCCAAATGCCGGGGTTTCGGAAAGAGTGTGATGTTTCAGGTCTTTCCACGCATACATATCCAGGAACTGTTTCAATGATTATCGTGGTTACTCCTCTCATAGGTCCTCATAGCGATCATAAAAGATAAAGTGCAGCAGATACACTGTAAACGCACTTGGAGTAGCCGCGATGGCCATCTGACTAGATGAAGGATTTGACAAGACTGCAGCAAGGACTGGAAGGTGTGAAATCGTGTTTGGAAGACCTGAGAGCTGCTTGTCAATATAATTGAGAAAAGAACTGTGGCGGGAAACTTTGTTATCCAGCACTTAATTGTAAAAAAAACTCAGCTCGTGACACCTATTATTCGCGAATAATTTTGATTAATTGCGAACAGACTGAAATATTGGTTTCTAACTTTCCAATTTATGTTATTGTAATCATCCAACCACAGCCTGAATGCAACCTCATTTGAAATATCGATTGTTTATCAGTTTATTTCTCACGTCGCTTGAACATTTTGTGTGGTCTATGGTGCAGTGTTCACGTTCAAGATTGGCGTTGGAGTAACCCATGACAAGAAAAGCTACCACACTCGTCCAAAAAAAGGCCTTTCTGCAGCTCTTGAGAGCAAGTATGTTACTCAATAGACATTTGATCTTTCATGCTGAGGTGGTTTGTGGTCTTGGGTTGTCAATCAAGTGGCCAAGTGGGCAGAAAGATGTTTTTAAAGAAAGTTTTACAGGTGTTCCTTCCTGCCGCCCATCACAAGCCCCCCTCCATTTTTCGCCATTTTATTTTCGCCTCGCTCTGCCAGCTAGTACTAATGCACTCCGTTTACCATCTGAATGCCTGGAACAGGCTAAGATTTCAAGAAAGCTGATGTACTGTACATTGTATATATATAACTTTAAACCCTTCGGATGTACATGGGTATCTAAATTCTTTCTACTCATTTATTTGTTAAGTGAATTTACACAAAATAACAATAATTTCATAATCTTCCCATGATGCAGCGTACGTGTACAGCTGTATGACCAACTGTATGTTCCTCTGGGTTAGGATCAAGCTTACAATTGTACGTGTACATGAGTGGGAAGTGAATGCCCTTTTTGTCAGGAACTGAGATCTTAACCCAGCCCCAGAGAAAATGCATGTACATGTACATGTAACTGCAAACAACTATCAAAGGAAATTGAATCTGTTAATTTAAGAAAAAGACCCTTCAACACAACCCTAACATTATCATATTACCCTAGTCCAACCACAGAATGATTTAATTCTTACCCTCGCCATAACTGCAAAGCTCAGTTTTAACCCTAATCCTTACCCAACACTGACTTAATGTCGAAGAAATTGTTTGAAACGCTGAGTCCAATTAAGGCATGACTACAGTACACTGTAACGTAACATGGACGGCGAAGCCCCCTACCCCGACAGTTTTTTGAAGACATCATTTTATTGTGTTTTAATGTGATGTACGTAGCAAGAAACAAAGAAGAAAAAGAAACAAAATTTTTAGACACCATTTTATAGTTTTTATGAAATTTAGTTACTGTTATTGACAGTCATTGTTGTCATTCCAGAGTCACTTTGAAGCAAGGGATCATACATGTACACTGTACATGTAATTACCTCAACATTTTGACTGAATAGTAACTAAAGCTACTTCCGTTAATGTTACATGTAATTCGATTTGACCATGCTTCCTGGTTATTTGAAAAAAGTTGCAAACTACAGTTTTGTACATTAATAAAGGTAGTCAAAAGAGGAAACTAGTTTTTAAAGTGCAGGATGACTTGCTTTATTTATTTAGTGAGGAGAATTTGAAAAGCAACAACCTTGGACAAAACCTGTGAGGAACTTGTCACATGATGTATTTTTAACATTTTCTTAGAGTGCACTTACTTCCCATAATCATGTGAGGAGTTTTTGTAAAAACAAAGGTCAATGGATCAAGGTTGGAAAGCTGAGAAATCATTTATCTATCAACTTCAAGATATTTCTGTAGGCACTACATGTAAAAGTATCTGCCATTTTACACTTTACATGGGTTTGTTTTGTTAAAGAAATACATGTACAGTGTAACTCATGGAGAATGCTGACACAACACCATTTCCAAGCCTCTAGATTTCAAATTTTTTTGAAAATAGGCTCCGCCATCCCTGTGTAAACAAATTTAAACCTAGGTTGAGTTGTTCGAAGCATGGTTTAAGCGCTAACCAAATTGGTTAACATGTATTAACTCTTTCTTATCCGACTCTGCAATTTACCAGTCGCTGAAGACCGGTGCTCTGAAAACCTGTAACTTTTCCAAATCCTGGACTACTGTATGTTTGAAATGAGCCATCATTATTGCCAAATACTGAGAATCTTAGACTTTATCACTCTGTAAACGTATTAAAAGTACCGATTTTCCTTGAATATGACTGTTTATTCTGTTGCAAAACCAAAAAATGCTCTAGGACAACACCAAAAATAAGCAACTTTGTTTTGAAGTTTTGAAGACAAAAAATCTCTCTTCAAGCTAAAAGTCTATATCGGCAGTAAACTTAGACTCAACTTCTTACAATCCAATGTTCCAATTTGCCCGCTCAATTCCTTAGCCCGACCTGAGTAGCGCTATTTGATTTCTATTGCTCTCACTGGTCTGACATGTTCACATTTGTGACCCAAAGGAATTCTGGGATATACTTGGATAACTGCCGCGTGATAGTCCACCAATTTCCATTTCAGAAATTTTTTATAAGTGTTGAGCCACCAAGTCCTGCTGGCAAACTATTGCTGCACTGATTGCATTATTTACAAGTCAAAACTCACCAAAACTGCCATGCCAGGTGCCGGAATATACTCACAGAATGACTATGGACACAACTTCACTTCGTGAATCACCATGACTCGACTCCGAGAACTATCCCGTAGCAAAAGCAAACGTAGAATGACTTGACATCCGAAGCCGAACTGTAAACCACGCTTGGACCCCTGCGTAAAGCCCCAGGCCACCCCGCACCAAAGCCCAGGGAGCGACTGCTGGCCAGCATTGTTTCGCGTTTAACTTAGCCTAAATTACATTTAGCCACATTAAAATTAGTTTTTTTTTAATTTATGGAAAGCTTATTGGCTTGGCACCAGTCTGTTAGGTTAGGTAGTTCTTCATTCAAAATTTTTTCAATTATATTTACATTTTTGTGTGAAAAGAAGATATTAGTATCGTCAGCGAATAGAATGAAGTCTAAAACTTTTGACACATCACACATATCATTAATGTAAATTAGGAAAAGAAGAGGACCAAGAATGGAGCCTTGAGGGACATCACACTTAATAAAATGATGTGAAGAATGACAGCTATTACATGTAAATTGGACAAATTGTTGTCTGTTTTTGAGATAATCAGAAAACCAGTTAAATGCAATGCCAATGTGTTGCAACTTATCTAAAAGTACTGTATTTGGTAATTAACAGTGTCGAAAGCTTTAGACAGATCAATAAATATTCCTACTGTAACCTCATTATTATCGATAGCAGAAGAAATTTTATCATAATTATAATAGAGCTAATGCATATCGAGTTGAATGATGTTTACGAAAACCAAATTGATTGTCAGAAAGTATCTTGTATTTACTTAAGTAATCAATAAGACGATTATAAACAAGTTTTTCCAATATTTTAGAGATGAAGGTAGAACAGAAATACGTCTGTAATTGAAGGGCTGAGGGCATAAACTGCCTATGTGTAGTTTTAGGTGTTTTTTTTGCATACGTTATTTCTCGAAAACGAAAAAGAAATCGGTGAAAAAAAAATACGGGACAATGTTTTTGAATCAAAATGCAGTTCACATGCAAAAATTTGGACAAATCCAAGCGAACTAAAAAAACGGCCGAAAATTACACATAGGCAGTTTATGCTCTCAGCCCTTCAATTGGAAAATACTGATTTATCACCAGCTTTAAACAAAGGCACAACACGAGCGATCTTTAGCTCTACTGGGACAATTCCAGAGGTGATGGATAGATTAAAAATATGGGTCAAGTGGGAACATTATCAAAACCCGTAGCTGCCCCAGCACGCAACGAACTGCATAAATTGATAACTTCTTGTTCGGAAGTCTCTTCAAAGAATAAAGAATTCACAAAATTTCCAGAAAGAAAGGAATGATAAGACTTTTGAGATACGGGAATATTATTGGCTAGACTGGGACAAATATTGGTGAAATATTTACAAAACTGTTCAGCAATTTGTCCTGGATCAGAAAACTCCTGGTTACTAGATTTAAATACAGATGATGAGTTCTGTTTGGAAGATTTCTTATTCAAAACTTCATTGAGCAACCTCCAAGTGCTTTTAACATTACATGTAGATTTTGCTTCTTCAATCTTATTCCCGTAATAAAGACGTTTAGCAACTCTTAATGAATGATTGAGCTTATTTTTGTAGCACTTGTAAAGAAACTCAGTTTGAGCGGTAGGGTTGTTAAGAAAACGTTTATATAATACATACTTTTTTTAAATTGATTTCAAAAGTGCTTTAGTAAGCCAGGGTTTATAAAGAGAATAACCTTTAGCCTTGACTTTTTTCAATGGAAAGCAGCGATTGTAAATAGCTGTATACTTCTTGAGAAAACTTCCATATGCCTGGGAAGGATCACTATAACCTGGCAACTCCGCCCAGCAACTGGGCCCTGGCATTTGACCACTTTGGGGTTTTGTTATGGTACATGTAAAAAACAAATTGGCACCAGTTAAATACACTGTATATGCATTTGTCTTCTTATTGATCTCAGAGAGAGGCGCATGTGAGTGACACATAAAATCTGATATCAATTCGTTAATTTGCTATTACACTGTAAGTTGGTTCATGGAAAAAGTACGTATAGTTTACCCAGAGCAAACGAATCCTCATATGAAACACCTTTGTTGTAATTTTTATAAACGAGACCCCTCAGACATTGTTCAATCAAAGACAGCTTACATGAGCTTCCTTTGGACTTTCCGAGGAAGCCTAAAACACCGAATAAACAGGGCACGTACACGAATAGCTCGACGTTAATTTCAGAAGCTCAAATATTCCAAGTTTGATAAGCTTTACTGCACTTAACAATACTTCGATCACAGCTATTAGCTTTAAGAGCTTCAACTAAATTGTGTAATTGGCGCAAGATAATGGCTGGAAAATGGATGCCATCCTTTCCACCTTATTAGAACACAATGGATCTAATCTCTATGAAATCTATTTTGAAAGAAAAGACGGAAAACTAAATCGTTAGATTGTAAATCAGATCTAGTAAAACGTGGTTCACAGACCTTGATTCTCTCTTCCTGTCTTTTAAGAGCTTTACGCAGATTTTTTGCTCCAGGTCGCTCAACTTCGTATCTGTAATTCGTTGCCATCGACATCTTGGGAAACCAGGTAGTCGAAAAAGCGATATCTCAAGGGAAGATGAGTTGTATTAACTTCTAATCCTAAAATCCCGAACTTTGTTTGATCACAACGGCGCTGTGCAGTCGCTGTGCAGAAAACAAACGTCCGCGTTGTCCTGGTAACGGATGAACGCACTAGACCCAGTGCCTTTGGGCAACGAGGCGGTCGGCGAATCGCTGAAGAGTCGCAAAAAATATTTTTAGCTTTAGTTTAGTGACTATGTCTTTAGTTAATACAGCCCATTTCAAAAATTTTCTTCAAATAAAATGAATTGGTTAGTGAACTTTCTTTAAGACCAATTAAGAGCGACTCTCTATAGGGACCGAGTGAGATTGAAAAAATGTGGCACAAGGGTGGAAAAATGAACCCCTTGATATTTCGTCCAGAGATAACCTATGGTATGCTAAGAATCGTGATATAAGTTTTAGGTTCTAGAGTTTTTACGTTTTTGAGAAAATTACGAAAAAACGTCGACAATCCGTGAAGCCGAAAAATCACAGAAATGAGGTCAAATTTCATGATCAGATAATCGAACTCGCGTGAAGGCGCAAAGCAAATTATGGCTTTCCGTAGTTTATAATTTTATTTAGGAGATATTGCTGAGCTGCTTTGATGATATTTTAGACTTACAATTGTAATTCCGAATTCCTGGAGAGCAAGCGAAGAGAACCGAAATTTCTAGACTTTGAAAATAAAAAATTCCATACCGTTTTCAAAT
>JAEMWC010000478.1:532500-560000 GCA_016490735.1 Pachyseris speciosa
CTTAATAGTCGCAGCCTTCCGATCACATGCCGCCTTGCCCCCTTGTGGATCAGAAAAATCTAGACGCCTGATCTTGACACCTTCTTCATGGCCAAGGGCTGCTGCACAGACGAGAGTGGTTCCACAGTGGTAGCAGCCGGCATTATCCTGCCGATAACAGACGGTCTTGAGCCCGGGCATGGCGATCTTGAGTTGCCGAATAACATCGGCCATAACGGCAAGGACTGCGCAGCTGTCTTGAGTACAGGACTTGAAAATGTGTGCGAACGTTAGCATCTGCAACTCCCCTCCTTCTCGTCTTGTGGCAACTGTCAAATGCCATGGGATACCGCGTTTACCGAACCAGTCGGTCTGACTTTCTCTATACTTCCGAGGAAGATATTTCATTGCCCAATCTTGAACAATTAAAACAGATGACTCATCAATCGCTTCCAAAAGTTGTACTCTGGCGCCATCATGATTAACGGAACGGAGGAGATGAGACTTCCACGCCAATATAGCGGTCTTTGCATTCTTGACTCGGAAAACAAGTTCTTCCTTCGTGTTGGATGTCATGTTTTGACTTTGCGCAACCAAACCTTCCTCGATATCATTTAGAGTTGACACCAATGTAGCGCAGCGCTCACACACGTCACTGTGATCGTGATCACATGTGGCCTGGAACGAAGGCTCCTTCGGGTCGCTTAAAGCGTATGACCTGCAGTGATCAGCTACTGTAGAACTCTGGGAAACGTGGACCTGCAATAAACGTTTGAAAAAAAGTTATAATTAAGAAGCGCTGCTTTAAAGAGAACTAAGTGGAAAGATAGAGAAGATTTCACATGACTGTCAGACTTGCGTTCACTTCATTTTCCTATTGATTGAGGGGCTTGGTGTGTTGTCAGTGAGCCAATCAAATGGCGAACTAAACCCAAACGCACGTTTAATCATGTCACTACTAAACGCAAGTCAGACATACTTCGCCTCCTGATTGATTTGTTGTTTAATGGGTTCCTCTCCTGGTTGGCTGCGTTTAGTTTCGGTTTGTTCTACAACAGTCAAGTGAAATCCGCTCTAACATATTGTTATCATATGTTCCGTATGGACCGACTGGCACGCCCATTGAGTTAGTTCTTTGTAGTAATCAGCCTTTGAGTGCCGGACAGTAGAACCATGAAACTGACAAATATGTAGCGGTAAATAGCGCCAACTGAACAAAATAACACAATAGAAGTGATGCTATTTAATGGTATTTCGATTAAACTGCTAGCAAGTGGTAGAGGGTGTTTTTTTAAAGCGAAAAACCCGGAGTGTGTGATCGCAGACGCCATATTGGACGCACAAGACAAAGATCTGGGGCGAGTGACATAGCGAGGTGGAGGGATCTGCCTAGCGGGGGTCACACCCACCTTAAAGTCGCTTTTAAGGTACCACTTGCTTGCGCGTAGATTATTTTCCTGCTGTTTCGCCCACCCCATGCCTTGTCCTACATCTCCAAGGGTTTCAACAACATCACACACATCGTCAAATGCTTCCGCACCTGCAGAACTAACATAATCGAGACCTTGAACCGATGTCCGAACAGACGCAGCGCACGTGCTCAAAATCCGCAGAAGAGTAGCGCGGCTTAGTGGCGTGAACCCAGACTCTTGGCAGTAAGTCATATACTGGATGACTATTCGCTCTGGGATAATCATCCGTATGACGTTTGGAACCTTGATAGTCTCCTTCGTCGATAACATGATTGATCTTTCGCCAAAAGGCAAATCTTGGATAATATGGGGACTAGTGATGAACGCTATGAAGTGGTCGATTTGAGCAGTGGATACTCTCATCCTTGGTGTCGGAACTGTTAGCACCGGTGCCCCCCTTCCATATATTAAGCAGTGGCGTCTGGCCTCAGTGAAACGATACTGAGATAAATCGGGTATCCAGTGTCGCAGCTGATTCAGTGTCAACTTATCAGCCATAATGGACAGGACTTGTTGACGCGTCTCGTAGCTGGTGTGCTGTCAAAGGAGATCTCCCCAGAGGAGGACGAGTCGTCGCTAGGTGGTAAATAGAAGCTCCCTCCTGGAGTAGCTGGGGTACTGTGTTCAGGACGAGTACGAGTCGTCTCCTCAGCCTAGAACAGCAACGTCAACTGTTATATTGCGCACGGTTCATGAGGCTTTTCCATGTTGATACCGTAAATCCTCTATTAAGCTCCCCCTCCCTCTCTAATAAGCTCCCCCTTTTCAGAGGAGGAAAGTTAATAAGCCCCCCCCTCTCTATTAAGTACCCCCCTCGCCCTTCCCCAATCCTTATTCTTCACAAAAAAATTAACGATTAACGTGGACTGATCAGTTATGGTTTATTCATAAAAATTACCAAAGAACATGAGGCCGAAAGCACATTTTTGAAGAATAAGAATTTTGTTTTTGTTACTTTTAGGCTCCCACAAGTGAATTAAATACTTTTGACAGTGACTTTAATTGTACAACGCGTAAGTCTACCCTGTCTCATACCACAGTATTTTTGCTACAGGTGATGCGTTTCGCTAAATTAAATAAGCCCCCCCCCCCGCCTCTCTTTTAAGCCCCCCCTCTCTATTAAGCCCCCCTCAAAAGTGCTTGAAAAAAATAAGCCCCCCGGGGGACTTAATAGAGGATTTACGGTATATAGGAAACAAGGCGCGGCATAAATGATTGAAAATCTTTAGAAACAACCATAACAATAGCTTCGCTAAGTATAATTAGGGGGTCTGATTAAAAAAAGGGCGATGGAGAATCAGAGTTTTATGGTAACTTAATGAAATTCAGACTTTGATCCTGTCTATAGTTACATATAAAATCAGTGGTATGTGCGAAACTCCCAAAACAGCTAGAACTTACCAAAGAAAGCTCATGAATACTCTCTGAAAGGACAATAAGTTGTGGGTCTTGGCAATCGGCTCTGACCTGTTCTCCAAGAGTTATCCTACATTCACTACATATTCCTTAAAAAAGATAAAACAATAATAAATATTGAATAATGATTCAATTTTAGTGTTCAGCATTGCTCTTTCGAATGTGACTTGGCTTTTATGAAATGTAATGTAGCACTGCAGTCTATAGATTTTATTCGAATGGATACTTACCAGAGCCGACTGGAAGAAATATCCCAGTAATACGCAAGATTAATCTGGAGATGTCTTTACTGATTCCACGATCCGTTGTACGGGATTTGCGGACGTGCTTCGACAGCTGGGCTGGTATTCGGCAAAGCACCAAACCCCTTCGCCACCCAATGCCCAGCGAAGAACGATGAGCGGGACAAATATCCATGTCAGAAATATTGGAAGGGAAACTGAAAATTGAAGACCTTGCTAGAATCAGTTCCACTTCAGTGTGTACGCCGCTGCCGGTCATCAGCCCTAGAGAGCTTTTGTGGCGTGATATGTCTTTGTTACAAGTTAGCAAGGGAACTAAATCTTGGGCTTTAGTGCTTCGAGGGTCTTGACCGCATTGGCCACCAACTAGCCGCTGAAACGAGCAATTTCTCTCCATCTTCCAATCTTTCAACCGATGACGCAGAGCAAATGACTCAATTTCGGCAGAAGTAAACACATGCGTGCTAATTACTCGGGATTCCGAATTGTAAATAATGTTTGATTTCAAAGTGTTTTTTTTTTCTTTTGGACAAAGTGAGCGCTCAAGGTTACACAATACACTTCAAAAGACCTAAACTCATTTTCCTGCACATACTCCTAAGTATCTTTGTAAAGTTGTAAAGATTTTAATCCGCGTAATAAGATTTGCCGAATATAACAAAAAGTTAGGAGCCTCGCACGTGCTAAGCTTCGCTTATCGGGCGAGCGATCGAAAAGTTCGATTTTAAAAGATCACAGCTCGAACGCCGTGAGAATTCTTTATTTAGAACTTTTTTAGAGGTAAACAAACCGTTTGCCACAGATCTACTTGCGTTTGGTAATTATCTGTTTTAAACTTAGATCTCTCTCGATGGAAACTCTCAAAACAGTGTTACGTGCTCTTTTCTCGTACGAAAAGAAACATGTCTTGTGCGAACCCAAAAGCAAATCATTTACAGTTTTTAAAGGGATAATTTTCGAGAATCATATAAAAGCGTGCGTCTACTTCTACGTCAAAAGGTATCTTGTTGAACATAATTCCTAAAACGTTAGATGCGCCACGAAGGGGACCTATTTGCGTGTTCACCTGTCATGGGCAAATTGGTAAATGCAATTAATACAAATTACAAAAACTCGCTTTGCGGGCCAATAACCAGCCCTTTTTTCAGATATATATTACTATTTCCTTTTATCTAGCTTTAGGAAATCATTAGCAATGGAACTGCCCAGGCATTTGACTTTTGGAGCTAAAACTAGATAGGATTCCAAGTTTGTTGCACAGTCACTAGAAAATGGGAAAAGTAAATTTGATGCGTGTATAAACACCGATTCAAAGTAATGCTACAAAGAACTCTGTTTAGAAATAGGCTTGTGATTACAAATAAAAAAGTTACAAAAAACCAAAAGTAAGGAAGAAAATGAAGAAATGAGCAAGAGCAAGACAAAAATATCCACGCGGATGTATTTGCGGCACATGATCACCTAGATGTAAATATTGTGTGACATCGATCTGGGTCTATTCTTCAGTTCAATTCGTTCCTTCACTGCTTGCTTCTTTTCATTAGAAATATTCAATACAAAACTCAATAGATACTCAGAGGATGCTTATATGCAAGACATGCATCCAGGTCCTGCAAAAATATTGCTCAAGCCAGAGAAAGGTGACACTTAGAAAATGCCGTAGCCGCGTATGAAAAGGCCGGTGGCTGAGCACGGCAGCAAGACACAGGAAAATTAGTGAAGAACATCAAAATTATTTGCCTTCAAACACCCATTTGGAAGGTAAGCTGTCATCGAAGTATTATCTCAGGTTTACTGGGTAGTTTTAATCGGAAATGGCAGGGTTTTTCAATGGTTTGCTCAGAAAGCGAGCTAAGGCTAGTCGAATTGTTTACATTGCGTGGTTAAACAAAATCTCTTCGAAAGGTCAAATTGGGTCAACTTGCATGGGGTCGCTCGCCTCAGAAATAACTTTTGCCAAGAAAAAAATTATATCACGTTCAAAAACAGCTCTTCTACTTGCTAGAATTGAATTTTGAAAGGATTCTGCATAATACCGAGTATGTTTTGAGATGTTTGAAAACGGTATGGAATTTTTGATTTTCAAGTCTAGAAATTTCGGTTCTCTTCGCTTGCTCTCCAGGAATTCGGAATTACAATTGTAAGTCTAAAATATCATCAAAGCAGCTCAGCAATACCTCCTAAATAAAATTATAAACTAAGGAAAACCATAATTTGCTTTGCGCCTTCACGCGAGTTCGATTATCTGATCGTGAAATTTGACCTCATTTCTGTGATTTTTCGGCTTCACGGGTTGTTGACGGTTTTTCGTAATTTTCTCAAAAATGTAAAAACTCTAGAACCTAAAACTTATATCACGATTCTTAGCATACCATAAGTTATCTCTGGACGAAATATCAAGGGGTCCATTTTTCCGACCTTGTGCCACCCCTCACGCGGTGGTTAGGGAGAGTGGCTCTTAAGTCCTCCAGACAGACAGACAGACAGACAGCCTTTATTTTAGCACGATGATAATAGAAGCTATGCAGCCACGCGCCCACCCATGGTTTATTTTCAAATTCAACATAATCTTTTCACTTTTTTGACAGAGACTAGAATAAGCTGACTGATATCCAGTTAGAGTCATTGACCGACAAGCGTGCGGTATATTTCTCACATTTGGCGTGTTTCACTGCAAATGATAACAAGAATGTATATAATCGCGCTTAAGGGTGCGTTTCTTTGGGAAATTCGGATATGGTGATCCGTCCAAGTTCACACGGATTCGTGACGACCAAAGGCGGCTGAAAAATCAATGACAGTCGTCCAGGATTTATGTAATTTGTACAACAGCCAGGTTTTTTCTAATTATTCATGACCATCTATAGCATGATGAAAACGTACCTTGATCGCTCATGATCACGAAAATATGGCGGGAATTCGAAGGTGGTGGGCCAGAGTCGGAATGCCTCGTTTTTTTGTTTGTTTGTTTGTTTGTTTGTTTGTTTTTTGCACAGTACAACCGCTTCCCAAATGCACATATCCCCAGAAACGCACGGAACATAAATCCTAAAAATCCGGGTCTACATCTGATCTTGACTAATGATCCATGTGTGGATTCTTTGGAATCGTAATCCCTTTTTAGAAACAAACGTAAAATCCGTATTTGGAAAAGAATCCGGATTTGGATTTTCCCAAAGAAACTCACCCTTTGTTTAATTAACCAGCCTGTACTAAATATTAGGCATATGGTGTATTTTCTTCAGGCAAACACGCTCGCCTAAAAGCTCCGGGCGTGTGTATGCAAGAAAATACAAGTGACTCGTGGCACACTCCATGGCATACGACTCGAAAGCAATACGTAACTAGTATACGTCAAACACCAGCAAGAGAATTTTGGCAAATAATCTTTTTATTCTTATCTTTGTTTTCTTTTTCATGATACACTTTCTAATTGTTTGATAACAGGGTGAAAAAAATTTTCACCTCATTTTTTACTCAAGTCCTTCCGCAATCCAAGTACTTGGCAATAAAATGCGTTACCTCTAAAGAGAAAAAAATATAAATGAATTTTTAAAATATGTCGATACCTGGAAAAGAGATGGGAACGGTAATTTTGAGAAAGGCGAGAAACTTACTCAGCAGCTGCGATGAACTTGTTGGTCTGCAGCCGGGACAAGCTGTTTGTTCAGCAGCTGAAGTCCCGCGATTTGGTCAATTACCACCTGGCCCGGGGAACCAGGCCCAGTGAGCATTCCCGATATAGGTTTTGCGTCTTTTAATAAAACTTGTGCTTTAGTGTACTAATCCCTTCCTTACGGCTAGATTTATGGATACAACAGCCCCAAACGTCAAACTATGTTTATGGCGCCGCGGCCAAATAACCGTCATCCACGTTGCTCCATTGTGTCCCTCTGTTCCAAATACGATTGTAAAATGGATTACCACAGGCACCCTAGGCCCTGCGAGTGTCTGTATAGCGTTCGAACGCTAATATAGTGTTTCATCGTAACGAAGTAAATGAAAAGGATTTGCGTGAGGCATAGAAGTAAAAAGGTAAATGAACATCTGCGATTCATTTCCCATGTAACTGTTATTTAGTAGGCTATTTCAGGGGGATTCCAGTTGGTTTGCTTCTCACTGTTGTCGTTTCTATGTAAAACATAGACTGCTAGCAGTGCGTTTCTGGATAATGGGGAGCTCACGCCACTAGGGGAGACTGGGCCTGTCACCAGTCTCGGGCGCTTTCCATTTGACTGGAGAAAAAGGGGATAATTTTCTGTTAAAAGGAACAGAACAAATTTTCGTCAGTAAAAACAGAACGGGACGAGCGTGTTCCGTTTGCACTGAGTCACTCTTTAAGAGACTGGCACCAAACCGCGCGTTAATTCATCAAAGAGTATAGAACTAGTGAGACGCCGCAGATGGTATAGGATTTTGCGATCATTCCGGTATAAACGAGAACAGAGGAATACCTCAGAAGTTATTCCTTTTTTTTTTCCCGAAAACTTTCCAGTGGAAATGTCAGTTCCAATTTATTTACCACCGGAACAACCGGGTCTTCCATGCAAAAGGAAAGCGCCCCTCGTTTCGTTTACAGTTTTCTCGCTCCAGTGTCAACGCACTGTCGCTCACCGCGCTGTTCATGGATTGCACTTTTCTGCCAGCAGTCTATATAAAACATGTTACAGACAGAAGAAAACAGAGTGGGGAGATGTGGTTAGAGGACGACAGTGAGAAGACAGCTTTCTCGAATCTCCCTGAAGTGAACTAATACTTCAAGGACACACTAACGCCAGATGTCAGATACCAGATTTTAGTCGTGCTTTCCCAAGAAGATTCAGTTTGACTCCTTTGACACCATCGTTAATCTATGACACAAACCATCATAATTTATGCTATGATGAACTCGCAGAGCTTAGGTCACCTCCGGGCTTACATCGTTTATCGCCTTTCCCGCCTGCATTATTTGCTTACTGTTTGTTTGATGGTATGTTCTGTAGATTCTTATTAGCCTGCCTCAACATTTATACCTCGCAAACTGCAACAGTCTTGGCAATCTCATGCTTTGACGTAAATTTTATAAAAACGAAAGCGAGAACAATTTTGGTTCTGATTGAATGCGAGCTTGAGGACGATTTTTAAGGATTTCGTTTTGCCTTCGTTGCCCTACATAGGGTTTCATCGCAACTCACGCCTATGTACAGGAGAATTTCATCTGAAACAGGATTTTGAACAAGTTCGTGCTAATCTCTTGTGGCGTTTGAGTTAAGGCCCGAATGATGATACAATACACAAACGACTTGCGTGGCAAATAGTAACTATCAGCGGTAACTGTTCTTCACAAACTCCAAAACAACTCGAACTAAACTCGATCTCGCACTCGCAAGTGATAAATACATACATACATCACATTATTTACCCTCGGATTTTAGAGTAGCTTGTGCAGCTAATATCTCCGAGCATTTAATCATCAGATGAGAGATAGACCACCACACCAGGAACTACGTCCCCTACTCTTTTCGAACAGTGTGTGGGTTCTTTTACGTCCCACAGAATCAAGTAAGAAGAGTTGTGAGACGGGGCCTACGGTTTATCGTCCTTATCCGAGAAGACTAGAAAGTCTAACCATTTGCAGATGTTATTACACACTTTTAGCTTCTTTAGTTTTTTTTTTTATCTTCAAATTTTATTTCAACTCTTCTTTTAAGCTGAACACATATCATTAATACAATTATTCTAAATATGTTGTCATATTCTCGCCAATACTCGCGACTAGAGCAAAAGTAATTAATGATACACACTAAAACGTATAACCTATACTATCGTCTTTAGCCACGGATAACTAAGTTCGAAATCATAAATGGCAACTTGCAAAATTTTTATCAAGGCCTTGAGTTTCCATAAGCTATATAGAGTATTGTTCCTTATTCGATAACTAGTAGTTAAAATCTCTGTGCTTTCGGTCTTGATGCATCTTAATCTGTTATTAAAGTTCCTCATAACCACACCTTTACTATCGTCTAAAAAAAAAAAAATATATCAGAAAATCAGAAAATATCCTAGTTTTCATCATTTAAATAATGACGTCCTTTCACGTCACTAATGTAAGCGCAGTATCAATTGCTTACTGCCTCTCTGGTTAATAATTCACCTTCGCACTTTCAATGGGCTATTGCTCTACATAACCGCGTACAGGGCAAGGACTGGCGCTTCTTGGATTTTCTAGATTCTATAGCTAATTAAGGGAGAAACTTTCAAGGATACAAAAAAGCGGAGTTTTAAAAAATCCATTTGCCAAGAGCAGTCCGCAGTTTTCCACTTAATATCAATGACATGATGTAAATTAAGTAAGTTTTCTATGCAAAGCGATTAGCAAATTTTGATTTGTGTTTAATTGCGCTGCCCTCTTAACTTAACTTGATTCTCTTAACTCTCTCAGCTCCTGTAAAGAAGAAGGGAAAAAAACAACAACGGGTAAACCCAAAATAACAATGGTAATAATGACCAACGTACGCGAGTGACGTGACTAATATTCACTCATCAATACCAGCTTTGCTCAAAGATCCCCCCCCCCCTTCCCCCCTCAAAAAAGGGCTTTTAACGTCACTGTCATGGTTTTGCCGGTGATGCAAGAGAAGTGAAAAACAAACAGAGTAAACAAAAGCCAAACATTTCTAGATCACTTCGCACGAGTAAAGAAATAGGACAAAGACATCCATTTGATAACTCTTAATACTTTAAACACTCTTAAAAGATATGAAATGTATAAACAAAGTATTGATATACAACCTGAATATGAAGACTCAAGAGCAATTTTACTGGCTCTCAGCGGAGAAATGATAGAAACTCGTTATTTGTTCTGAAGCATCTCATAGTGCCGGAATACCAAATCCTTGAATCTGATTGGCTAATAATGCGCTCCTAGCTGGTACAACTTTCTTCTATCCTGACCGGGTTGCCCGGTCCGTAATCCGCGGGAAATGCCGAAGCGAAATATTTTAATGTCGGCGAGACAAACGTTGGACTTTTTCTCTTAAATGCAACTTTTCGCTTACTAAGCGTTGGAAAGAGAAGGCAAAATCCGCAATGGAACAAAAGACCTGGCTATTCTTCAAAAATGCGAGTATTCGTTTGATTTCACTGACAACATGTTTTGTTTTTCTTGAAGTGTAGACGTGTGGACACACCGTTTAACTTAAAACGACTAATTGCAGAACTTTCTTTTTGCTCACATTTCGGTTGATATCTGTTGTTTTCTTTGGAAAACTATTTTCTGAGCTCTTTCCATTTTGCTTCAGTTAATCAAACGAACACCTCGCAACGCTGTGCCGTTGGCTTGAACTAATGACACGTTTTTCTTTCACGTTTTGTTATTTTAGCATTGATCTGTGAAGGTTTCAACCGCACGAGAACAAAAACAAAAAACAAAAACTTGAAATATAAAGGCAGAGCGAGGCTGAAATGTGAGTATCTCTCACTAAATGTATTCCTCATGTTTTTAGAACTTTCGTTAAAATCGAATCGAATTTGAAAGTGTGATTTCATTTTCAACAAGACAAACTTTTATTCGCCTGTTTGTCCGAATTTTTCAAATATCATTGCTTAGTATACCGTAAAAGCTCTATTAAGCCCCGGGGCGCTTATTTAATTTCAGGCTTATTGGAGAGGGGGGAATTATTTGAAATCTTTGAACACGCCGTTTTCATGTTAAATAGTTCCTGTACAAATCTCAAACAACTGCAGTAAAACTTATTACTTAATTAATACCGAGCAGGAAACAGTATTCATGTGTTTTATTGTATATTTGTTTAAAAACAAACCAACTGGGCCGCATTAAGTGTATTTCGTAAGAGAGAATAGGAGGGAATAATTACAAAATCTAGTGTCCTTAAAGGATGGGGAGGGGGGGGGGGGAGGTTATTAGAGAGGGGGGCTTATTACAAAAACCAACTCCCGAACGGGGGGCTTAGTACAAAGGGGAGGGGGGGGGGTTAAAAGATGGGGGGGGGCTTAAGAGAGCTTTTAGGGTATTTCTATATGCCTACTATGAAATATCACGGTTTGTCTTTTATATTTATTGCCCTAAACGGTTGAATATTTGTTTAGCGTTGTTCTGCCTTTTTTCTCTGAGATTTACGGGTGATATCGATTTTTTAAAACTAAATTTTGACCTTGACAGTGCGACGAAGCGAGCGTAGAAAGACTATTCGCATCTTCAGAGAAAAACAACACGAAAAGACCGGCTTAGGTCGGTCCGTACAGGGAAAAACTGTGTCCTCAGCCTGCGACCCGTGGGTAACTAGACTAACAAGTTGTTATGTAGAGACGCAGTTCTTGTATTCTTTAAAAGAGGTTGAAATTGCCTTTTATTTTCTTTTTGTGCCTTTCCCTTGGTCTCTGTTTTATCACTTTGCCGCTGAAACGGATGGCAAGCTTTTTGCATTCATTGGTTGCAGTCAATTGTCAGGCCGCACTTCTTTCCAACAAAGAGCTTAAATGTTGAATAAATATTATTTACGAATTCTGGTGGTACTTTGAGGTCTACTCACCAAGCTCGGGATCTTTTCCTCCAAATTCAAGCGTGACGTCATCACCAATTAGCACAAATGGAGCCCAGTGCTTCGGATGACTGAAATTCTCTGATTCTCGAAGTGCCTTCATAGCCTGATGAAGAGCCACACCGGCACTTTTCCCAGCTGCTAGGTGTTTATAGAAGCTCTTCATGAACTCCATAGTAGCCATGTCTGAGATTGCCCACAGGGACACAACAACAGAACGAGCACCAGCCGCTAAAAAAGCCCGAGCAATACCGACGACACCCTCGGACTTGATTTCTCCTCTGCCACTGTGACAGCAGCTTAGCACAACCAGTTTCGCTCTGATCTTTACACCTTGAACATCTGACATTTTCAGCATGTAGTCCTCTTCTTTAGGGCCACGGATCTTTGCTTTTGACCTGGATTTTCCATCTCCATCTTTTTCCCATCCTAGGTTTGGGGCTAAAGCAATCTCTCCAGTTTCCTTTCGTCCATGGGCTGCGATATGAACTAAGCCCACTGATGTCATCCGCTTCAGCACCACGCTTTTGGTTGCGTCTTTTCCAGTGAGTGGTGGAATTTTAAGGATGTCTGCTATCATCTCCACTTCCTTTTTCGCAGAAGGTAGTTGCCTGCGGCTTAGCTTTTTCACTTCTCCCAAGTATGGATCTCCGACTAGCAGCGCTCCTTTGACATCGTTGCATTCTTCAGGGAATTCTGTAATTAGCCTTAAACTGGTCAACGAAGGTACTGTGCGAATCTGTATAGATTCGCTCAATGCAGAGAATGGCACCAAGTAAAGTTGGCCAACGGGGACAATGACCAACTTTTCCCCTTGACACAAGTCTTCAATGGGGCCAATGATTCCATCGTGAAGTGGTTGTAATGACTTACTAGTACACCGTGAGAATTCTGCTCTTTTGTCATCATCATCACCTCCATCTCGAGCACCATCACCTTCACTATCACTACCACGTTCACGACCAACACCAAAACTAGTATGATCGTCATTGTCATGATCATCATCGTCACCATCATCGCCACCCATACAACCATCATCACCACCATTGTAATCATCATGATAATCATCATCATCATGGACAGTATAATTATCATAATCCAGATCAGAAGCACCATCACAATAAACATCATCCAAAGAACGATTCTCACAAGCAATCACATCAACTCCTACTCCGATGTTTTTAAAAGTGGCTCCCAACAAAGCGGTAATTGAATCTTCGGTCACATTTCCGCCTTGGACTGTATTTTGTCTAAATTTAACACTGCTCCCCTTGCTGATAACCCAGAAAAAGACTTTGTTGTGCTGGTGGCCTAAAAATACTGTTTTTATTGGTAGCTTGCCAACGTAAGAAATTGTGTCTTTCGTATCGAATGATACTGGGGGAAGTTCCGTTAATCCATACTCACTTTTTAAGCTGTCAACTAAAGCCTGTGCTCGCCCTTCCTCAGCAGCACACAAAGCATCGTTATTCCTTCCGAGTCGTAAAAGAATTTCGAACAAACCATCATAAGCAGACCTATAAACATTCCGGAAACTTATTTTTAAAGCATCTTGAGACTTAATAGTGGCCCTGATAATATTAAACATCTCTACACTGAACTTGTAACATTCTATTGCCTTTTGGAACTTTCCAAGGTTGTCATAAGTGTTGCCAAGGTTGCAGTAGGCCTTTCCTTCTCCGACTCTATCGCCTACTTCTGTCGCTATTGAAAGATGCTTCTCGTGGTACTCTATAGCCTTCTGAAAGTTTTCAAGGCTGTCATAAGCGTTGCCAAGATTACCAAATGATATTCCTTTTCCGGCCATATCGCCTACCTCTGATGCGATTGAAAGATCCTTCTCGTGGTACTCTATGGCCTTCTGGAAGTTTCCGAGGCTGTCGTAAGCATTGCCAAGGTTTCCATAGGCCCGCCCTTCTCCGACTCTATCGCCTATCTCTGTCGCTATTGAAAGACTATTCTCGAGGTACTCCATGGCCTTCTCAAAGTTTCCAAGACTGCAATAAGCGTTGCCAAGATTGCCATAGGACCCTCCTTCTCCGGCTCTATCGCCTATCTCTGTTGCCACTGAAAGATCCTTCTTGTGGTACTCTATGGCTTTCTGGAAGTTTCCAAGGTCGTCATATGCGTTACCAAGATTGCCATAGGCCCTTCCCTCTCCTGCTTTATCGCATAACTCTGTCGCTATTGAAAGATGCTTCTCGTGGCACTCGATGGCCTTCTGAAAGTTTCCAAGACTGTAATAAGCATTGCCAAGATTGCCAAGTGATGCTCCTTCTCCGGCTGTATCGCCTATCTCTCTGGCTATTGAAAGATGCTTTTCGTGGTACTCTATGGCTTTCTTGTGGTTTCCAAGGCCGTCATAAGCGTTGCCAAGATTGCCATAAGCCACTCCTTCTCCGGGTCTATCGCCTATCTCTGTTGCCATTGAAAGATGCTTCTCGTGGTACTCTATGGCTTTAGAGAAGTTTCCAAGGCTGTCATAAGCGTTGCCAAGATTCCCATAAGCTCGATCCTCTCCGATCCTATCACCTACCTCTGTCGCTATTGATAGATGCTCCTCATGGTACTCTATAGCCTTATGGAAGTTTCCAAGTCTGTAATAAGCGTTGCCAAGATTGCCAAATGATGTTCCTTTACCGGCTCTATCCCCTACCTCTGTTGCTATTGAAAGATGTTCTTCCCAGTACTTTTTGGCCTTCTTGATTTCTCCAAGGCTGTAATAAGCCTGGCCAAGATTGCAATAGGCCCTTCCTTTTCCGGCTCTATCGCTTACCTCTGTCGCTATTACAAGATCCTTCTTGTGGTACTCTATAGCCTTCTGGTAGTTTCCAAGGCTGTCATACACGTTTCCAAGATTTCCATAGGCCCGTCCTTCTCCCACTTTATCGCACACCTCGGTGGCTATTGAAAGATTCTTCTCGTGGTACTCTATGGCCTTCTGGAAGCTTCCAAGGCTGTAATAAGCGTTGCCAAGATTTCCATAGCCACGTCCTTCTCCGGCTCTATCACCTACCTCCGTCGCTATTGAAAGACTGTCTTCGTAGTAATCTATGGCCCTCTGAAAGTTTCCAAGGCTGTAATAAGCGTTGCCAAGATTACCAAAAGATGTTCCTTTTCCAGCCCTATCGCCTACCTCTAATGCGATTGAAAGATCCTTCTCGTGGTACTCTATGGCCTTCTGGAAGTTTCCAATGCTGTTATAAGCGTTCCCAAGGTTGCCATAGGCCCGTCCCTCTCCTGCTCTATCGCCTAACTCTGTCGCTATTGAAAGATGATTCAGGTGGTACTCTATGGCCTTTTGGAAGTTTCCAAGGCTGTAATAAGCATTGCCAAGATTGCCAAGGGATGCTCCTTCTCCGGCTCTATCGCCTATCTCTGTCGCTATTGAAAGATCCTTCTCGTGGAACTCAATGGCCTTCTCGAAGTTTCCAAGGGCGTCAAAAGCATTGCCAAGGTTGCCATTGGCCCGTCCTTCTCCCACTCGATCGGCTATCTCTGTCGCTATTGAAAGGTCCCTCTCGTGATACTCTATGGCTTTTTGGAAGTTTCCAAGGCTATGATAAGCGTTGCCAAGATTGCCAAGGGACGCTCCTTCTCCGGATCTATCGCCTACCTCTGTCGCTATTGCAAGATTCTTCTCGTGGCACTCTATGGCCTTCTGGAAGTTTCCAAGGCTGTGATAAGCGTTGCCAAGATTTCCAATGGATATTCCTTCTGCTGCTCTATCACCTACCTCTTTCGCTATTGAAAGATGCTTTTCGTGGTACTCTATGGATTTCTCGAAGTTTCCAAGGCCGTCATAAGCGTTGCCAAGATTGCCATAAGCCTCTCCTTCACCGGATCTATCGCCTACTTCTGTCGCTATTGAAAGATGCTTCTCGTGGTACTCTATGGCTTTCTGGAAGTTTCCAAGGCTGTGATATGCGTTGCCAAGATTTCCAATGGATGTTTCTTCTGCAGCTCTATCACCTACCTCTGTCGCTACTGAAAGATGCTTTTCGCGGTACTCTATGGCTTTAGAGAAGTTTCCAAGGCTGTCATAAGCGTTGCCAAGATTTCCATAAGCCTCTCCTTCACCGAATCTATCGCCTACTTCTGTCGCTATTGAAAGATGCTTCTCGTGGTACTCTATCGCCTTTTGGAAGTTTCCAAGTTCGTCATACGCGTTGCCAAGATTGCCATAGGCCCTTCCTACTCTGTCTCTATCACCCGCCTCTGTTGTTATTGAAAGATTCTTCTCGTAGTACTCTATAGCCTTCTGGAAGCTTCCAAGGCTGTAATAAGCGTTGGCAAGATTAACATGGCCCTGTGCTTCTGCAGTTCTATCGCTAGTCTCTGCTGCTATTGAAAGATGCTTGCTGTGGTATTCTATGGCCTTTTCGAAGTTTTCAAGGCTGTAATAAGCGTTGCCAAGATTGCAGTAGGCACGTCCTTCTCCGGATCTATCGCCTAGCTGTTTTGCTATTATAAGGTGCTTCTCGTTGTACTCAATCGCTATCTGGAAGTTTCCAAGATTGCTGTACACGTTGGCAAGATTGTGATAGGCCTGTCCTTCTCTATCTGTGTCGCCTATCTCTTTAGCTATTGAAATATTTTTCTCGTGGTATCCTATGGCAGTTTCCAAGCTGTCATTGGAATTGGTGAGAGAACAATTATGGTCTTCTTCTTGAGGACAATTGCCCACTAGTTTAACAATGGAGTGACTTCCGTTGAGGGTTTGTTCAATTTCGTCACTACTTTCTGCCATTTTCTTCGTTAACTCTGCAGAATTGGACGTTGAAGATCATTCAGTTTTAAAGAAGGCAGGTAAATCCCCATTAACCCACAATGCCCACTCGAGTTCTAATATCAATGCTTTTTTGAGTACGGACCAGTCTATGTATACATTTTTCAGTTCCGTAGCTCACAACATATCAGTGTTACGTCCAAGGTGGAGATGATCCGATAGAGATTACTAATTCTTTAGTTTCGCTCCCTATTCTTAGCAGCGGTGTCTTATTCGTAAACTAATAGACAGGACCTATAAGGTCCAAACTCATTACTTGGTATGGAGTTATATCTGTTATATGTCAATAGTTTCATAGTTGTGTGACTTATTTATATTTTCTTTTTTTTTACTGGGTTACTGTTTTAGATTTCCGTCATCAGATTAGGGATAAATCGCTTTCTCGCTTAGAATAACGTTATTGTAAACGAAATGATGTTCAAGATCAATCAACATTGTCAGTTTTAATCACGGAAGAGAACAAAGAACGATAGTTGTTTTAGGTTAGCGCGCTCACGCTATACAGCTGGCTGTATATTTCAGACGTAATCAACCTTTGTATGGAATGGATTCTACAGTAGATCTCTAACAAAGGATTTTGGATCTTAATTCATTCTCAGAATTATAACGACTTCAAACAATCAACAACCATTTTTAAAATAATAAAGAACTGTTTCAACATCATATCAGAGAAACGGTGGTGAAGAATTAGATGTGGGTCGCACTTGGAAAATCTTTTCCAGAATTTGTTTACTTTGCGGTGGAAATCTGTCATCGCGGGCCTTTGCCTAGTGCGACCCCAACTTTTCCGGTTCGCAAAAACTTTGAAAATCGGCCAAAACATCAAAGACGCCGTAGTGCTTGGGTGGGGCAGGCAGATTTCGGAAAACTCGGGCTTAACAATAGCCATCACAGCGGTAACTGTCATCGCTTGTCAGTAAACAGCGAACAGAAAATGTATGCTATAAAATTAACAGCACGCGAGATCTGCTTCAGTTCGCGCTCTTTCTTTACCATGGACGGACGTGGATTTTATTATTACAATTCATCACAGTTCCCCGTTTATTTCGGCGGCAACGCAGAGTATTCACAATATGTGTACTCTCAAGGCCAAAGTTGTGGTCCTGAAGAGGCAACTGTTGGAACTATTGAGAGCCCTTCGCAGAATGTTCTTCGTCTTCGTCTTCTTCTGCTGAGGAAAGACGATCGTACGCTCGCTGGTCAAACGATGAAGAAAAAATGTTGCTGAGGTTATGGGCCGAAAATTTTGACCGCCTTGAGAGCAAGGAAGCCCGAAAAGCCAGGGACACCCAACGAGCCAAATCAGCCAAAAGCTATAGAAAGATATTTTTAAGCACCTTATGGCGTTTGAAGTATGTTTAAAGTGGTGTTTTCAATAGCTAGAAGAGTTTCATCTGTTCGGATTCCCTAGCTGAAATTTTAATTGCCCGAAAATGTTAGGGAACAAAATCTTCCTTTGAGAAAATCCTAGCTGAAGTTAACTTTCTAGGAAACCATTTTTCTTTCCGAAAATGCTAGCTGACGTTTTTGACTGCCAAAAACAGCAATAACGACCTTTCCGAAAACCTCAGGGGCTATGATTTCCACATTACGAATCTTTTAGGCCACGTTTTACTAACGAAAATCCGAGGCTACTCTTTAATCGACGCCGAAAGCCTAAGGTGAACTACCCTCCACCGAACAGATATCTACCGAAACGTGTCGTTGGGTGCCCCTGAAAAGCGTGGGACGATATTGCCAAGAAAATGAATGACAAATTCGGTACCAAGAGAACAACAGACAAGTACCAAAAGAAAATGAAGTACCTTGTCGATCGATACAAGCAGGCCAAAGACTGGAATAGCAAGCAATCTGGAGGAAATCGAAGGAAATCAGCTCATTACGATGAAATTGACGAAGTTCTGGGTTGCCGCGACATCGTTACCCTTCAAAATGTCCAAGAAGCGGGGAGTGTGTCGGAAGAAAGCGATGCAAACAAAACGAGTACCGATGCAAGCGTCGAATACGACGATGATGCTGGAACAACAAGCAAGAAGCAAGCAAGATCGACAAGGAAGAAAACGAAGGAGAGGGAAAGAGAGGAAGAAAAGGACGATGAGGACAGGAAAATGTTTAAATCTGCCTTGTCGGGACTTGAAACTCAACGTTCTGACATGAATTCTTTTGTAACCAATTTTTCCAGAATGCAAGAACAACAACTGACGACCATGAATGCCTTGGTAGGCGCTGTAAGCAAGTTTTTAGAGAAACAGTAATATATATCTGAACATATGATGAGCATTTTAATGAATGTTTTATTGAACGTTTTATTTCACATTTCATTGAACATTTTTCTTCAACATTTTATCTTGCGTTTATTCAGTTTCCGTTTCCACAGCATGCTTCCGATTGCATCTGTAGGACTGTAATTTGAAGGAGTATAAAATTGTAGTTTTTTACCTTTTACGAAATGGTCAAAATGTTAATCAAGACACGTTTTACTGAGAACCATTGAAAATTTTATGAGAAAAATTATATTGTTAGATTGTGGTGTTGCCACTTACGGTGCGAGTGAAAAGTCAAGAAAATCAGGCAAATAAACAGTAACAACAGATGACAAAAAATAATGTAAAAGTGTTCTTAACTGAATAAAAAAAAATTATTGAATGTACTCTTTTAGGATTTCTCTCATGTTATCTGCATCACGAATAATATTTGGCCCCGCGATAGGAGGGCAGGGGTTGTCGTCATCGTTATCCTCTTCTTCCCAGTTGTCACCCAATCGTATGCAAAGGTTATGCAAAACTGCACAAGCTATAGCATTTTTTACTGCAAAGTCTATAGTACTGTCAAATCTTTTCTGTAAAATTCTCTATCGACTTTTAATCAAATCGAACGCGCATTCCACTTTTACTCTCGCAGAGGAAAGTTCCTTGTTGAATTTGATTTCATCACGATCTCTAGTACGTTCTGGGTACGGTTTCATTAACCAGGGGCTGACGGGATATGCACTATCGCCAACAAGGTACGGACCTATTTCGTTCCCATTTATGTTGACAGTAGGTGCAATCAGGATATCACCTCCCTCTGCTCTCCTAAAAATTGCGCTGCGACGTAAAACTCGAGCGTCGTGCATGCTTCCTGGATAACCACAAGCAAAATCCAAGGAAAGTTTTTGGCCATTTACGACTGCTTGAATTATAAAGTCATGCTGCTGATATCTACTGAAATAGTCAACAGCACTGTCCTTGGGTGCTTTAATTCTTACGTGAGAGCCATCAATCGCGCCAACTATGTTCGGTAGGTTTGAGAGATCTTGAAATGTTTTTATGGCCGCTCTCGTTTCTGCTTCACTTTCCGGAAATTTTATGTGTTCATTGCGTATTTCGTAAAGCGCTTCCACCACGTCTTGTACTGCTTCAATAACGGTCGCTTTACCGACATTAAACGATGGCCCAATGCTCACATACGAGTTTCCAGTTATAAAGTATCTTTCATTGAACCATTTTTCTTTCAACTCAGTAGAAAAATATTATCAACAGATGATTCATTTTCACTTCTATAAGTTAAGAGAAAAATAGATTCGATGGGCTCCTGATTCGATGTGCATTGTTTCGTCCCTAATTCGTTAGGTCCTCCTGTCCGATGGAAATTTGTACGTATAGGCTGTGACGCCTTCACGGAACAAACACAGCTGTATTAATTTTCATTAGTGCATGTATTTAACTATTTTCATCTTGGCTTCCGGAACAAACTTTTTTGTCATTGTAAGTTTGTCTATCCAGGGTACTTGTATTTTTGAGGTTGTCATGCTACCTTGTTCCTGATATTAGTATTTCTTTGTTGTTTACCTTACACGATTATGTGTGACATTCTTAAAGGGACGATTGATAATGAAGAATGCCTTACTCCTTTAGTTTACATATAGTAACTGGACTTCTCAAAAGTTCCTAGGAGTACGGAGCTTAAGATGTGTGGTCTTGCTGAAAACTTCTCATCTGTACTCATATGGAATATAAATTACTTACCGAGTCTAACTGTCACAAGACCTCTTCTTCTCCTCAGTAGAGTGAATAGAAACCACAAGAATTCTGCAACAAGGAGATTTAACAACGAAATGAAGTGTATAGCTTTAGTTCAAGACCAAGACATGAAAATAACGAAAAGACAAGGAGACGATACGAAGGCATGGAGACATGAAGACAAGAAGACACGAAGACATGAACACATGAACACATGAACACATGAACACATGAACACGTGAACACGTAAACACATGAACACACAGAGACATAAAGACATGAAGACATGGAGACATAGACAGGGGCACTCAACGAGCCAAATCAACAACAAGCTGTAGAAGGTATTTTTAAGTTCGTTTAAAGTGAATTTTTCGTTAGCTAAAAGAATTTGATGTATTCGGTTTTCTTAGATGAACATTTTAATTGCTCGAAAATGTTAAGGAGCAAAATCTTCCTTTGAGAAAATGCAAGCTGAAATTAACTTTCCACGAACTTTCTAGGGAACTATTTTCTTTCCGAAAATGCTAGCCGACGTTTTTTACTGCCAAAAACACAAATACGACCTTTCCGGTAGCCTCAGGGGCTATGATTTCCCCATTGCGAATCTTTTAGGCTACGTTTCAGTTACGAACCGAGTGCACTCTTTAATCGACGCCGAAAGCCCAAGGCGAACTACCATCCACCCAACAGATATCTAGCGAAACTTCTCGTTGGGTGCCCCTGACATAGAGACATGAAGACATAGGGACATGGAGACATAGGGAGATGGAGACATGGAGAAGTGAAGACATGAAGGCATGAAGACGTGGAGAAATATAGAGATGAAGACATGAAGACACGAGGACACGAAGACATCAAGACAGGAAGAAAGGACGAAATGAAGACACGAAGACATGAAGATATGAAGACTTGAAGTAATAGAGAAGAAGACAAATATCAGTACATTATACAAAGGAACAAGGAACAAAATTCATGTAAGTAAGTTCAAAACAGTGATAAGCATAGCCTGATAGTAGATTTACAAAGCACATGACTTGAATAAACTATTCCAAATTATTCCAAATTATTTTTTTCGGTTAAAGACCATTTTTTCTCAAATAATAACAAGGAAGATTTCTGCCTAAAAAGCACAATGAAAAGGTATAGGTTAATCCCCATTGTTACGAGTTTATAGAATTAGGCTGTCTACAGCTGGTCGCTGAAGACACTACATTGCGAAAGGAGATGAATTCGCCTGAAATCGAGGGTTAAGTTCGCCTGAAACTTTGTTTTAATTTCCCTCGAATGAAATTATGTCGTCCATGTTTTTTTTTCTAGCGCAGAAAACGTATTTTGTATCTTGCATCGAGCTCTTTCACATTGCAAGGGGTATGTACAAACAGAATACAAAAGTTTTACGTTGTTTATGGTGGATAGATAGCATTGCTTTACCAGAATGAAAAATGGATTTTATCATGCACCAACGTTTGGTGTTGGGTGCTGTTGCTGTTGTTGTTGTTGTTTGTTAATGTTTCTGTGGGGAGATCGGTGTTGGTTAAAGATATAAACAGCACGTGCTAAATTTCAAGTAAAACAACTTCATTCAGGGTATATAAACTCAATCACGTCAACAAAATAGACACCTTTTTCTCCGCACTGAATTTCTAAAGTATTATGGATCACACGGCTAAGTTTAGGTTTTTAAAGTTTTTGGACTTAAAAATAGAGAGAGAGGATTGCCATTTACGTGTTACGACTCACTAGTTGCCATTAACGCCCGGTTGATTCAGATGTCTCTATCGTTTGTAACCAGTCGTGTAAACGGATGAAATTCAGGCTATGGTCGACATCAAATTTCTTCATATAGCTGTGCCGCAATATGTAAACGAAAAGAGTGAAATGATAGGCGAGAAAATACCAAATTGAATAAAATTTTGCCCGAGCAAAATTACGATTCAATTGGATTTGCAAATGAACAATGAATGTCAGCTCAAAAGTAAACTGTGATAACACTAACTTATCAGTTCTTTGCAAACAAAGAGATAGCACTATATTTGAAGTTGGCCGGGGTGGGGGGTTCAGGGTGGAGCAAAGCGGTCCATCAGTTATCACGGGTATGGATTACTAGAGACTTTGGTCTTTGATATTCCGGAGACGGTCAGTATATATAAAACAAGGACTGCGGAGTGTGGACCCGGACTGCGGACTGGGTGTAAAATGCGGACTGAGTATAAAATGAGGGCTGAAGGCTGCATGTTAGGTGCAAAATGCGGACTGAGTACAAAACACTGTGCAAAAGGCGGGTGTGGACAAAAAATGGCCTAGGCCGTAGTGTAGGCCATGGCCTACCCCTTGGCCCACCCTATGGCCTACCGGTGGTCAATTGTTTAAAACTCGGTTCAGCATTGCTGGAAACCTGTGTAAACAACGTTCTCTGTCAATCTGTCATACCTACGACTTTTTTCTGTTCTCTCGGCGGCGTTTCGCTAATTTTTCTAAGCAGACACCTGGTAGAATTGAATTCGGAATATTTTATACCTTAAATTCTTTTTAAATTAAATGTTTTCCAAAAGTCCAAGACAATCACGTCTCCTGAGGACCCTGAGGTATGTAAATTTTGGGAAAACTTCAACCAATCACTGTTCTCCGTTCCCACGGTAATGCACGTGCATTCTGTCCCAAATTATGTTTTCCTGTCGCAATTCTCACCTCGGAGCTGAACTTACTTTCCATTTTTGTTTCAAAAGTATATAAGAATAAACACCTGATGTGCTCTGACCACCAGGCGTAACGCAGCGTAACGCAAGTTAACAAAAATGAATTTTTATATAACGTTTACAGTGTTGACGGTTCCAACGACGGGAAAACATGTAGCCTTCAGTATTAAATACTTACGTTTCATATCATGGGCAGGTGTATTACAGGGGCTGTACATGCTTGGATGCTAGATTATTTCACGCTGGTTTGGATTCTTTAGTTATCGCGGGTTCACGCAAGTGACAGAAACTGGGACCCATTTCGCTGGCTGATCTACACGGAATAGGACCTTAGCGTGCAGAAATCCTTTATATAACAATTGCTCTTCCTTACGATAGTTGCCCGAAAGTTGTGTTTGTACAGCATTCTGGTTTTCCTGATTCCAATCTACCATGAGTCTGTTGAACACAGAAAAATTTGAGCGAAACGCCGCCAATAGAACAGAAGAGAGTAGTAGGTATGACAGATTGTTGGAGAACGTTGTTTAGACAGGCTGAACCGAGTTCTAAAATAATTGACTACCAGTAGGCCATAGGGTGGGCAATGGCCTACACCATGGCCAAGGTAACGTTTTGTCCACACCCACCTTTTGCACAGTGTTTTATATTCAGTCCGCGTTTTGTACCTAGTCCGCAGCCTTCAGTCCGCATTTTATACTCAGTCCTCGTTTTATACCCAGTCCGCAGTCCGAGTCAGCAATCCACAGTCCGCAGTCGACCTTTTATCTTGACCGATTCTGGAGATACCGATCTTCGTGACTCAAACAAAGTGTTCAATTTATACTGGTCATTGCTGCATCTTTTCCCCATCCAACAGTACTCGCTGATCATGAACCTCAAGCCCTGGTCAAACGGCGCATGATAGTCAATGATATTTGAAAAAAAAGGACTAAACTAACATCAACTATCATGCGCGTGATTAAACGGCTCACAGAAGTTCGTGATAGCTCGGGTGTCGCTTGCGTGACGTTCGCATGAGTCTCCGTGACTGAAAGTTGTCAACAAAATGCTAGTATGAGCTTTTCGTCTATCAAGTTGGATATTTCTTTGTTGGTCCATTTGATCGCTTTCCTCTTCGACTTTACCTGCGCCTGTCGATGTTGGATGGAACAGCTGACCGTAAAACTATCATCGACTATGAATGAACTATGAGGAGCTTAGGCCTCAGAAAATATTTATGCAAATGAGGAAACCGGGAGATTGAATCTCCCAGTAGCTAATTTGCATACAATAAAAGCGGTAATCTCAGACACAGCGGTTGAAACCTTAAGGTGTTAACTGCGTCTCGTGGAATTCGTTGATATTGACATTTGTGACGACTTATAAGAATGAAAACCAGATGAACAGACGTAGGAAAAACCGTCATCCAGCAGAACGTGGTAGTGTGCGGCTGGCATTCGCGCGAGTAATCGCGGTACCGTCGATATTTGACTTCGCGTAAGCGTGAGCAATACCACTATCTTTGCTGGCTAAAATAATAGCGCGGCAAAAACTATTTCGGTCTGAAAAATTACTGTACAAACGGCAATTATCACAATTAAAGATAAAGATAACGAAAATCAAAGGAATATAATCCTCACGATGTAAATATTATTTGATAGCGAGTGGATTGTCATAGGTTTTCTTCTGGAAAATAAAATCTTCGATTTATTTGTACCTCGTGTTGTTTTCACTTCGCTACCTCAAGGGAGCTCGCGTGTGCCCTCCAACACGGATTTGCAGCATAGTTTGCCATTTATCTTTATATATTTTGGATTATATCGAGAGGTTAGCGTTTCTGCTACATAGTGTTTGGTTTTCGGATAGATGAGACTAGAACTTGAAGGAACAGTGAGCGATTTATTTTGCATATTTTGTTGCGATCGATGTAAATATGAGAAGCTTTGATTTGTGCTGGCTGAGCGTGGCTTTTCCAGGGTTAAACTGTTCAGAATTTACTGTGTTGACTAAACGAACAGAAAAAAAAACTAGATGAACATACTGATGAATTCATACTGAACAATTTCAGCATGAATATGCAACGCGAAATATTCACCATGATATTTCAAACTCGAATCGTCAGAAAGCGGTTTTTATAGAGGGGTTTTTTTATGAGAAGAGATCCGCGGGAGATTAGAAGCTAACCATGCCATGACACTTTTCACGGCAATCGGCACATTTTTCCACTTTAATAAGCAACAGATACACACTCTTGATCCAAAAAGTCAACGCGAAAATATCGCTCTCAATAGTGGGCTTTCCCGAACCGTAAAGGAGTTCAGGGGCAACATTTCCCTGACATGAATCGGTTTTGGCCACCCGGTTCACTCCTTTGTCGTTTGCGTTGGTTTTCTGATGGTAAATCAACTGGAATCCTCAGGTACATGTGATCTACAATGATATCGAATAAATTTGTGAAAACAGGTATATGCTACCCACACAAAGGCACATTACAGGTTAATGACAGCTAAATTAAATGTTACACTCAGGTATATGTTACCCACAAAGGCACATTGTAGGTTAATAATGACTGCAAATTAAATGTTACCCCCAGGTATATGCTACCCACAAAGGCATATTGCAGGTTAATGAGAGCATATTAAGCTAGAACATTGGCACATAATTTGCAGGTTAATGACAGCAAATTAAATGTTACCCTCAGGTTTATGCTACCCACAAAGGCACATGGCAGGTTAATAATGGCAGCAAATTAAATGTTACCCTCAGGTATCTGCTACCCACAAAGGCACATGATAGGTTAATAATGACTGTAAATTAGGTATAAATCAACTGAAATCCTCAGGTACATGTGATCTACAATGATATCGAATAAATTTGTGAAAACAGGTATATGCTACCCACACAAAGGCACATTACAGGTTAATGACAGCTAAATTAAATGTTACACTCAGGTATATGCTACCCACAAAGGCACATTGTAGGTTAATGACAGCAAATTAAATGTTACCCTCAGGTATATGCTACCCACAAAGGCACATTGTAGGTTAATAATGACAGCAAATTAAATGTTACCCCCAGGTATATGCTACCCACAAAGGCACATTGTAGGTTAATAATGACAGCAAATTAAATGTTACCCCCAGGTATATGCTACCCACAAAGGCACATTGTAGGTTAATGGCAGGAAATTATGTTACCCTCAGGTATATGCTACCCACAAAGGCACATTGCAGGTTAACAATGACAGCAAATGAAATGTTACCGTCAAGTATATGCTACCTACAAAGACACATTGCCGGTTAATGACAACAAATTAAATGTTAGCCTCAGGTATATGCTTACCCACAAAGGCACATTGCAAGTTAATAATGACAGCAAATTAAATGTTACTATCAGGTATATGCGACCCACAAAGGCATACTGCAGGTTAATGAGAGCATATTAAGCTAGAACATTGGCACATAATTTGCAGGTTAATAATAACAGCAAATTAAATGTTATCCCCAGGTATATGCTACGAAACAAAGGAACATTGCAGGTTAATGGCAGGAAATTAAATGTTATCCTCAGGTATATGCTACCCACAAAGGCACATTGTAGGTTAATGACAGCAAATTAAATGTTACCCTCAGGTATATGCTACCCACAAAGGCACATTGTAGGTTAATAATGACTGCAAATTAAATGTTACCCCCAGGTATATGCTACCCACAAAGGCACATTGCAGGTTAATAATGGCAGCAAATTAAATGTTACCCCAGGTATATGCTACCCACAAAGGCACATTGCAGGTTAATAATGACAGCAAATTAAATGTTACCCCCTGGTATATGCTACCCACAAAGGCACATTGTAGGTTAATAATGACAGCAAATTAAATGTTACCCCCAGGTATATGCTACCCACAAAGGCACATTGTAGGTTAATGGCAGCAAATGAAATGTTACCCTCAGGTATATGCTACCCACAAAGGCACATTGCAGGTTAATGGCAGCAAATGAAATGTTACCGTCAATTATATGCTACCTACAAAGACACATTGCCGGTTAATGACAACAAATTAAATGTTAGCCTCAGGTATATGCTTACCCACAAAGGCACATTGCAAGTTAATAATGACAGCAAATTAAATGTTACTATCAGGTATATGCTACCCACAAAGGCATATTGCAGGTTAATGAGAGCATATTAAGCTAGAACAGTGGCTATCCTAGACCATGTACATGTTGTTGATTTCGATGTAATTATTTTGACAAAAATAAGTTAAGATACCAATTTATAAATTTGGTTAATGCAGATGCAAACCACCCATAAACAAACTAAAAAAAGTACAATTTATCAGGATGGTCAAGATAATCTTACTCTAATGGCATCAAAATATTCATA